>JAAALK010000289.1:19354468-19735958 GCA_019279435.1 Zizania palustris | reverse complement strand
CTTCTTGAACTACCGAAGTCATGGTTGATCAGCATTATCTCCAGACTCCGGTACGTTCGCAGGCACTTCGGCCTCATCTACACCCTAGATGGCTTCGATTTGTCTCCCCTGGGTATCCGGAGCTCTTACTTCTTCGATGTTGGCTTGAGGCTCCGGAATACCTGCAGTATCTTCAATGTGAATACTTCGTTGAGTTGCATCTTCATCAATTAATTTTACTCATAAAATACCTTCGTCCTCTTTAGAACCAGAAAGTGAGGTTCTTGAGCTTGAAGGAGCAGGATCCAAAGGTGCGAGATTCTTAGGTTTTCGAGCCACCTTCTTCACCGGAGTCTTTGCTGAACCTGAAGCTCCGGCTTCAGCTACTCTTTTCTTGGGGCCTTTCTCCTGAGGCACCCAATCCATCAGAGGGGGTGGAGTCAACTCCAGCATTCCCCATACTCTGTTAAAACGCTCCCAACTTCTGACTAATTTGATTCGCCATTCTTTTTCTGACGGAGTTGGAGCACCCAAAATCTTCTCCGAAGCCCTTACAATTTCTCTGAAGTAATAGGGGCTGAAGAAGCTAAAAAATAATTCAAGTTAATCTTTCTTCGAAGTAAATATGTACTATGCATGTTGGTTTCGAAGTTACCTGCAGGGCTCGAAGTATAGCTTATTTTACGAAGACCGCCTTCCGAGTCATCCTCGAAGGCGATAGGCCAGTTGGCCATCAACGGAGGAATTTGAAGTCCGAGGAACTCTTCGGCTAAGTCCCGCATGCTCAACCTTCTGCTAATTTTCTGAAGCAAGTTGAGGCGAGCCTCGAGTTGGCCTTCGTCGGGTTGCACTAAGGCTTCCTTCCGGAACTGGATTTCCTTGAGGGGACCGGCCAGAGGACTACTCACTCCAACTTCGGCATAAAACCACCTCAGAACCCAATCGGTGTACCATCTAGCATTGATGGCCTTAGCAGGGAATTGCAGGGCATATTCATCACGAAGCCTAAAATTGATGCTTCCGAAGGAAACCACCACCTTCTCACCTCCGGAGCCTACGAAGGTCTTTGGCTGACAAGTTGCTCTATGTAGCGCAGCGAAGATTTCAGCCCTCCCCTCACAACCTTCGGCTCTCAGTGCCCACTCGAAGATAGCTAATCTGGCTACAGCATTCGGAGACAGCTGGGGGAGGGTTACGTGAAACAAGTCAAGTACTTCGGCTAAGAAATCCACAGCCGGGAGGCCCAAGCCCGCTTCGAAAAAAGCTTCGAACACTACAACTTCTCCGGGTCTCGGTGATGGAATCGATTCTTTGCCCGGCTTCCGAATCATAACCCCATCACTAATCTTTCCCCCCGCTGTGATTGCCAAAGATTCTTTCTTGCAGGTAGACGGCCCCAACTCAAAAGATTGATCCAAGTACTTGGTTGAGGGTGGACACAGACCTTGGTCGTCGGGGATTTGGGGATTTCTCCCCCCTGCCGCCATGGAAATCGTCGCCCGCATCGAGGGTGCCTCCGCCGATGTCGCCGCCGCTGCTGCTGCAGCTGCCTGCTGCCGAGCCAAGGCCGAAGGAGGCGCAGATCCCTTGGTCTTCACCATCGCGATTGCCGGATTGATCTGAGGGAATGGAGACTAGGTCTCAAGAACTCAAAGACTAGGGCTCAAGAACTTGAAGGGCTCAAAAAGCTTTTGACTAGGAAGAAGCGGTGAAAAGGTAATCGGGTAAGTTTTGGGGCTCTTTATTTATAGCCTAATCTTTCCGTTTGTTACCGTTTGGGTTCTGCCTTTTCGCATTCCCGCCTGTTATTCTCCTCCGAAAATAACGCCTCATATAGCTTCCGTTAGAAACAGAAACTAACGGCTATTTTTTCTAAGTCTGAAAAGACTTTCGAACTTCCTGAGTCAGTTCTAAGGTGGTTCGAAAGGTAATTACCTTATGACTGATTCGAAGTTCATATCTTCATGCATTTCGGAGATAAAACGAAAATCAATAACCCCTATGATTGGTTATCTTTTCTTTCCGTATACTGCTCTCTTAACGTTACAGGTCGAACGGAGAAGCGTATTCGAGGGGCTACTGTTGGGGGAAAATATCTCATCTTCGGGGTTATTGCTAAAGCAGCATGAAGACAGCCAACTAGTTCGAAGATTGTTCGAAGACCTTCTTCGAAGATGCTCGTAACCTGGTTCGAAGCCCGAAGACAGACACTGGTTCGAAGTATGTCTTCGAACCAAAGCCCTTCAGGATCTTTTCTGCCAGCTAAGATGGAAGACTTATCTTCTATCCTATTAGATTAGTCTTTTACCATTTTAGCCCTATTAAGGAAACCGAATAGTTTCCTTAATGTCGGTTGTAATAGAGGGGTAAATAGGTCTTTTCCTTAATGTTTAGGCCTATAAATACCCCCCATTTCACCCTGTAATAGGGACCGATTACAAGTGAATCAATACACACTTTTGAACTATTCTAAGCTATTATCCTTTCGGAGGCTTAGAACAGTTTGCTTCACAAACACTTCGTTTGTTAGTTTCTTTTCTACAGAAACCTGTTAGCGTAATCTTTTACGCCAACAACTTGGAAGCTAGGAAAGGAGCCCCGAACGACTTCGAACTTGGGCCGAGCTTCAACAAGAACAGAAGGATTTTAGAGCATCGAAGGGGGCAAGAGAGTTAAACGCAAAGTTGTTAGAACTCCCGGCGCTGAAACTAGTCGTTCCAACCCTAGCTCTAGAGACCGAAGAGGTCTTCGATTCCTTCTTGGTATAGATACCAATTTTCATGATGTAATCTGTAAACACATTCGTTTGAATAATGAATACCGATTTAAAATTGTCTCCATATTTACTAGCCCCTCTTTGGGTATAAGCAACTTCGAACTATATTCAAAGATGGTTATGCGCAAAGAATGAACTTCGGAGTACAATTTTTTTGGTGGTTCGGAGCCCCTTTGCAATTTAAAGATTTTTTTAAAATCTTTTAAAATGTCTTCGACTATTTGTAGTCTGAATAATGGCAACTTAGTACCCTTGTTTTTTGAAAGAAATCACTTGAGATAACTTTCAAGATACCTTAGTATCTTAGATAATTTGTCACTTTGGACTATGCTAACAGACATTCGAAGCTCATGGCTCAAACTCTGTTTTGCTTTAGCCACCTTCGGCTCAGTTTTGCGATCTCTGTCGAACCAATGGTTCGGAGTTTGCAATGGTCTCTTTGGACTCTTTTTACGGATGTATACCAGCCAATGGCTTGGACTCCGTTTATTTTGGCCACCTTCGGCTCTTTTTGCGGAAGTCTACCAGCCAATGGCTTGGACTCCGTATGATGTGGTTTTGGGCTCTTTTACGGATGCCTACAAGCCGGTGGCTTGGACTCCGGATTATGTCAGCCCCCACGTCGGAAGCTTCGAACCAATGGTTCGAAGTCCGAAAATACGATTCAGCTTCATGACACTTCCCTCTCGGTCGACCCCGCGGTTCCAGTGCGTCCACTCGGAAGCTGGAAGTCTATGAGGGGAAGGCATTATCTGGACCATATGCTTTATTAATTCAGAAGATGATTACAAGTGAATTACAAGGAGCCCTTATGCGAAGTATCGCTTTAGGTGCTCCGCATGCCAAGTATGTGCTAACTCTTCACCTTCTAAATTAGCTAACTTAAAAGAGTCAGGGCATCCTGAACGAACGATTAGGTATGGACCTTACCATTTATTTCCTAACTTCCCTGGCGCTATAATGCTTCGTAGAATAAGATGACCCGGTCTTAGTTCATTGAGTTTAACCTTCGGGTCAAACCAAGCCTTCGTCTGCTGATGATACTTTGATAAGTTTGCCACAGCTCGAAGTCTTGTTTCTTCTGATAAATCTAACGAAGCTTGTCTTTCTTCTTCAATCCCCGGTTCGGTGCTGCGAAATGATCCTCCTTTGAGCTCCGTTGGAGTCATAGCTTCATCTCCGAATAGTAGTCTGAATGGAGTAAAACCTGTGGACCTTGTTTGCGTAGTCCGAATGGACCACAAAATATTCGGAAGCTCTTCGGTCCACAGTCCCTTTGCTAATCCTACTATCCTTCGATTTAGCCCTGACAAAATATTTCCATTGGCTCATTCTACGGCTCCATTAGACTGAGGATGCCTCACTGCAACAAAACATAACTAAATGCCTAGATCTTCGCAAAACTTTCTAAAAGGTTCTGCATCGAACTGTGTTCCATTATCAACTGTGAGTTGTCTAGGCACTCCGAACTGGCAAATGATATTCTTCCAGAAGAATTTCTGTACATTGTTCGAAGTGATAGCTGTCAAGGGCTCTGCTTCCACCCACTTAGAAAAATACTCAATAGCTACCACTGCGAACTTCAGATTTCCCTTGGCTACTGGAAAGGGACCTATTAAATCCATACCCCATCTGGCCATAGGCCATACCGGAGCAATGACTTGAAGAGCTGTTGGTGGGCGATGACTTCGTCGACCCATCCACTGGCATCCTTGACAAGTGCGGACTAAGCTCTCCGCATCAGCTGTTATTGTAGGCCAGTAAAGCCCCTGGCGAAGTGTTTTTCCTGCCAAAGCTCGCGGGGCTAAATGGCTACCACAAAGGCCTTCATGAATTTCTCGAAGAATTTCTTGACCTTCGGCTTGAGATATACATCGGAGTAGAGGGGAACATACTCCGGCCTTGTATAAAATACCGTTGATTATTTGATAATTTCTAGGTCTAAGCTTTAATCTTGACAGCTGTGGCTCTTCGGGCAAATTTGTTCCTCCCTGTAAAAGTTCCATGATTGAATTTTTCCAATCTGCACTAGGAATGCAAAGAATCTCTGCAGAGGGAATTTCTGGCACCGAAGGTGTACTGAGCTCCTCATAGAAGGCTTCTTCTGGCACATCCACAGCTCCGGCTGCAGCTTTTGCTAAGATGTCCACTTGCACATTTTCTGCTCTTGGTATACTCCGAATGGAAATACCCTTGAAGTGTGCTTCGATTTTACGGATTTCTTCTAAGTACTTTGCAAGCTGTGGATGCCGAACCTGGAAGCTTTTATCTACGTGCCCTGCTACTATTTGAGAATCTGTCTTTATAATAATTCTCGTAGCCCCTAGAGCACGTGCTTTTCGGAGTCCCAATAAAATCCCTTCATACTCCGCTATATTATTGGTAGACTTAAAGTTGAGTCTTGCGGAGTGCATTGCTCTTTGCCCTGAAGGCGAAATTAATACTGCTCCAATGCCTGCTCCGGATGCTTGGAAGGCCCCATCGGAATAAACAGTCCAAACTCCGTCACTTGACTTCTCCGGAACTAAATTTGCAGGCGGAGTCCATTCTGCTACAAAATCTGCTAGGACTTGTGATTTGATTGCTGTCCTTGCCAGAAAAGATATGCCGAAGGATGCTAGCTCAACTGCCCACTTCCCAATTCTTCCAGTGGAATCCTTGCTTCGAAGCATATCTCCCAGGGGATACGAAGTTGGTACAACCACATTGTGTGCCAAAAAATAATGTCTTAATTTCCTCGAAGCCATTATCAGAGCATAAACGAACTTCTCGAGTTCGGAGTATCTTGTCTTCGCTCCTGATAATGCTTCGGATACAAAATAAACAGGATTTTGGACCAACTTTCCATTGAAATCCACTTCTCTGACAAGGACTGCACTGACAGCAGAACCTGTAGCTGCAAGGTAGAGGAGTAGGGTTTCGTCCGCAGTAGGCACCGTGAGTGTAGCAAGATTACTGAGATACTCTTTAATATCTTCGAAGCTTTTTTGACACTCCGGTGCCCATGCAAAATCTTCGGACCCTTTCAATGCTTTAAATATAGGCAAGCTTCTCTCCGCCAACCTTGATAAAAACCTGCTAAGTGCTGCCAGACGCCCAGTCAGCTTTTGCACTTGCTTTAAATTTTCCGGAGGAGCCATCTTTTGTAGCGCAGTTATTTGAGTAGGGCTAGCTTCAATTCCCCTGCTTGAAACTAAATACCCTAACAACTTTCCAGCCTTAGCTCCGAAGATACATTTTTCGGGGTTAAGATGGATCCCACATGCCCAAAGGCTATTGAATGTTTCTGCTAAGTCTAGGCTATGTTGGTGCTTTAAAGCACTCTTTATTACAATATCATCCATATAAGCCTCCACATTGCGACCTAGTTGATGACCTAGAGCCTTAGCAACTAACCTCGAAAAAGTAGCCCCGGCATTTCTTAAGCCAAAGGGCATTCTTACATAACAAAAAACTCCCGAAGGAGTTACAAAGCTTTTCTTGATCTCATCTTCGCGCTTCAACCATATTTGATGATAACCAGAATACGCGTCAAGGAAGCTTAGGAAGCATAATAACTCCGAACCTGCGGTGGAGTCGACCAATTGATCAATTCGGGGCATGGGGTAGGGGTCACGAGGGCATGCTTTATTCAAGGATGTGAAATCAATGCACATGCGCCACTTTCCGGAAGACTTCTTTCTGACGAAAACTGGGTTGGCTAACCATTCTGTGTGAGCCACTTCTCTGATAATCCGAGCCTTCAACAATTTCTCAACTTCATCTTTCGCTAGAGCAGCTCTTTCTGCAGACATTTTCCGGAGTCCTTGCCGAACAGGTCGGGCCTTCGGGTTTACAAGTAAACTATGTTCAATGATATCCCGATCGTCTCCAGTGATATCTTCGTCAGACCAAGCAAAGACATCCAAATTCTCTTCCACCACCTTTTCCAAGGAGGTTGCAACTTCTGGAGGTAAATCTTTACCAAATTGAAATGTATACTCTTTGCCATCTTTAACAATGACCTTCGCTGCAATCTCTCCTTCAGGACTTGGTCTCGGAAAGGATTTCTTTGAAGCTTCGGAAGGGGCTGAAAAAATTTCTTCATTGTCTTGTACATTGTTTACTTGTCTTGGATCAAGAGGGGGACCATGACCATATTCCGCTCGCCGAGCGATAGCTTGATCTCCGAAGACAGTAAGGACTCCTACTTGTGTAGGCATCTTCATGCACAAATAATTGTGATGCGCCACAGCTCCGAACTGGTTTAGCATACCTCTTCCGAAGATGACGTTGTAAGCATACGGGGCATCTACAACATCGAAGATTACTTCCTCAGTTCGGGCCAACAAACCTTCTCCGAAGGTAACTTCCAGGCTTATTTGGCCAAGTGCATCAAGCGGAGGTCCTGCGAAGCCTTGCAAAGGACGAGCCGCTGGAAGGAGATGCTTTCTGGAATTGCACAATTGATCGAAGGCTTGAACAAAAATGATGTCTGCCGAACTACCTCCGTCGATCAACACCCTTCGAACTTCAGTGCCCGCAATATCAACAGTGATAACAAGTGGGTCTGCATGCGGGAACTTAATACCAGCTGCATCCTCCGCAGAAAAGGATATTGGTACATGAGACCACTCCATCATTGCAGCTGCAGATGACGAAGTCCCAATATGGCCTACTTCCCTGACGTAGTCTCTTCGCTGTCTCTTTGACATACTTCTGAGGGTACCTCCTCCAGAGATGGGGAGGACTACTCTTTTCCCTCGGTCTTGCCCTTCCTCTTGCTTCGGGGGTGGCATAACATTGGCCACTGGAGGGTGTCTTGCGGTATCAAAGTTTTCTATCCGCGCCACAGCCTAAACCGGCTCTAGGCGCGCTGCAGCTAGAACTCGGTCGGTAGTACCTCGACCCGAAGTTCTTTCTAGATACTCTCCTCTTAAAGTAAGTATAGCCTTGCAAGTATCAGTTGCATGGCTTCGATTTTCACCATGGATGCAGCAGAAAAGGGTCTGGCCTTTGCCAGCCGTTTTCCCTGGTGGCCTCCAGCCGTTGGCCTTGTTCCCCGAAGACTGTGGAGCTCTCTGTATAAACTTTTGTGGGGGTGCAATATTCAAGACTTCAGAACGAGGGTGCTTTTGCCCTCTTCTCCGATCATGTTGAACTTCGAAGATTGGTTCTCGCGGCTGTGCCGAAGTTTTTACTTCTACTTTAACTTCTTGCAATATGGATGAAGTAGCTGCAGTTCTTCAAAGCCAACCTTCTTCTGACCTCGCATACTCCTCGAAGTATGACATCAACTGAGAGACCGAGGAGATGCTTTTCCGATGAAGCTTATCCAGGAGGCCTTGATGAGTGACGCCTTCCCGAGCTGCATCAACTACCGAAGATGCAGACAACCCCCGGATCTGCGACTTCGTATGAGCGAAGCGCTTGAAATATTGCCTCAATGTCTCTCCGGGGAGCTGTTTCACCTGGAAAAGGCTTCCTGTTGACATGGGAGGCACGAAGGTGCCTTGAAAATTGCTTACAAACTTCTTCTTCAGCTGCCCCCATGAATTAATTGATCCTGGCTTCAAGGACCAGAACCACCTTAATGCCACTCCTTGAAGAGCTAAGGGGAAGCACTTTGCCATGGTGTCTCGAACTCCTCCGCTAGCTTCAATTGCTAGGGCATAAGAACGAACAAACTCTCTGGGATCTTCATCTCCAGCATACTTACAGAGCTTCGAAGTCTTAAACTTCGGATCAAAGCGAACTTTCTGCAGCTCAGGATGCAGCGGAGATTCATTATCGAAGGAGGCATTCTCTGGGGCTTCGGGGTAATCGGGTTCGTCGTCTTCGGGCACTTCTGGGATAGCTGGGATGGCTTGAGAGCGAAGCCTGTTCGCAGCTTCTTGTCGCCACCTTTCTACTTCAGCTTGAAGGTTGGCCATTTGAGTGGCCATATCTCCAAGATTGTCTTCATCTCCTCCGGAAGGATCTTCCGGGTCTTGAGAACTAGTAGGATCAGTTCGAAGTGGGATGGAAGGTGGAAGAGGGATTCCAGGTGGTCGAAGTATGGAAGGATTTGGCGGAGAAGCTCCGTATGTTCGAGGGATGGAAACTCCTTCCGGAGTTTGAGGTGGAGGGAATGTCGAAGGCCCTCCGACTTCGACCGTGTCGGACGGGGTCTCTCCAGAGATCCGAGAGGACCTCCGAACAGGGTTGGTAGAGAACGAAGTTTTTTGGACTAGGTTCCCCACGGACGGCGCCAACTGTTGGCGTAAAAGATTACGCTAACAGGTTTCTGTAGAATAGAAACTAACAAATGAAGTGTTTGCGAAGTGAACTGTTCTAAGCCTCCGAAAGGATAATAACTTAGAATAGTTCGAATGTGTGTATTGAATAACTTGTATTCGGTCCCTCTTACAGGATGAAATGGGGGGTATTTATAGGCCCAAATATTAAGGAAAAGACCTATTTACCCCTCTGTTACAACCGACATAGTGGAAACTATTCGGTACCCTTGATAGGGATAAAATGGTAAAAGACTAATCTAATAATATAAAAGATAAATCTTTCATCTTAGCTGGCAATAAAGATCTTGACAAGCCTTAGTTCGAAGATGTACTTCGAACCAATGTCTATCTTCGTACTTCGAGCTTGACTCAGGGTATCTTCGAAGATGGACGTTTGGAAACCTTCGAATCCATTATCTGCTTTTATGCGATTGCGGCAATAACCCCGAGGATGGGATATTTTCCCCCAACAGTCGCCTAGTGGGGAAGGTACTTTTAGAGTTATTGAAATCGCTCTAGGTAAATCATATTTGCTGGAGTCTTTTCAAGGAGAGCGACTTCAGAGAGCTTTAAATAGTAGGTATTTGAAAAAGTACTTCCCAAGTGCGTGGAAAAATGCTTGAAGTGTCAAAAGGTTGATATGGAGCATATCGCCCTTAGCTAGTTGTGCTTTTGGCTCATTAAGTTTGCCAAAACGCAGGGGGCATGTGTTCATAGCAAAAATAGCATTAATGGTCGAAATTGTCAAAATATCAATTTTGTAAATTTGGGCCGAAAATATGCCAGACCTGGCACAAGCCGGTCCAACCGGCCATGTAGGCCCGGTCTGACCGGCCATGTGGGCTCGGTCAGGCCGACCTAATCTAAGTTCGAAAATGATTTAATTAATTTCTGGGTATTTTATCTCTAATCAATTCCTAACGACTTGGACATGTTTTTAAGTAGATTAGAGCCCAGGCATGTCATGTCCAACCCCTATAAAAATAGGGGTAAGGCCAATTCAAGGGTCCAACCTTGAATCACACTTTTACTTTTCAATCTACCTTCCTTGCCCTAGGATTAGTTTAGCCCGTACATCTTTGTGAGTTTGTGCTATAAACTCTCTGTTTGCCACATCTTTATCATGGTAAGCCTTGTTGATTTGCTCGTGAATCACCCGTTTAATCCACATAATGGATTTCTATCTGTTTTATCGGTTTTTATCTGTAATTTGGTCCTTAGGACGAATTGCCTCTGATTTTCTGGTGTTTTTGCAGTGTTTCATATTCTCCTTCATCACCAAATATTCTTACACTGAGCCACCTTCATCGAAGTGATCACCGGCGAACCGATCAGTTGTTGCGTCGCCAGCCGGTCCGACCGAGTCGTGCCGACATAGGCATGTTCGACTGGCGGCACAAGGCCAGTCTGACTACCTTGCCCCTGGTCTGTTTCTTTCTTCTCAGGTGACCCATGCGCCATCCCCCTGTATTGCCGGTCCTACCACCGCCTATAGGCTGGTCTAACCGCTGTCTCCTTGTCGGTTCGACCGGTCCTGTTTGGCTGGTTTGACCTAGTTCATCTACACTCGGCCGATTGGATTGCCTCTCGTGGCACGGTTCGATTGCCTAGTGAATCCACCCTCCCTTGTCACTATCAAGGGTCATCGGAATGCGATGTCGGCATCATGTTATGCCTCGGGTTATCTCTAGGTATCCACACGCTTTTGGATCATCGAATCGGCGTCAGTGTGTTGGTACTTTGATCGACAGGTTTTAGCGTCAACAGGTTGTCTTGGTGAAGCCGAAAGGAGTCTAATGTGTGTCATCCTGGATCTGCATAGTGCAATTGCTTTGTAATTTGAAAGACCCTAGGTATACTATTAATCTTATATGATTTGTCTTGTGTTTTGGTCTAAGGATGATGCCTCTACATCGACACTCTTAAGGCGAGACCGTCAGTATTGGCTAATTCACGTGGATATTCTTTATGTTCCGACCGAACGATCACTCAAATATTTCCTTAAGTAATTCCCGTTCGTCCTTTTCCCACATCCCCGATGTAGTTACCTTTAATCCATTCATCTCAATGGGGATCTGGGTACTCACGAAGGTTAGCCTCATTCTGTCACCGATGTTCGATGTTTGTATTTTCGTATTTCATCAGTTGCGGCAAAGTTTTGACCGAGCCCACCCCTCATTCTTTGGCGTCATATTCATAGTACGAGCTTGGGCAGCTCCTCGCTGTTTGGACTGATACTATTATCTGATACATTCTTATCCTCATGATCGTCCTTATCTTTAAGTCACCATTCACTCTTAATTTTGCATGGCCGATCAGCTTCCTCATCACACTTTTGTGTCCTCAATTCTATTTGTCGTAGATGTTAAACCCTTCTGTTCTGACTCCTCATGAAAATACAACTAGGGCACCATCACAGCTTCTCTGGTTCATCACTGCCATCGGCCGGCTGGCCGATTTCCTCATAGTTGATGGGGCCAATCCTTTCAAGCTCTGACACCCTCGGTGAGGACATTCTTTGGTGAACGGCTTTTTGATCATGTAGCCTTGGCTTGATGTTATATGGCCTATGACCATCTTGTGCCATATTCTTGGCGCCGCATCCAAGCCAGTCATCCATTGATGCTACATGCAGCCCTTTATTCTAGTAGAGCCTGAAAAACTCACAATTCCAATGAGGATAGAAATGTAAGTAGCTGTGGTCGTTTATGCTGTCCATCCTCTTCTTCGACGTCCTCTGGTACTTCCTAATGAGATCCAAAGAAGTGACATTGATTCTAGCTTGTTTACTTTTATTTGTGTGCCAATCGTCAGCGTTGTACGTGTGTACCATGTTGACTGGAAATAGATGATCATCGATATTCATCGGCTTCTTCCCATCATCGAATTTGATTCGCCGTTGCTCCACGGCCGATTGGATCGGCTGCCTAAACACTTTGCACATATTAGTATGATGCGATGGGGAATTGTGTCATTTGTTGTATTTTCTCTTCTTTAGTTTATCGGCAAGCGGTATCACGTGGTCAGGTGACAAGTTGATCTGCTTCTCATTAAGCAATAGATCGAATATTTTATCAGCCTTGTTGATGTTGAAGTCATACTTTTTCCTCTTTCTCGGCCAGTTTCACACAGGGCCATGCAACTTGCTTCTTGTTTCTAGACCATTTGACCATACCGGCTTCTACATTGAAGCCGTTGTCCTCGTCGGAGTCCGAATGGTATACTTGAGTGTATGCCACCTTCTTCTGATACTTCTCTCTCTTAGCTTCTTGGAATTGGCTTTCATGTGCCGATACCTTTTGCACCAGTTGGGAGATACTCTCGAACTCGTGTGATGAAAATATCCTTAATTGGGTTTAGGAGACCCTGAAACACCAACTCTACCAACTGGGTATCACCGAGGCTCAAACTATAGCATCTGCTCCATACGTCTCGGAACCTCTGGATATAATCTTGCACTGACTCATCCATTCTTTGCTTTAAAGTCATCAAGTCGGTGAGCTTCATTTCTTGAATGCCGGCGAAGAAATATTGGTTAAACCTCGTCTCTAGATCTTCCCATCCTTTGATGGAATCCAACGGAAGTGAAGCAAATCACACGAAGTCCTATCCTGATAGTGATAGCGGGAAAAATCGGACCCTCAGCGTTGCATCAATCGATGCCTCCCTACACTCAGCGAGGAAACAACTGATGTGCTCGATCGTGGAGACTAAGTCTTGTGCTGAGAACTTGGTGAAGTCAGGTATCTTGTATCGGTCGGGTAGCGGTACTTGGTCAAACCACTGTGGGTATGGTCACCGATACATGTACATCTTCTCTTTGGGCTTCAGCCTGAATTGGTCTTTGCTAACCTCTGTGATCTGATTCACCAAGTCATCTTCTTGTTGTCCCGGTGTCAGGTACTATTTAGACATTAGGACCTGCTGATATTGCTATGGCCGGGCAGTGTTGTATCTTTGTTGCCCCTCATCACCATAAGGCTACACTCAAAAAGTTCACGGTCCTATGGTACCCTAGAGGGATATCGTCGGGTGCCCCCAAGGCGGCACGATGTCTACCAGCACGCTCCTTGTGATACCATATGTGACTTGTGGGGCCTCCTGTCCCATCAGCCTAGGGCCGGCCACTGAGAATGGCACTGACGCACCTCTTTCGAGGTTATACGACGAACTCGAGGGAAAGCCCCGAGAAGGAGGGCAGTGGTTGGGTCGTCATGTATCCTTCATGGCCAACTGAGAAGGTCGGGTGATCTAGCCTCATTGGCCCTTATGGAGGTGGAGCCGGCCGAGAGTACTGTGGATTTTGTAGTAGTCTGGTATGAGTATCGAGGAGATATGTCAGACCTTGTAACGGTTCGTGGGCTACAGTGCCATCAATGGTCTTCTTGATTAGTCTTTGGAGGGTGTTAACTAGTGCTCCAGATTGGTTTATGAGCGCTTGATGCAGCGTGTTGTCGATGATCTCCTTGAAACCGACATGAGGGATTTTTGTCGGTTGATTGGTCTCCATGGCCATCACTGGTCATGGCAACAGATCCCTCAAGATGGGACCCACCCGAGTCATCCTGTAGGCTTGCAGGCACAGCTCCTAGAAACCGTCAACGTTTCTTTGCACCTCCACCCTCTATTCCTCAGTCAAAGTATCCATGGTGATCGGAATTTTCTTTTGATGAGTCCATGCCTTCACTCACTCCTTGTTTCGATCTTTCTAGAGATGATGAGCTTGGAGAGTCTATCTTCGAGGAAGATGTTGACGCTCCTGTTGTTGATGAGGGTGGGCCTTCTGCATAGCATGCAGACCCCACACCTTCTGAGACTTCAACTGAGGATGAGGACTGACCTTTGATCACTTCTTCCACTTTGATCGAGCCCCCTCAGTCGAGTCCAGAGGTGCTAGCTGCTGACTCCGGTGAGGTGACATCCGATCACCTAGGATCCCAAGCAGTTCAGCGTGATCACCCCTCAGAGCTCATCATCGGTGATCTTACTTCGAGATCCTTGTGTTATTCTATTGGCTCACTTGCTATGTTTGTTGAGTGTGCGTTTGTTGCCACTTTTGAGCATATAGATGTTTCTCATGCTCTTTCTGATGCAATTTGGATAAATGCCATGCAAGAAGAGCTTGAGAATTTTGTTCGCAATCGGGTTTGGACACTGGTTGAGCTGCCACCTGGATGCAACCCCATAGGCACCAAGTGGGTGTTTAAGAACATGCAAGATGAAGATGGGGTTGTGGTGCGCAACAAAGCTCGATTAGTTGGCTAGGGTTTTTGCTAGAAAGAGGGTATTGACTTTGAGGAGACTTTTGCCCCTGTTGCCCATCTTGAGTCCATTCGCATACTTTTGGCATTCGTTGCTTCTAAAGGTTTTAAACTTTTTCAAATGGATGTCAAGAGTGCTTTTCTGAATGGGTATATAGAGGAGGAGGTCTATGTTACATAGCCCCTCGGTGTTGAGAACACTAAGTTTCCCCCGACATGTTTTCAAGTTGCAGAAAGCTTTATATGGTCTGGAGCAACCCCCCAGGGCTTGGTATGACCGTCTAAAGTAGTTTTTGTTGGGGAGTGGCTTTGTGATGAGTTTTGTGGACAAGACTCGTTTCTTGCTCAGAGATGGCTGAGAGTTCTTGATTGCTCAGATTTATGTGGATGACATTATTTTTGGTGGTTCTACTAATGAGCTTGTGTCCATGTTTTCTGAGCAGATGCGCAACGAGTTTGAGATGAGCCTCATGGGTGAGCTCAAGTACTTTCTAGGGCTCCAGATCAAGCAAACAAAGGACGGCATATTCAAGCACCAAAGCAAGTACACGCGAGACATGCTGAAGAAGTTCGACTTCGGTGGAGAGCTGAAGCCTCAGATGACCCCAATGGGTATATCTGGGGGTCTGGACAAGGATGAGAGCGGCGTCAGGGTCAACAAGAGAGAGTATCGAGGTATGATCGGATCACTGCTATACTTGACGGCGATGAGACCGGACATTCAGTTTGCCGTGGGACAATGCGCGTGCTTCCAGTCTTCACCACGCGCATCTCATCGGCAGGCTGTCAAGTGCATTTTCAGGTACCTTACCTATGCGCCCAATCTAGGTCTTTACTATTCAGCATCATCGTCTCTTGAGTTATCTAGCTTTTTCGACGCTGATTTTGGTGGGTGCCGGCTAGATCGCAAGTCGACTTCTGGTACTTGCCAGTTTCTTGGTTCTTCGCTTGTTTCTTTGTCTTCTCGAAAGCAATCTGGAGTTGCGCTTTCTATCACAGAGGCTGAGTATTTAGCTGCTGATAGCTGCTGCTCACAGTTGGTTTGGATGATTTCCATGCTGAGAGATTTTGGGTTGTTCTTCCCTACCATAGTACCTTTGTTTTGTGATAGTACTAGCGTGATTAGTGTAAGCAAAAACCCATGTCTTCATTCAAAAACCAAACATATTGATCTGTGCTTTAACTTTCTAAGGTATAAATATGAGAAAGGTGTCATTGACCTTGTTCATGTTGATACCCATCATCAGTTGGCTGACATTTTTACCAACCCCCTAGACCAGTCTACTTTTGAGCGTTTGCGAAGGGATTTGGGAGTTGTATATCCTTTTTAGGATATTTTGAGTCAGTTTTCTTTATTCTTTACTCTTTTCTTGAGTCTTTTTGTGTGAGTTCATATCATGCATATTCACATATCACACTTTGAGCTTGCTTCTGTTATATGATTGATCTGCTTTACTTATTCTAGCTAGTATATGCTTTTGAATACCCGTCGATGATCATGCTTTGCTTTAGTTCACATGATAAGTCTGATATATGTCATATGCATGGATTTTATGCTTTAAAATTGAAAAATGATCACCATTGCTTTTGGTAACTAGCATGTGTAGGATGAATTCTTTTTCTATCTTTTACATACCTAGTAGCTAGTTCCTTACTTAGATGCAAATATGCAACTTGGACATATATATGCTTTAACATGGAAAATGTGCTATAAAAATGATAAAAAATAAGAAAAATGAAAAATTCATTCCTTTTATGCTTAATTGAAAAGATCCAGGTGGGTTTGCTTTGTCGCATTGCATTGTTGTAGACTACTTACCACCGCACTTTGGTATGAACTAGGACAGTTTAATGTATGCCAAGACCAATGTCTTAAGCTTCTGATGGTCCAGTTCTAGCCTAGGCTTGACTTGGTCGGTTAGCATAAGGTTGACATACAAATAACCCCTGGCAAAAAAATGAAAAGGAAAAAAGCGTGAAAATTAAAAGATAACAAGTTTGGTGAAGCACTTTGTTCTGGACAATGCTTATCTTGGTAGATATCAGCTAGCTTTTGCATCTCATGCTTTACTTTGCTTGTCAACTAGAAATGTGGTGATGCTTTTATTTGCTAAAATTGAAAAATGTGTGCTAATGACTTTCTTTCGATATCATCTGTTGCATTTATCATGCCATGTGTCTTAGACAGTTTTTTTTGCTATACTTGTTAGATGTTGTAATTGCAGTCAATCATATATGAGAAGCATGATTTTTACACTCCACTTGCACCCCAGTTGCATTCATTGCATATTTTGAGGGGGAGTTTCATTTCAGGGGGAGTTTGAGTCTGTATCTCTTTTGAGTGCATTTAGTCTCACTTGATGAGTCCAGTTGTCAACAAGGGGGAGAAATTTTGGGTTACTTGATCTTTTAGAATAGTTTTGGGGGAGTTTTGGCTTTCTCTACGATTTGTTTCAGGGGGAGTTTTAGTCTCTCTTTTGTCTTTACTCTTTGGATAACCTTGTTGATAATTCTGAGATTGCACTCGTTTTGAGTCTTTATTTTTGTTTAACCACAATGACCGTCTTCTGGTTTTTGTTAGGCTTTTGGTCATTAGGGTTAAACCTTTTATTTTATTTTCTTCTTTCTGTCTTCCTGTGTTTTGTTTTTGTGTTTCCACATTTGTTTGTAGGTTCTGAAGAACTGATGAAGAGGGTGTTGACAATGCACTCATCAGGGGGGAGATTGAGGAGCCATGGTGAAGATCATGAGCCTCATGGCTCCAGATGTGATGACTGATTGTCAACGGAAGTCAAAGAGAAGACGAAGAGAAGATGAGACCTACTGTCTCTAGGCCGCGTGTGACTCATGTACACGGGTGGCGAGCCACTGCCAGGCAGAGGGGCTGCGGAGTCGGGCTGGCCCAATCCAAGTACATGGGCTAGGAGTGGTAGTGGATCCACTGGTCTATTGTCCGGAATTGACTCAAGTACACGGGCGGCGAGCGATTACTGGGCTGAGGGAGCCGCGGAATCGGGCCGGCCCAAGCCGGGTACCCGGTGTGAATACGGTGGATGCTTTGCCGGTTCGATGCAAAACTGACGACCGCTGATGTTGGATCCAACCATTGTGAGGCGAAGCCATAACTACTACGAAAGCTCCACATCAGGCCAAGTTATCTTTATTTAGGATTTTACTATTTTGCCTTTTAGGCCTACATTTTGTGTTAGTCGAGTTTGTAAAAATCCTAGGGGCAGTTCTGTCTTTTTAGTTAATTTTTGCATCTGTGTAATTTGCCCTAGGGGTAAATCAGTCTTTTCCCTTCTTATTGGGCTGACTATAAATAGGCCCCAATCTACTAGGGTTAGGGTTAACTCACTTAATGAAAATCTGAGTTCAACTTTCCCCACCGTTTTTCTTCTTCCTGCATTCAATTCTGCGCCGCCACTCTTTTGCATTTCTTGGAGAATTTTTCGTCGACTCGCCTTGCGGTTGGTGCTCACGGTCCCTGCCACAGCAACAAGCTAGCGCAACAGCTCCCGAAGGCTTGGGAGGCCGTGCAAGGGCAGAGCGCACGAGGCCTCTTGTGCATGCCTCAGCCATGCAGCATGCAGCTGAGCTGTGCAGTGCAGTCCCATCGCCTTGATTGCCGAGCGTAGGCTAGTATAGAGGATTTGCGTAGGCTAAGCAAGGCTTGTGTCCTCGAGAGCTATAGCCTGACAGGCGCTATCATTTTCATCCAAAGCCACTCGGGCTGTGTCGCCTGCTTGCGTGCACTCGCATGACTTTCGTGGTGCTTGTGTGGGTCTCAGTCAAGCGGCAGCAGCAGCTTCCGTGGCAAGCAGCAGCTTGCGGCACTAAAGTAGCCTAATGCATGACATCCGGTGCACGTATAGTGTTCGGGGTTTTGTCTTAAAGCACGAGATCACCAACAACTGAAGAAATGAAGGATTAAGCACATACATCGTTTCTTCGTCAAGTCTTCTACTACGTCAACAAGTAACTAATTAATCTGAGTGATTCCTGTTTACAGTAGATTGATAAACTGCTTGTGTGAACTCTGTGCATGTCTAGTGTTCTGATGATTCATTGATTATTTACTGAAATGCAGTTTACTTTGTAAAATGAAATGTGTTGAATATTGCACTTTCTCGTATGTGTGAAATGCCTCTGATATTTTGGACGATCTGCATGTGCTTGATGGATTCACTTTGATTTGGTGAAGATTTTGTGGGAATGTCATTGATGTCGTGAGTTATTTTAATGTGCCTTTAAGCACCGTGTTGGTGTCTTTTCAATTAGGACATCAGTCATTTTTAGGCTAGATTATCTTTACTTCCAATGATCTGTTTTAGATTCTACTGATTATTTGTTGAGGTGCGTTGTGTGTTGGGAGAAGGCCATTGATTCGAAAGAATTTTTTAGCTGCCCATTCACCCCCCCCCCCTCTAGTTGCTACTTTCGGTCCTACAAAGTGTAAAAGTGAACTCTGATTTGAAAGTGGTTGAGTTAAGAAACCCTAGGGGGGATTGGGGCCCTATTTATATGCAGCCCAATAAATCAGGAAAACCCAATTTATCCTTACAGTTTTTTATAGACGTTGAAATAAAACAGAAAAGACCAAAATGCCCTTAGGATTTTTACATACTCGACTAACACAGACTGTGGGCCTAAAAGGAAAAATAGTAAAATCCTATCTAAAGGTAACTTGTCCTAATGCGGAGCTTTTGTAGTAGTTATGGCTTCGCTTCCGGACGGTCAGATCCCCGAAGGGCGGTCTTGGATGGTTGAGTCGGTTTTACACCGAAACTGACAAAGCGTCTGCTGTCTTGGCCCATGAACCCGATCAACAGACCAGCAGATCCACTATCATTCTTGGCCCATGTACTCGGATTGGGCCGGCCCGACTCCATAGCCCCTCTACCCGTCAGTCGCTCGCCGCCAGTGTACTTGAGTCAGACGTGGCCCAAGACACGACAGGTCTTGTCTCATCTTCGTCTCTTCTTTCTGTGACTTCCATTGACAATCACTCATCACTTCTCGAGCCATGAGGCCCATGATATTCAACATGGCTCCTCACAAGCTCAAAAGAAGAACTAACAAACGGGATTGATTCATCAAAAGTCACATCACATGACTCGATGACAGTGTTAGTCTCAAGATTAAACACACGATATGAATGACCATGAGTGGAATAACCCAAAAAGATCCCATCTAAAGAACGTGGCTCAAATTTGTCCAAATTTCATGTTTTAGGATAAAGTACTCGATGATGAATAACCTTGGGCTTTCTCCCAAAACGCAGCTCATATGAAGTCAAATTCAAAAGTGAGCGTAGAAAAATCCGGTTGGAAATGTAACAAGAAGTGTTTATGGCCTCGGCCCAAAACCTTCTAGGAGTCCTATGCTCATCGAGCATCGTCCTAGCCATCTCCACTAGAGTGCGGTTCTTTCTCTCAACAACTCCATTCTGTTGAGGAACTCGCAGAGCAGAAAATTGGTGTTCAATGACGTGCTCAAAGCAAAAGTCAATAAATAAACCATTCTTGAACTCGGTGCCATTATCACTTCATCCTTGCTTGCAAGAAAATAGACCCAAGAATAGCGGGAATAGTAATCCACCATGACAAGGACATACCATTTGCCACCCAAGGAACTAACCCGAGAAGGACCTATAGTGTCCATATGGAGAAGTTCTCTAGGTTGTTCTATCATCACCACATTGGTTGGTGAATGAGAGGCGGCAACCATCTTTCCATATCGAAAAGGAGCACACACAAGATTCTTCTCAAACTTGAGCTTGGGCAATCCTCGGATCAGACCTAGGGCACTCAATCAAGCAAGCAAGTCAAAGATCATATGCCCTAATCTCCTATGCCACATCTATAGCTCAGAAGATTGTACAGAAAGCAAATTGTATCCCAAATCCTCAACCAAAGCGACATCTTTGAGAACGAAATTTTCATTAATTCTAATCATACCTTTGCCTATCACTCTGCTCCTCCGATTGTTACCAAAGGTGATGTGCTCATGTCGCTGAGTTGAGGTGAGGCTGGAGAACCATGATGTCTTCTCGGTCATGTGGCATGAACAACCGGAATCCATGATCCACTTGTTCTCTAGGCCTCTGTCTGTCACCTACACAAAATGAGAAAATCTCAAGTGCTCAGTGCTGGGGTGAGTGAAAAACTGTCATGGTATCTAGCACTAAGAAACTCGATCCACAGGAAAAGAAATAGTAGACTATCTACGCATAGGATATGAATCATGATAAAAAGTGTGTGGTCTACCTAAATGGCAAGAGTCATAAAAATGATGAGGTCTCCATATCTTTCGAGGATCAAAACCACTAACACGTGGTCTAGAACCATATGAGTCATGGTGTATTCCACAATGGGCAAATCCTCTCATGTGAGCACGAGGAGCCTCAAGACAGTGGGAACGAGAATGAGAAACAAGCTCATGTACACCAACAAGTGGCTAATACATGTCCCATGTCCCTATCTCCCAAGAACGTTGCTCATCTTTCATGCGATGAAAACAGAAACCAACCAAGTGTCCCACTCTCTGGCAATAAGAGCAATGAAAAATCTTTTTGGGGTAGGTGCATGGGTCTTGGTTTCTGCTGAGGAGCTTTCTTTGATGGAGGTGGTGTTTTCTTGATAGGCTGGATGGGTTTCTTGGCTTTCTATGGAATGTCTAACTGAGCTCTCTCTTCCTCTAGGGTAGTGTGTGAAGTAAATACTGTTTTGCTCTCAATGTCTGGAGAGGTTCTCTCAAAACCCAACCCTAAAGCTAAACCTTCCCTATCAGCACACATCTTAGTCTTGGCCAAGAGCAAATCCATTCTTCCCTTTCCCTCAATGCATTTGTTTACCACAGAAATAAGGTATTCATTTTCATTCATGAGATTTTTAACTTGCCCTCTAGCAAAACTGAGTTGGTCCTTAAGGGTGATGCAGGTGGGACAAGCAGGCTGCATATCCTTAGAACACTCAACACTCTTCAATTTAGCCTCTAACTCCTTAACATGCTTGTCTCTCAAATTAATGCTATCAATCAATAAAGGACAATTTGAACAAGCATCAAAAGAAATAGTTCTAGACTCCACCACGATGAGTTGTTTCTATGCATTCTCAAGCTTATCGATAGTTTGAGCATGCACGGTACGTACCTCGGCAAGCTCACTCATAATCACCAAACAAGACTCACATTCAGCATCCTCAGACTTAGACCTAAGCATGACAAGTTTAGTTGATACAGAATCAAGCCTAAGTCTAAGTTATTTCCTTTCTTTTGTAGCTTGTTTAAGTAATCTATCCTGACCAATCAAAGCATCATTCAATTCATCATTTTTGGCTAAAAGTTGGTCACGGGATAGATATACCTCAGATGAGTCTAGCTCATTGCCGCTACTGTCGATGTTGTCGGCCATGAAGCAAAGGCCAGTGAAGTCTTTCGTCTTCTTCTCCTTATTCTCCTCCTTCTTTGGAGGCTCCTCCTCATCAGAGCTGGGCTCCTCACTCGACGATGAGTCGATGTCATTGAGGGCCGCCATGAAAGCTCTGGAATCAGCCTTGGCTGTTCTCTTGCAAGCTTGTCTCGGTTCTTCTTGAAGAAGGGCTTCTTGTCCCTCTTCTGATACCTGTACTCATTTTCATCTTTCTTTTTCAAATTAGAACAGTTAGCTTTAATATGAGAAAGATCTCCACATTCAAAACATCCCCGGGAGCCTCCTATCCTATAATCCCGTCTATCATTATAGAATCGCGTGAACTTCTTAACAATGAGAGCAAGCTCCTCATCGTCCAATGTGTCCACCTGCTCTTTAGTGACAGAGACCAAAGAAGACAAGGCAAAACCACCAACAAAGGCACAAGCGCTTGAAGAATCAGATGCAATACCTCCAGATGAGTTGCCACTACCAGAACCGGAAACTAGTGCTATGGATGGTGGGAAGGAGTTCCCAAATCCTTGGCAAGATGCCTTAGCAATTTCAGTGGACTTCAGCTCGCTAAAGACTTCATCACAAGTTAATGTGTCGTAACTTGTGGATTCCTCAATGCTGGATATCTTCACTTCCCATATGCTACGATCAAGTGCATAGAGAAGCTTGATAGCCCTCTCATGATCAAAGTAAGAAAGCACACCGGTGGAACGAAGATTACTCACAATGGCATCAAAATGGGAAAACATGGCATCAATAGATTCACTAGGGCTCTGCACAAAGATTTGGTATTGTTGATTGTAAGTGCTTTGACGCCTGTCCTTGATCTGAGTTGTGCCCTCCTAAAACAATGTGAGCGTGGACCCAATCTCCCTAGCAGTACGAAGATGTTAAACCGTATCAAACTCATTCCCGCTCAAGCTAATGAACAATATATTTCTAGCCTTGAAGTTAGAAGTATATTGATCCCTCTCAGCCAGAGTAGTGCGAGTCTCAGGGATGGAGTATTCTGAGTCCACAATCTTGTAGATTGCACTTCCTTGGCTTTGTAAATAAGCCTCCATGCCCATCTTCCAGTAAGCAAAATCTTTCCCATCGAACAAACATTTTACTGACTCTGTCCATGTCGCCAAAGGATCACAAAACCGGTTAAGGTCAACTGGTGATCTTAATCTGCTCTGATACCAATTGTAGGACCGAAACGAGAGACTAGAGGGGGGTGAATAGGCGCCTCACAAATTCTTTCGAAATGATGGCCTTTTCTAAACACCCAACGCACCTCTAAATGAACCAACGGACGCAAATAAATTAACACAACAAAATCCCAGAAAAGGATAGTGCTATCACTCTCCTATTAGGTACGAATTAATGTGACAGTCTGAGAGATCATAAGCATAAAAAATATAACCTTCAAAGAACAACCGATGTCTTAATCAAAAAGACATCCTTACACAGCACACAAGGCAGATTAAACACTACTCAAAGTTCGGATGACATATCAATAATCATATCGATAAATCACAGGAATTTAATTAACAACTGGTCATGCACTATGATACGATCAAAAGAGTATTCTCTCACAGATGATTTAATATACACTTGATAAAATTACAGAGTATTTAGTGGCAGAAGCATAAGTACTTGACAGACATACTCATCAACCAAACATCAATCATGCAAAATATTCCTGTGTGCATTCCTATTACCAAAAACATAGTGCTAAAATGAACCGTTACCTACACTTTACCTATATTAGTAAAACTGATTTGAAGAAGCTTCGAGAGAAACAAAGCACAGGCATGATAGGACCCCACACGTGAACTATTTCTTACCTTGAGTGGTGAGACGTCATGTTGTTCTGGCTTGGTGAAGAACCACAACAAAGCTACAGGAGAAAAGATGCAACCTGATGCCTTAAGACATATCGCACAAGCTGCCTGTAGAGGAAACACAACACAAACACATTAATCTTGCCTAGGCTAGTGCGCAAGGTGAGAGAAAATAAAACACAATTTTCAGCACTGCAATTTTGGTTGCCTCTGAGCGGTCAATAGCAATCTAGCCTAGGAAACAAGATCTGATTGCACTGGATAGAAAACACGAATCACAAATATTGAAAACTGCAGAAACTACAGGAACATGATTGATGTGACTAAGCAGAGCAGCAATACAAAACCTGTAGGATCTGTGTAGGAAAACAAACCGCAGGTGATGAGAGACAAAGTAAATCCCGAA
This sequence comes from Zizania palustris, assembly GCA_019279435.1. NCBI lineage: Eukaryota > Viridiplantae > Streptophyta > Magnoliopsida > Poales > Poaceae > Zizania > Zizania palustris. The sequence continues at coordinate 19,712,024 of JAAALK010000289.1, read as the reverse complement.
GCAAACAAAGACCGAATGGAGACGATGGCTGTCTGTTGAGAAAAATCGTTGGGTCACTATTTCCTAGCAGCGCACAACTTTGGAGGACAAGAAAAACAAAAAGTTGAACTCCGATTTTTTTGAATTAGTTTGTGGAAACCCTTAGACAAGGAGGCCTTTTATAGGCAATTCAAAAACAGGAAAAGACAAAAATATCCTTAGGGTTTTTTTTAAGATGCAAAGGCCCATAGGGCTAAAAATGTAAAATCCTATCTAAAGGTAGTTTGTCCTGATTCGAAGCTTTCATAGCAACTACGGCTCCACTTCAGGACGCTTGGATCTCGATCTGACGGTTTTGCACCGAAACCGACAAAGCACACCGGATCGCCGACACGTGTCACCAATCCACGAACTCGACCGCCAGCAAGTCTCTCCCGCTCTCAATCCCTCGAGCTGCCTTGTCACTTGCACTGGCCTCCCTTTCGCTGACTTGGTCAACACACTATCCCGATCATCCATCCATCCATGTCTTGCTCTATCTCCATGTGTACGCCTGAGATCTTCGTCAACTTCGCCCGACATCCTTGACCATCTAGCATCAAGCTCCCCGCTTGACCCCAATCACCCACCGTTGACAGTTGACTCGCATCTCAACCCTTCACACATGAGACAAGCAAAACACAAATCTCCATACAAAACACTCACTGATCCCATCAGTGAAACCCAAACAGCAAACACACGTCCTGACGATGAAACAGGTAAATTTTTCAATCACTCATCACAAAGATAAAACCATAGTGCAAACCCCCCACTTGGTTTCTCATGGGCCCTTCGTGCCTCGAGGTCCATGCTGCAGCCTTCATGCTTCTCGGGTACCATCGCGATTATCTCCCCCAACACTAATCACATCGTATGTGACTCTAGTCATTGGAGAAGCATCAAATGCTCGACCCCAACTCCTATGCTCCAAGGCCTAAAACTGTTTTGATAGCCTTGTCAAGTGAACCAACACTATGCGTGCAGAAGTCCGACTTCCGCCCCAACTGGTCAAGATAAACGATAGCACCCTTCTTTGGCAGACCCACTATCGATGAACACGAACCTTGGTTAGTGCAGCTATTAGGAAGAGCATCAACACTTAATTTTCCACGTTAAAACTATTCTAGCATAGTAACGTCCCTAGCGCACATGAAACATGCAAGAATAGAATAACAGGAATATAAGAAAACATCACATGCAATCATATTAACTATGACATAGCATGGCATTCTTCACATGGCGATCTCCATCTCCATGGCTCCCGTCATCGAGTGCGTTATCCCGGCCTCCATGAAGAGTACGAGTTCATCTCGCATAGGCTATACTAATTACATGGGCCGAAGCACCACGGAAATGACATGCAAGTCGTAATGAATTTTACATCAGCCTTGGGGTGTAAATAACCATGACACGCAGGCCATATTTAATTTATATTCATTGCATGCATCTCATACATCACATTTTAACCATGGTCATACTAGTCATGACATTCTCTGCATAACAAAGTTAGGCGAGCAATCTACAAATGACTGGATTCTGGATCTGAAAAACCTGGGTTAGTAAACTCTGTTTTCAAAATCATGCGGGTCGGAACTTCTGATTTGGCATCGGAACTTCCGATCTATCGGAACTTACAATCACTAAAGGAATCCCTTGTCGCAACAATTGCCTTTTGTATCGAATAATTATTCGACGTCAGAACTGATGAGGACATCGATAACAATGATAAAGACATCCAACACTCTATCATTCTTGGACCAATCACTCGCTCCCGTGCACGGAAGCTTAATTATGAGGTGCGTTCGTTTCTTACTTTACATAATGATATGGATACGGATGGGATGCTACTTATGGATGATATTTTGACTCTAAGGAACATGGAAGAAGCACTTCTGGATCAAACACAAGGGGGAGAGGCGGCACAACAATCCAACTCGAATTCCACTTCAAACTCTGGTTTCGGTTCGGATTCAGTGGATCATCCTTCAGAAAAATGGAAATAACTTTCTCGTACGGAGGCGGATTGAGGCGTTCTTTAAGGCGTTGGAAATATAACGAAAATATCTTTCCAATGGGTCTGGTGCCAAGTCCTTCATTACGAAACGTTCTGTGTCGTACGAACAAGTCATCTGGTGCTGCGTCACCATTTTGTCCCACGTCGGGCCTTGTATCTGTTTGGGGCCTTAAGCCCAACATTTGTCTCGACTTTTCCACAAAACCTAGGTATTAATACTCTCCAGCCGCCAGGGATTAGGGTTGGGTTTTACTTAGTTTCGAATCTCTTATAGATTGAACTCTGACTTCGTCAGATTGTAGAACCCCACTTGAGAAATCGATCTCTCTTTTGTTTGCGAGATTGTGTTTCCTTGTTCTTTCTTGTGTTCTTGATTCGCAGGCAGGGATAAGCCTTCTTGGTGAGGTCAACCACGTTCGAGCGTGGTTAATAACTAATGGAGCCATGCTGTAGCGATTGTGGGGTTTAGATCTGTGGTGATCAGAAGCCGAATCGTCAACGTCGAGTCCTCCACCAATCGAGTTTACCCCCCCCTGACGGAAGATCGGGCACTGTAACAACCCAAGATTTAAAAACAAATAAAATAAAGGAAATTATTATTCAAAGAGATTCTGGAATTATTTATTAAAGAAAATCCTAAAAGAGCCCTATTAAAGCCAAACAGGGGTAAATATTTAAAATTTGGACTTGGAAAATTTATGGATTAATCTAGAGGCCAAGACATAATTTTAGGACTTTTTACAAAGTTTTATCAACAGTGATTCAACCCTTAATCAAATAAATGAATTACTAGAATTATTTTAAATCAGAAATACATTTTAAATAGTATTGGGCTGCAAACCTCCAATCTGCTCCAGCCCAGCCCAGTCCAAGTCATGTGGCGCTGACATGTGGGGTCCGCCTATCGGCGCTCGCACCCCCTCTCTCCTCCCCGCGCCCATCCCCGCCTGGCCCACCCGTCAGCCACACTCCCGCCTTCCTCCCTCTCTGGTCGTCGGGGCCCATCTGTCGGTCTTCCCCTTTTCACGCACCCGCCGACAGGTGGGGGCCACCTGTCGGATCCATCGTCTCCGATGGAATCCCTCCCTCTCCTTTCCTTTTCCGGCAATCTCCTTCCATTTTCCCGCCACCGGCCGCCCGCATTCGCTCGGATCCACCTCGGATCACCTTCCCCGAGGACCGGTGCCCTCCTTCCATCTTTGGCCGACGCGGTTTCGCGCATAAGGAAGCATGGCCAAAGCTTGGAAGCCCTCGCCGGAGTTCATGGGAACCCCTCGGTTCCCTTCCATCTAGATGCCAGCAAGCCCCCTATTTAAACCCTACCGGTCGCTGCCCACTGCCCACACCGCCTAATCCCTAGCCGAAGCACACCAGAGCTCCTCTGCCTCTTTTTCGGGCTTTTGCTCCTGCTACATCTCCGGCCACCACTCGCCGCCACCTCAGACCTCCTCCGACCACGCCACCGCCACCATCGTGACCGCCGGAGCCCGCCCTACCTCGGCACCCCCTCCGTTGGTCGAGAGGACCGCCGGATCGCCGTCGCCGTCGAGCACCCGAAGGACCTCCCCGTCTACCCCTCACCACAGGCCGCCGTCCTTCGACCAACCTCGCCGCCGCAGGTACGATTGGAACCGCCGTACTCCCCTCGTTCCGTTTCTGCCGGTAGATAGACCCCTAGGCGCTCGTCGTTGCTATCGCCGCCGCGCCCAAGCCCCACCGTTGCTAGAGACGATGGGGGTACGCACCCCCTTAATGCGTGCCATGCCGGACGACACCTGAGCCGTCCGATCGCATCTATGCAGCATAGATTAGATCCTGAGGGGATCTAATCTGAGCCCTCGGATCAGGTCAAACCGGTATCCTTTAATCTGGGCCGTTGATTAAAACTTAAACCCTCAGATCAATCTCGTGCGTCCACGTTATACCCTTTCGCATGTTTTAATCTCAGCCGCCCAAAATCACTTAACCCTCCCGCCTCGCATCTGGCCACTGGATCCAGATCCAACGGTCCAAATCGTCCGAGTCACCGCGCACAGTCGCTGGTCCACCGTGGGCCTGGCTCACCGTGGACCAGAGCTCATTTTCTGTTTAAATAAAATTCCAGAAAAAGGTTTAAACTTTGAAAATTCATAACTTGCTCGTTTTAACTCCAAATTTCACCATTCAAATTTTATTAAATTCAGCATTTTATTCTCTACACATTAATGCCATAAAACAGTATGTTACTGTTGCCCAAAATATTCTTATTAATTAAATGAATAAAAACCCCTTAGGGATAAAATTATAAATTCATAACATAAATTGGGAAAGCCTTAAAATCTAATCTTTAATGTTTTTCACCAAACTTCAGAATAATAAAACCTTATTTCCAATATTAAACCCGTAACACTTGTATGTTTATTAATTGGTGATGTTTTATCTGTTTAATTGAATGCTATGTTTATTTTTCCGTATCGAGAAGACTACGAGTTCGTCGAGGAGCCAGAGTTTTACCCCGAGGTTCCTCCATCACCATTTGCTGATCAAGGAAAGTCACAACCCCCATTTTGATCATCATTGAGCCCATGTTTTAATAAATTATCGCTATAACTCACAGGATAATATTGCATTAGTCTAATCTCAAGCCTTACACTTATATTTATTAGATGCCCATCCTTGTGTGCAAACCCAAGCCATGCTTATTGAGCTTTAACTCCTTGTCACTCTACCATAAAGGTATTAGCTAGTGCCCAATGCACCGGCACAACTGCTATAGGATAAAAAGAATGAGTCGTAGTTAGTTGGATTCTGTTATATGAATTTCCCCCGTTATTCTCGTCGCTGGACTCTGTTGGAGTTGGCTATGTTATAAGTATGGTGGGTTCCGGGTGCAAGCTAGGGCATTGGTTGGTCGCACCCGAGGCACTATAAGGACCGTTCTGTGGGATCTGTTGCAAAGCACTTCCGTACCAACCACAAGTCTAATGGGTAAGTCCTAACTAAAAGTATGGAACAATCCGACTCGATGCACCATAGTGGAGGGGGCAAGGGGCAACCTGCGGGTGACTTGTACCGACGTGGCTCAAGGAGAGGTATGGTGAGGCTCGACGCGTCGGGACACCATATGAAACCCATAAGAGGGTGTTGTCGGGTCGAGGAGGACCATATGGAATGTTTTGGCACGAGTTCCCGTGGTATGGGTCATCTCGTTACACTTTGGTGTAAGTGATGAGTGCATGCCTTGTGAGTTTAGTGGCACACCTCTGATCAGAGTATTTAACCTTTTTGAAAAGCCGAGCCCACGATCAAGGGCGGGTTGTGTGAGTACTCGCAGTTAGTTTACAATTGTTTGAATGGTTGAGTTATTCATGGCATGTAAGGACTGTTGAGCGAGGTGGGGCTGACTGTACCCCTCGAGTTAGAAGATGATGATGCATACACATGTTTACATTTCAGTACTAATGAATTGATCACATTTAATTGCTTTACAAATTATGCTCTTCCGCAAAATTAGTCACTATCTCCCTTGATTATTACTCTGCATTATATAATTGCATCCGGTGGCTTGCTGAGTACGTTTGTACTCACCCTCATTGACTTACACCACCAGAGCCCGTCTACTACGAGGAGGATGAAGGTCTGGAGTAGCGACCCAGTCAAGGTGAGACTAGAAGGTGGCGTTCATCTAGGACCCTTTGTTTTATTAGTTTCTCTTCACCTTTATTAACTTTTGTACTAATACGGTCTACGAACCGTGAATGATTGCTCGTATTGTACGTGGTCGCATGATGAACGTCTTGTTTTTATTGATTTTCCATGGGATTCCAAACAGACCTAACCCTAGGACTTATATTAGCCATATTTTACAAAACTACTTACCTTCTCATCTTCTGAAGTTTTCACAAAAAATTTCTCTCTTTTGTAGATGCTAGTCCATACCATGAGCGGGACTCTTCGCGACGAGGCCGGATTCATCCACGAGCTTCGCATGCTCGTCGGTTTCCTCGGATTCGAGCATGAGCCGCTGTTTCACGGAGTCTTCCCCGACGAGGAAGAAAGGTATTGCGAGGTCACCATCGTCATCCAGCCCACTACACAGACAGCCCACACCTATCGAGGCGGAGGACCCACCTTCTTGGTTGCCAGCCAGCGCACCGCCCTCCAGGCCCTCACTGAGCTCCGGATGATCGACGACAGCGAGCTCTACGACACGGACTATCGATTTGTGCCCCTTCGCACTCTAGGGAGTCCCCACGGCGTCTACGTCAGCACGCTCTCCCAGCGCCACTCCGCGGTTGGGCACACTGCACGCTTGTTGGAGGCGATGGATGAGCTCCACTATGAGGCACTACAAGATGCCAACGGACAGCGAGACACGATCGACTTCTACCGTCACTCTTGTGAGGATCTGAACCTCGAGAACGGGGATCTTCGACGCCGTGTCCAGCAGGGGCACCGGTTGGCTGCCGAGGCAGAGGAGCTGAGGCGCCAGAATGAGCTCCTACGACAGAGCGTCGCCGACACCACACAACTACGACAGCAGATTGAGGAGTTGAAGAAGGATCGCGAAGAGGTCACACCCCTTCCGCCCCGCAAGTGGAAATTGCTTCGGATCCCCATAGTGAGGCCTAAGAGGATTTCCCGCAGCGCACCTCCCGCCGGACCCTCCAGCTCCACGACACCCGACAATCTCCGTCGATCCCGTGATCGAGTCGTCCCCGGATCTACCCTAGATGTAGACTTTACGATTGATTGTTTTTGCTTTAATATTTTGGATTGTATTGCCACCCATGTCGAATATAAGGCATGGGTGAAGATTAAATAAAAGACAAATGTAATCGCAAGAACGATACATTTTGAAATAAAATTTAGTATCATTTCCCTAAGAAAGCATTGTCTGTTTTGGAAACTTCAGGATGACTAACACCCAGAGCTCCGATGCTCCCCAGAATGGAGGGGACAACGGTAATCTGCCTCAATGGGGAGCGACTGGGCAGAGGCAAGCCCCAGTCGCCAACCACCCCACATTGGCCGAGATGATGGCCAACCAGAAGCAGCCTGAGTTACCTCGCCCTGCCACTCCCGCTCCTGCACCCGCCTCTCATCTCTCGGAGTTTCTTCGAGTCTGCCCTCCCACTTTCTCAAGCACCACCAACCCCATGGAGGCTGGTGATTGGTTGAGGACGATTGGGAAGAAGTTGGACCTCCTGACCTGTACCGAGCAGGAGAGGGTAGCCTTTGCTGCCCACCAACTCCAGGGTCCTACCATAGAATGGTGGGATAACCTGCATGAGACTCTGCCCGAGGGACATGTCCACTCTTGGGTCGAGTTCTCTGCCGCCTTCCGTGCAGCCCATGTCCCAGACGGCATTATTGCCCAAAAGCAACAAGAGTTCAGGGACCTGCAGCAAGGAAGCAGGTCCGTCACCGAATATCTGCATGAGTTCAACCGGCTGGCTCGGTATGCACCGGAGGAAGTCCGTACCGATACTGCCCGGTAATCCAAGTTCCTTCGAGGACTAAAGGATGAGCTCTACCTTCACCTTGTCTCTGGAGATTACGCCAACTTTCAAAAGTTGGTGAACAAGGCTATCATTCAGGAGACCCAGCAAAAAAAGGTCGACCTGAAGAAGAAAAGGATGATCGCTTTCCGCTAGAACCAAGGCATGGCGTAGAGGCCCTGCTTCACACCTCCCCCACCGGTGCCCCAATACCATCGACACCTGGTGTATCGTCCAGCACCACTCGCCGCCAACGCTGGAGCCGGACATCCTCGCCCCGCCCCCGCAGCACCGTCCGCTCCACCTGCCCCTGCCAAGAAAGCAGAGGTTCTGCGTGACAAGCATGGCAAGCCCGTGGTATGCTTCAACTACCGCCAGGAGGGCCACTATTCCCATCGGTGCCCCCACCCCAAGCGTGCACAAGGAGTCGCAACCAACCGTGTCGTCCGCGCCCGTGTCAACCACGTCTCCGCCAAGGAAGCCCAAGCCGCACCCGAGATCGTCATGGGTAAGTTCACAGTACACTCGGCCCTTGCAGTGGTTTTATTTGATACTGGTGCTACACACTCCTTCATATCAACAACTTTTGTGGAAAAGAATAATTTGAACATATGTGAATTATCAAGACCCATATTGATAGCCACTCCTAGCAAACAAACTCTAGCCCAATCCTATAGTCCAAGGGTATGGGTAGATATCCAAGGCAGAATATTCTGGGCCGACCCCATCCTAATAGAATGCCAAGGCTTGGATCTCATTCTAGGAATGGATTGGCTCAATAAGCACCAAGGTGTGATAAGATGTGCCCGGAGACAAGTAACGTTGACTAGTGAAGAAGGAACTGCTGTCACGTTTCATATGCCAAGCCGGAAGTCCGGAAGACCGAGGTTGCACCAGATTACCTTGGAGGAGATACCAGTATTCTGTGAATACCCAGACATATTTCCGGAGGATTTACCAGGGATGCCACCCAAGAGAGATATCGAGTTCTGGATTGACCTAGTACCCGGAACTACTCCCATCTACAAGCGACCATACCGGATGGCCGCCAATGAGCTAGCTGAGATGAAGCAGCAAATAGAAGATCTTGAGAAGAAGGGATACATCAGACCTAGCACATCTCCATGGGGAGCCCTCGTCATCTTCATTGAGAAGAAAGAAGACAAGGCTAAGCGTATGTGCGTAGATTATCGAGCCCTAAATGAGGTGACCATCAAGAACAAGTACCCGTTACCCAGGATCGATGACCTATTTGATCAGCTGAAAGGAGCCACGGTGTTCTCCAAGATCGACCTGCGGTCCGGATATCATCAGCTGAGGATTCGAGAGGATATACCCAAGACAGCTTTTACCTCTCGTTATGGACTGTATGAGTGCACCGTTATGTCTTTTGGATTAACCAACGCCCCGGCTTTCTTCATGAATATGATGAATAGGGTGTTTATGGAATATTTGGACAAATTCATCGTGGTATTTATAGATGACATCCTCATCTATTCCAAGGACCAAAAGGAGCAGGAGACTCACATCCGGTTGACCTTAGGAAAGTTACGGGAACATCAGTTATACGCCAAGTACAGCAAGTGCAAGTTTTGGACGGCGGAAGTAAAGTTTCTTGGACACATCATCTCTGCACAAGGTATTGCAGTGGATCCTGCCACCGTGGAAGCAGTTACGGATTGGCTGCCACCCACCAACGTATCAGAGATACGAAGTTTTCTTGGTTTGGCAGGTTACTATCGTCGATTTATCGAGAATTTTTCCAAGATAGCCATGCCTATGACCAAGTTATTGTAGAAGAGAGAGAAGTTTGAATGGACTCCCAAATGCGAGGAAAGTTTTCGCACCCTCAAGGCCCGGCTGGTGTCAGCACCCATACTGACCCTACCGGATATCAGGAAGGACTTCCATGTGTATTGTGACGCATCTCGCCAAGGATTGGGATGTGTCCTTATGAAAGACGGAAAGGTTGTTTCATACGCCTCTCGTCAGTTGAGACATCATGAGCTAAACTACCCGACACATGACTTGGAATTGGCCGCTGTTGTGCACGCCCTTAAGATATGGAGGCATTATTTGGTCAGAAACCGCTGCGAAGTCTTTACGGATCACAAGAGTCTGAAGTATATCTTCACGCAGCCGGATCTCAACCTTAGACAAAGGCGATGGTTGGAATTAATAAAAGACTACGACTTAGGTATTCACTACCACCCCGGAAAAGCAAACGTGGTAGCTAACGCATTAAGTCATAAGGGATACTGCACCGCCATCGTGATTCAGGATCACGCGCCTTTGCTATATAAGGAAATGGAAAAGTTAAACCTCGGGTTAACCACAGGAGCATATCTAGCCACCTTGGAAACCCAACCAGTCCTGTTCGAGTAGATCAGTGAAGCCCAGTTATAAGACCTGGATATAGCCGCCATTAAGAAGAACATGAGACAGGGTAAGGCCCCAGGATTTTCAGAGGACGAGAATGGCACCATATGGTTTGGAACCAGGATCTGTGTGCCGGATAAACCGGAGATAAAGACCCTTATTCTAAGGGAAGCCCATGATACTCTATACTCCATTCTTCCTGGGAGTACCAAGATGTACCAGGACCTAAAAGAGCGTTATTGGTGGGTTAGCATGAAGAAAGAGATTGCTCAGTTTGTCGCAGAATGTGACACCTACCGATGAGTAAAGACAGAACATCAGAGACCCGTAGGGCTGTTACAGCCACTTAAAGTGACTGAATGGAAATGGGAAGAGATCAGTATGGATTTCATCACCAGACTCCCAAAGACCCAACTTGGATATGATTCTATATGGGTAATCATTGACCGGCTAACCAAAGTAGCTCACTTCATAGCCGCCAAGATGACCTTCAGTGGCCCTAAGCTAGCAGAGTTGTATATGGCCCGCATCGTGTGCCTTCATGGAGTGCCCAAGAAGATAGTCTCCGATAGAGGGAGTCAGTTTACATCTCGATTCTGGAAAAACCTTCAAGAGGAAATGGGAACGAGACTAAACTTCAGAACCGCTTACCACCCTCAGACCGATGGACAGACTGAAAGGGTGAATCAGATATTGGAGGATATGCTACGGGCATGCGTCTTGGATTTTGGAGGAACTTGGCACAAGAGTTTACCGTACGCCGAGTTTTCGTACAACAATAGTTATCAAGCAAGCCTTCAGATGTCCCCGTTCGAAGCCTTATATGTACGAAAGTGTAGGACGCCTCTACTTTGGGATCAAACTGGTGAATCCAAGGTATTTGGAATAGATATCCTTCAGGAAGCTGAAGAGAAGGTACAGATTATCAGAGACTGACTCAAGACAACCCAATCTTGACAGAAGAGCTATGCAGACAATCGTCGACAAGATCTAGCATTTGAAGAAGGAGACCACGTCTACCTTCGAGTTACCCCTCTCCGTGGCACCCAACGGTTTAACATGAGAGGAAAGTTGGCACCACGATATGTTGGACCTTTTCCTATTGTTATACGCCAAGGCGAAGTCGCTTATCAGTAGGAACTGCCACCCTCGTTGGCTGGGGTACATGATGTGTTTCATGTGTCTCAACTAAAGAAGTGCCTTAGAGTCCCAATAGAGCAAGTGGACCTACAGCAGTTGGATGTTCAAGAGGATCTTACCTACGTGGAAAAGCCCATCAAGATCTTGGAAGTCAAAGAAGGGATCACCAGGAGTCGAGTCATCCGCTTCTGTAAAGTTCAGTGGAGCAATCATCCCGTAGAGGAAGCTACGTGCGAAAAGGAGGAAGAACTCAAAGCACATCACCCTGAGCTATTCGAGGATTAATCCGAATCTCGAGGACAAGATTCTCTCTAAGGGGGATAGGATTGTAACACCCCAAGATTTAAAAACAAATAAAATAAAGGAAATTATTATTCAAAGAGTTTCTGGAATTATTTATTAAAGAAAATCCTAAAAGAGCCCTATTAAAGCCAAACAGGGAGACATATTTAAAATTTGGACTTGGAAAATTTATGGACTAATCTAGAGGCCAAGACATAATTTTAGGAATTTTTACAAATTTTTATCAATAGTGATTCAACCCTTAATCAAATAAATGAATTACTGGAACTATTTTAAATCAGAAATACATTTTAAATAGTATTGGGCCGCAAACCTCCAATTTGCTCCATCCCAGCCCAGTCCAAGTCGTGTGGCGCTGACATGTGGGGTCCGCCTGTCGGCGCTCGCACCCCCTCTCTCCTCCCCGCGCCCGTCCCCGCTTGGCCCACCCGTCAGCCACACTCCCGCCTTCCTCCCTCTCTGGTCGTTGGGGCCCATCTGTTGGTCTTCCCTTTTTCACGCACCCGCCGACAGGTGGGGGCCACCTATCAGATCCATCGTCTCCAATGGAATCCCTCCCTCCCCTTTCCTTTTCCGGTGATCTCCTTCCATTTTCCCACCACCGGCCACCCGCATTCGCTCGGATCCACCTCGGATTGCCTTCCCCGAGCACCGGCGCCCTCCTTCCATCTTCGGCCGACGCGGTTTTGCGCTTAAGGAAGCATGGCCGAAGCTTGGAAGCCCTCGCCGGAGTTCACGGGAACCCCTCGGTTCCCTTCCATCTAGACGCCAGCAAGCCCCCTATTTAAACCCTTCCGGTCGCCGCCCACTGCCCACACCGCCTAAGCCCTAGCCGAAGCACACCAGAGCTCCTCTGCCTCTTTTTCGGGCTTTCGCTCTTGCTTCATCTCCGGCCACCACTCGTCGCCGCCTCAGACCTCCTCTGGCCGCGCCACCGCCACCATCGTGACCACCGGAGCTCGCCATACCTTGGCATCCCCTCCGTTGGCCGAGAGGACCGCCGGATCGCCGTCGCCGTTGAGCACCCGAAGGACCTGCCCGTCTACCCCTCGTCGCTGGCTGCCGTCCTTCGACCAACCTCGTCGCTGCAGGTACGGTTGGAACTGCCGTACTCCCCTCGCTCCATTTCTGCTGGTAGCTAGACCCCTAGGCGCTCGCCGTCACTATCGCCACCGCTCCCGAGCCCCACCATCACAGGAGACGAAGGGGGTACGCGCCCCCTTAACGCGTGGCGTGCCGGATGGCACCTGAGCCATCCGATCGCATCTATGCGGTGCGGATTAGATCCTAAGGGGATCTAATCTGAGCCCTCAGATCTGGTCAAACCGGTATCCTTTAATCTGGGCCGTTGATTAAAACTTAAACCCTCGTATCAATCTTGTGCATCCACGTTATACCCTTTCGCATGTTTTAATCTCAGTCGTCCAGAATCACTTAACCCTGCCGCCTTGCATCTGGCCACTGGATCTAGATCCAACGGTCCAGATTGTTCGAGTCCACGCGCATAGTCACTGGTCCACCGTGGGCCTTGCTCACCGTGGACCAGAGCTCATTTTCTGTTTAAATAAAATTCCCGAAAAAGGTTTAAACTTTGAAAATTCATAACTTGCTCGTTTTAACTCCAAATTTCACCATTCAAATTTTATTAAATTCAGCATTTCATTCTCTACACATTAATGCCATAAAATAGTATGTCACTGTTGCCCAAAATATTCTTATTAATTAAATGAATAAAAACCCCTTAGGGATAAAATTACATATTCATAACATAAAATGGGAAAAGCCTTAAAATCTAATCTTTAATGTTTTTCACCAAACTTCAGAATAATAAAACCTTATTTCCCATATTAAACCCCCTAACACTTGAATGTTTATTAATTGGTGATGTTTTATCTGTTTAATTGAATGCTATGTTTATTTTTCCGTATCGAGAAGACTACGAGTTCGTCGAGGAGCCAGAGTTTTACCCCAAGGTTTCTCCATCACCATTTGCTGATCAAGGCAAGTCACAACCCCTATTTTGATCATCATTGAGCCCATGTTTTAATAAATTATCGCTATAACTCATAGGATAATATTGCATTAGTCTAATCTCAAGCCTTACACTTATATTTATTAGATCCCCGTCCATGTGTGCAAACCCAAGCCATGCTTATTGAGCTTTAACTCCTTGTCACTCTACTATAAAAGTATTAGCTAGTGCCCAATGTACCGGCACAACTGCTATAGGATAAAAAGAATGAGTTGTAGTTAGTTGGAATCTGTTATATGAATTTCCCCTGTTATTCTCGTCTCTAGACTCTGTTGGAGTTGGCTATGTTATAAGTATGGTGGGTTCCGGGTGCAAGCTAGGGCATTGGTTGGTCGCACCCGGGGCACTATAAGGACCGGTCTGCGGGATCTGTTGCAAAGCACTTCCGTACCAACCACAAGTCTAATGGGTATGTTCTAACTAAAAGTATGGAACAATCCATGAAACCCATAATAGGATGTTGTCAGGTCGAGGAGGACCATATGGAATGTTTTGGAACGAGTTCCCATGGTATGGGTCATCTCGTTACACTTTGGTGTAAGTGATGAGTGCGTGCCTTGTGTGTACAGTGGTACACCTCTGATCAGAGTACTTAACCTTTTCGAAAAGTCGAGCCCACGGTCAAGGGCGGGTTGTGTGACTACTCGCAGTTAGTTTACAATTGTTTGAATGGTTGAGTTATTCATGGCATGTAAGGACTGTTGAGCGAGGTGGGGCTGACTGTACCCCTCGAGTTAGAAGATGATGATGCATACACATGTTTACATTTCAGTACTAATGAATTGATCACATTTAATTGCTTTACAAATTATGCTCTTCCGCAAAATTAGCCACTATCTCCCTTGATTATTACTCTGTATTATATAATTGCATCTGGTGGCTTGCTGAGTATGTTTGTACTCACCCCCGTTGACTTACACCACCAAAGCCCATCTACTACGAGGAGGATGAAGGTCTGGAGTAGCGACCCAGTCAAGGCGAGACTGGAAGGAGGCGTTCATCTAGGACTCTTTGTTTTATTAGTTTCTCTTCACCTTTATTCACTTTTGTACTAATACGGTCTACGAACCGTGAATGATTTCTCGTATTGTACGTGGTCGCATGATGAACGTCTTGTTTTTATTGATTTTCCATGGAATTTCAATAAAGGTCCTGATTTATTAAATCGGGGCGTGACAGGCACCGGTGTGCATCAAGTGGTATCAGATCCCAAGTTTACCGTCAGGTTCATAGGTTCGTCATCCCTTGTTCAAGTCAATTTCGCATTCATCCTAGAGTCCACTGAAAAGCCGAACAAAAAAAATTCGTAACTCCGAGACATTGTTACCCTTTTGCATAATTCTCTTTTAGAGTCCGTAGTGTTGAATTCGTGTCCAAGTTTGTGTCTCGTTGCTGGATAATTCGTGTTTTAGATCGGTTCGTGTCTCTGCCACAATTCCCCTACTCCGCTGCATAATTTTTCCACCCCCCACCGATCCCCATCCGCTTCTATTTCCGCCACAACTAGGAGATCCGATTTTGGGGGAACAGATCCGATTTCGGAGGGTTCTCCTTGAAACGGGCATAACTTTTCGCTCGTAACTCTGATTGAGCTGAATTCTTTACCACAAGTAGATATCTAAAAGTTGGCTTGGGCGATACTGATTTCATCAGTATCAATGTTGTCAAAAAAATAAAAAAAATCAGGAAGGCCTTCATTTTGGGCTCCGAAGTTTAAGTACCGGTTATTTACGGTTTCCTGTACCGATATCATCTACCATCGGTTTGAGCCAAAACTTGGTGTTGTGCTTAATCTTGGGGCATATTGTTTCTACTTAGCACTTGGTAATTGGTTGCAAAAAAAAGAGAGAAAAAAAAAGAATACAAAAAAGGAGAGAAAGAGAGGCAATACCGAAGGCCCTGCACTATTTGTTTCATAGTGTTGCTAGTGTCATGTTGACATTGTCCTTGCAATTCATCTTGTTCATCCTTGATTCCTTCTTGTGTCACTACCGTTCTTAGAACATGAGTAGACCAGCAATTAGGACTGATAGTTTGAACATTTATTCAGCATTACTATTTGTTATTGAATTGTGTTCCACTCAAATATTCGGCCTTCCTATAGCTCCACATACTTACCTTCTAAACAGTACAGTTTCCTGCTAGCAATCGCTATACTCACGACTTCAACAGTATCATCCCCAAGCCAACCGGTTGTGCCACCTGCTACGATTGGTAAGAACTTGGCAAGAACTTGGTGAAACGCTTGAGTATGAGTGACTCCATATCCTAGTAGTTCATAGGAAACTAACGCATTTGTGAGCTTCTTTGTGTTTGTGTTTCCACTAACCATGACAGAACCACAACTCTAAGGCGAAGGAGATGAATGTGTGTCCAAGATGGAGCTTCGACAGTTGCTGCAAGAACTCAATACAAACATCATTAAGAGCAACCAGGACAATGAGCACAGATTGGAGATAATAGAGAGGAACATTGCCACCCTCGTCACCAGGATGGAGAACATAGAGAGACAGCCACCGCCACCGAACGATAAGGCTGAAGATCTCGAGGCAAACAACATAAATCAGGATCATATGCTTCCCCGTCAACAAAATCCACATCGTCAAGGTATGAGAGGTAATAATGGAAACAACCCTCGTGCTGATAATTCGTTTGCTAAGGTTAAATTCATCATACCCTCTTTTTCTGGCTCTTATGATTCTGAAACATATCTGAATTGGGAGATGACAGTACAACAAAAATTTAACTCTCACCATGTTCCTGAAACACATAGAGTTAGACAAGCCACTAGTGAGTTTACCGATTTTGCTATTATTTGGTGGAATGAGATCTCAAGTGTAGGCTTAGCACCTGACACATGGGATGGACTAAAGATTGCTATGCGTGGTAGATTTGTCCCTACTACTTATAAACGTGATTTGCTTCAAAAATTACAGCATTTAAACCAGGGAAATAAATCTATAGAGGAGTACTACCAGGAACTGCAAATAGGAATGCTGCGTTGTTGTAGCGCCCCGATTTAATAAATCATGACTTTATTGAAATTCCATAGAAAATCAATAGAACAAGACGTTCATCATGCGACCACGTACAATACGGGCAATCATTCACGGTTCGTAGACCGCATTAATACAAAAGTGAATAAAGGTGAAGAGAAACTAATAAAATGAAGGTCCTAGATGAACGCCTCCTTCCAGTCTCGCCTTGACTGGGTCGCTACTCCAGACCTGCATCCTCCTCGTAGTAGACGGGCTCTGATGTTGTGAGTCAACGGGGTGAGTACAGGGGTACTCAACAAGCCACCGAATGCAAATATTATGCAAGGTAATAACAAGGGAGATAGTGGCTAATTTTGCGGAAGTGAGAAATTTGTAAAGCAATTTAATGTGAACAATTTATTAGTACTGCAACGTAAACATGTGTATGCATCATCATCTTCTAACTCGAGGGGTACAGTCAGCCCCACCTCGCTCAACAGTCCTTACATGCCATGAATAACTCGACCATTCAAACAATTGTAAACTAACTGCGAGTAGTCACACAACCCGCCCTTGACCGTGGGCTCGGCTTTTCGAAAAGATTGATTTTACTCTGATCAGAGATGTACCACTGTACCCACAAGGCACGCACTCATCACCTACACCAAAGTGTAACGAGATGACCCATACCATGGGAACTCGTGCCAAAACCTTCCATATAGTCCTCCCCGACTCAACAGCACCCTCTTATAGGTTTCATATGGTGTCCCGACGCATCGGAGCCCCACCATACCCCCCCTTGAGCCTCGTCGGTACAAGTCGCCCGCAGGCTAGCCCATTGCCCCCTCCTCTATGGTGCATCGAGTCGGAGCATTCCATACTTCCAGTTAGGACTTACCCATTAGACTTGTGGTTGGTACGGAAGTGCTTTGCAACAGATCCCGCAGATCGGTCCTTATAGTGCCCCGGGTGCGACAAACCAATGCCCGATCTTGCACCTGGAACCCACCATACTTATAACTTAGCCAACTCCAACAGAGTCCAGAGACGAGAATAACGGGGAAAATCATATACAGAATCCAGCTATCTACGACTCATTCTTTTTATCCTATAGCAGTTGTGCCGGTACATTGGGCACTAGCTAATATTTTTATAGTAGAGTGACAAGGAGTTAAGGCTCAATAAGCATGGCTTGGGTTTGCACACAAGGACGGGGATCTAATAAATATAAGTGTAAGGCTTTGATATTTGACTAATGCAATATTAACCTATGAGTTATAGCGATATTTTATTAAAACATGGGCTCAAATATGATCAACTGTTTCCACAGAGGTGGTCAATGACTTGCCTTGATCAGCAAAGGGGGATGGAGGAACCTCGGGGTAGAACTCCTGTTCCTCGATGAACTCGTAGTCTTCTTGATACGGAAAAATAAACATCACATTCAATAAACAAATAAAAATCCACCCAACAATAACATACATATTTGTGGGTTTTATTATGGGGATTAAAGTTTTAATATTCTGATGTTTGGTGAATAAACAGTAAACTTGTTTTCTTAAGGCTTTTCTAATTTATTTTTCTGAATTAAATAAATTATCCCTAAGGGGTTTTATTTAAATATTTATTAAAGTTGTTTTGGGTAGCAGAAACTTACTGTTTTTATGTCATTAATGTGTAGAGAATAATATTCTGGTTTTAATAAAATTTGAATGGTGAAATTTGGAGTTAAACTGAGCAAGTTATGAATTTTCAAAGTTTAAATAAATTTTCTGAATTTTATTTAAAACCAGAAAACAGTCTCCGGTCCACGGTGAGCCAGGCCCACGGTGGACCGCGCCACTGTGCGCGTGGACCGGATCAACCAGATCCGTTGGATCCAGATCCGGCGGCCAGGCGCGAGGCGGGATCCTTTAAGTGAAAATGGATGGCTCAGATTAAATCGCATCGAACCGGTACGCGTGGACGCACCAGATCGCTCGGAGGTTTTAAGTGGTGATCGACGGCCGAGAGGCCTCGATACCCCTTTGACCAGATCTGAGGGCCCTGATTAAATCCCGAAGGGATTTAATCCTAGCCCTCCGATCGCGATCGTGCGGTCGCGGCGCGATCCGGCACGTCACGACGTAAGGGGCGCGTACCCCCCTTCGTCTCCGGCAACGGCGGGCTCGGGTGCGGCTGCGACGGTGGCGGCGAGGGCCTAGGTGCCAAGCTAAGGCCAGAAATGGAACGCGGGGAGTAAGGGGGTCACGATGATACCTTCGACGGTGAAGCTGGGCGACGGGTGGCGACGACGGCGAGGTTAGACGGCGAGGTCTTCTCGGGTGGTCGACGGCGACGATGATCCGGCGGCGTTCTTGGCCAACGGAGGGGTGGCCGAGGACGAGCGGTCGTCGACGGTCACTCTGGTGGCGGTGGCTAGGGCAATGGGGGCCGGGATCGACGGCGATGGCTCGCCGGAGTTGGGACAGAGAGGGAGCCCGAAAAATGGGAAATGGCGCTATGTTCTCGCTCGGCACGGGTAGCTTCGGTGTGGGCAGAGGGCGGCGTCTACAGGGGTACTTATAGGGGGTAGCCGGCATCCAGATGGCAGGGAATTCCGAGGAACCCGAAGGTTGGCTTCCATCTCCGGCGAGGGTTTCCAAAAGCTTCGGATAGCTTTCCTTAAGCGCGTAAATGCGTCGCCATGGATGGAAAGGAGGCGGTGGCGTGCGGGGAAGGTGATCCGGGGGTGATCCGGGCGATCGCGGGTGGCCGGCGGCGAGAAACAGAAGGTTATCGCCGGGAGAAAGGAAGGGGGCGATCCCCTTCCATCGGAGACGAAGCATCTGACAGGTGGCCCCCACCTGTCAGCGGGCGAAACAGAAAGAAAGGGCTGACAGGCGGGCCACGACTGTCAGGGAGAGGGAGGCGAGGCGAGAGACTGTCATGTGGGGCCAAGCGGGGACTGGCGCGGGCGGGAGAGAGAGGGGGAACGCGCCGACAGGTGGGTCCCACATGTCAGCGGCTCATGGCTTGGAATGGGCCGGGCTCGGGTGCTTTGAGGGTTGAGGCCCGTTAAGCATTTTTAATTCTTTTCTGATTTAAAATAAATCCAGTAATTCATATATTTGATTAAGGGTTGAATCATTGTTGATAAAAATTTGTAAAAATTCCTGAAATTATGTTTTGGCCTCTAGTTTATCTCATAAAATTTTCAAGTCCAAATTTGAGTATTTCTCCCTGTTTTGGCTTTATTTGGGTTCTTTTAGGATTTTTCTTTAATAAATAAATCCAGAAATGATTTAAATAATAATTTTCTTTTATTTTATTTGTTTTTATTTCTTGGGGTGTTACAATCCTATCCCCCTTACAGAGAATCTCGTCCTCGAGATTTGGATCAATCCTCGAATAGCTCAGGATTCTGTGCCTTGAGTTCATCTTCTTTTTCCCAAGTAGCTTCCTCTACAGAATGATTGCTCCACTGCACTTTACAGAAGCGGATGACCCGACTTCTAGTGATCCTTTCCTTGATCTCCACTATCTTAACAGGCTTTTCCACATAGGTCAGATCCTCTTGAACATCCAACTGCTGTAGGTCCACTTGATCTGTCGGGACGCGCAGACACTTCTTGAGTTGGGATACGTGAAATACGTCATGTACTCCAGCCAATGAGGGTGGTAATTTCAACTGATAAGCAACTTCGCCTTGGCGTTGAACAATGGGAAATGGTCCAACATATCGAGGGGCCAACTTTCCTCTCATGTTAAACCGTTGAGTGCCACAGAGGGGAGTAACTCGAAGGTAGACATGATCTCCTTCTTCAAAGGCTAGGTCTCGGCGACGATTGTCTGCGTAGCTCTTTTGTCGTGATTGGGCTGTCTTGAGTCGGTCTCTGATGATCCGTACCTTCTCTTCAGCTTCACGAAGAATGTCTGTTCCGAACACTTGGGATTCACCAGTTTGGTCCCAAAGTAGAGGCGTTCTGCACTTACGTCCATATAGGGCTTCAAAAGGAGACATCTGAAGGCTGGCTTGATAGCTGTTGTTGTACGAAAACTCAGCGTACGGGAAGCTCTTGTCCCAAGAGGCTCCAAAATCCAAGACACATGCCCGTAACATATCTTCCAATATCTGGTTTACCCTCTCTGTTTGTCCATCCATCTGAGGGTGGTAGGCAGTACTGAAGTTCAATCTCGTGTCCATCTCTTACTGAAGGTTTTTCCAAAAACGAGAGGTAAACGGACTTCCTCTATCGGACACTATCTTCTTGGGCACTCCATGAAGACACACGATCCGGGCCATGTATAGCTCTGCAAGCTTAGGACCACTAAAGGTCGTCTTGACGGCTATGAAATGTGCTCCTTTCGTAAGCCGATCGATGATCACCCAAATAGAATCATACCCAAGTTGGTTCTTTGGTAGTCCGGTGATGAAATCCATACCGATCTCTTCCCACTTCCATTCAGGCACCTTAAGTGGCTGTAACAATCCTGCAGGTCTCTGATGTTCAGCTTTTACTCTTCTGCAGGTGTCACACTCAGCGACGAACTGTGCAATCTCTCTTTTCATGCTGACCCACCAATAACATTCCTTCAGGTCCTGGTACATCTTGGTACTGCCAGGATGAATGGAGTACAACGTCTCGTGGGCTTCTCTCAGGATAAGGGTCTTTATCTCTGGCTTATCCGGCACACATATCCGGGTTCCAAACCATATGGTGCCATTCTCGTCCTCTGAAAATCCGGGGGCTTTTCCTTACCTCATGTTCTTCCTGATGGCTGCTATATCCGGGTCTTCTGATTGAGCTTCTCGGATTTGTTCGAACAGGACAGGTTGAGTCTCCAAGGTTGCTAAGTATGCTCCGGTGGTCAACCCGAGATTCATCTTTTCCATCTCTTTACATAACAATGGTGCGTGTCCTTGAATCATCATGGCTGTGCAATATCCCTTGCGACTTAATGCATCAGCTACCACATTTGCTTTTCCGGGGTGGTAGTGAATACCTAAGTCATAGTCCTTTATTAGTTCCAACCATCGTCTTTGCCTCAGGTTAAGATCTGGCTGTGTGAAAATGTACTTCAAGCTCTTGTGATCCGTAAAGATCTCACAGCGATTTCCAACCAAATAGTGCCTCCAAATCTTAAGGGCGTGTACCACAGCGGCTAATTCCAAATCGTGGGTCGGGTAGTTCAACTCATGAGGTCTCAACTGACGGGAGGCATAAGAGATAACTTTTCCATCTTGCATAAGAACACATCCCAATCCTTGGTGGGATGCGTCACAATAGACATGGAAGACTTTCCGGATATCGGGTAGGGTCAGTATGGGTGCAGATACCAAACGGGTCTTGAGGGTGCGGAAACTTTCCTCGCACTCAGGAGTCCATTCAAACTTCTCTCCTTTCTGCAACAACTTGGTCATTGGCTTGGCTATCTTAGAAAAATTCTCAATGAACCTACGATAATATCCGGCCAAACCCAGGAAACTTCGTATCTCAGATACGTTCGTGGGTGGCAGCCAATCCGTAACTGCTTCTACGGTGGCATGGTCTACTGCGATTCCTTGCGCAGAGATGATGTGTCCAAGGAACTTTACTTCCGCCATCCAAAACTTGCATTTGCTGTACTTGGCATATAATTGGTGTTCCCTTAGTTTCCCTAAGGTTAACCGGAGGTGAGTCTCGTGCTCTTTCTAGTCCTTGGAATAAATGAGGATGTCATCTATGAAGACTACGATGAATTTATCCAAATATTCCAAGAACACCTTATTCATCATGTTCATGAAGAATGCAGGGGCGTTGGTCAATCCAAAGGACATAACCGTGCACTCGTACAATCCATAACGGGTGGTAAAGGCCGTCTTGGCTATATCTTCTTCTCTAATTCTCAACTGATGATATCCGGAACGCAGGTCGATCTTTGAGAATATTGTATCTCCTTTTAGCTGGTCGAAGAGATCGTCGATCCGAGGCAACGGGTACTTATTCTTGATGGTTACTTCATTCAAAGCACGATAATCCACACACATACGCTTTGCCTTGTCTTCTTTCTTCTCGACGAAGATGACGGGGGCACCCCATGGCGATGTGCTAGGTCTGATGTAACCTTTCCTTTCGAGATCCTCCAATTGCTGCTTCATCTCAGCTAACTCATTAGCAGCCATCCGGTATGGTCGCTTATAAATAGGGGTGGTTCCGGGCACCAAGTCGATCCTGAACTCGATATCCCTCCTGGGTGGCATCCCTGGTAAATCCTCTGGGAATACGTCTGGGTATTCACTAACTACTGGTATCTCCTCCAAGGTAATCTGATGTAGTCTTGTCCTTCCGGTCTTCATGCTTGCATCTGGAATGTGACGATAGTCCCTTCTTCATTAGTCACAGTCACTTTTCTCTGGACACATTCTATTACTCCTCGATGTTTATTTAGCCAATCCATCCCTAGAATGAGATCCAAACCTTGATATTCTATTAGAATGGGGTCGGCCCAAAATATCGTGCCTTGGATATCTACCCATACCCTTGGACTAAAAGAATAGGCGAGGGTTTGCTTGCCCGGGGTAGCTATTAACACTGGTCTGGGTAGTTCACTTATGTCCAGGGAATTTCTTTCCACAAAAGCAGTTGATATAAAGGACTGGGTAGCTCCGGTGTCAAATAATACCACTGCAAGCGATGAATGAACCATAAACTTACCCATGACAATCTCCGGGGCGGCCTGGGCTTCTTCGGCGGTGACGTGGTTGACCTTGGCGCGGACGGCGGGGTTCGATGCGATGCCTTGAGTACGCTTGGGATGAGGGCACTGATGGGAGTAGTGCCCCTCCTGGCGGCAGTTGAAGCATACCACGGGCTTACCGTGCCTGTCTCTCAAAATCTCCGGCTTCTTGGCCGGGGCAGCTGGGGCGGTGGGTGCGGCGGGAGCGGGGCGAGTTTGTCCGGTCCCGGCATTGGTGGCAGGTGGGGCTGGGCGATACACCGGACGAGGGTGGTACTGCTGTGCTGGTGGAGACGGAGTAAAACGGGGTCTCTGGGCCATGCCCTGGTTTTGCCGGAAGGCAATCATCCTCTTCTTTTTCAGGTCGACCTTATTCTGCTGGGTCTCCAGCATGATGGCTTTGTTCACCAACTTTTGGAAGTTGGCGAAATCTCCGGAGATAAGCTGTAGGGACAACTCATCCTTCAATCCCCGGAGGAACTTGGCCTACCTGGCCGGATCCGTACGGACCTCCTCAAGTGCGTACCTGGCCAGACGATTGAACTCGTGCAGATATTCTATAACAGACCTGCTCCCCTGCTGCAGGTCTCTGAACTCTTGCTGTTTCTGCGCAATAATGCCGTCGGGGATGTGAGCGGCACGAAAAGCGGCCGAGAACTCTGCCCAGGTGTGGGCGTGTCCCTCGGGCAAAGTCTCACGAAGGTTGTCCCACCATTCTGCGGCGGGACCATGGAGTTGGTGGGTGGCGAAGGCCACCTTCTCCTGCTCAGTGCAGGTCAGCAGATCGAGCTTCTTCTCGATAGTCCTCAACCAATCCCCAGCCTCCATGGAGTTGGTGGTGCTTGAGAAGGTCGGTGGGCGAACTCGGAGGAACTCTGAGAGCTGAGAGGCGGGAGCGGGAGCCGGTGTGGCGGGTCGGGGTAGCTCGGGCTGTTGATGGAGGCAGAAGAAATGAGCCTGCTGCTCTTGCATCTGCTGCTGCTGTTGCTGCATCTGGTTCAATAAAGCAGTGACCAACTGGTTTTGGGTGGCCATCATCTCAACCATTGTGGGATGATTAGCAATTGGGGCTTGCCTTTGTCCCGTTGCTCCCCATTGTGGCAAGTTGCCACTCTCTCCTCCGTTCTGGGGAGCGTCGGAACCCTGAGTGTTGGTCATCCTGGAGTTTTCAAAGTAGACAACATTTATTTTAGAGAACTCTTTATGTTTTATTTCAAAAGGTACCGTTCTTGCGGTTACATTTATTTATTTCTTCATTCATGCCTTATATTTTGACATGAATGGTAATACAAGCAAGCAAAAAATGAAAAGCAATCGATCGTAAACTACGTCTAGGGTAGCTCGGGGGACGGCTCAATCTCGGGCTCGTGGGAGACGGTCGGGGTCGAGGAGCTGGATGGTCCAGCGGGTGGTGCGCTGCGGGAGATCCTCTTGGGCCTCACGGTGGCGAGAAACAGAAGGTGATCGCCGGGAGAAAGGAAGGGGGCGATCCCCTTCCATCGGAGACGAAGCATCTGACAGGTGGCCCCCACCTGTCAGCGGGCGAAACAGAAAAGAAAGGGCCGACAGGCGGGCCACGACTGTCAGGGAGAGGGAGGCGGAGGCGAGAGACTGCCATGTGGGGCCGAGCGGGGACGGGCGCGGGCGAGAGAGAGAGGGGGAACGCGCCGACAGGCGGGTCCCACATGTTAGCGGCTCATGTCTTGGATTGGGCCGGGCTCGGGTGCTTTGAGGGTTGAGGCCCGTTAAGCATTTTTAATTCTTTTCTGATTTAAAATAAATCCAGTAATTCATATATTTGATTAAGGGTTGAATCACTGTTGATAAAAATTTGTAAAAATTCCTGAAATTATGTTTTGGCCTCTAGTTTATCTCATAAAATTTTCAGGTCCAAATTTTGAGTATTTCTCCCTGTTTTGGCTTTATTTTGGTTCTTTTAGGATTTTTCTTTAATAAATAAATCCAGAAATGATTTAAATAATAATTTTCTTTTATTTTATTTGTTTTTATTTCTTGGGGTGTTACAGTTGTGATGTAGTTGAGGATGAGGAGAGTAAAATGGCTAGATTTTTTGGTGGGTTAAGAAGAGAAATACAGGACATAGTAGATTATAAGGAATATAATACACTCAATAGATTGTTTCACCTTTCTATGAAGGCAGAAAGAGAATTGTAGGGACGACAGCCGAAGTTGAAGGGTAACTTCACCGACACAAGACTGGCATCTGCAATGGGAAAATCAACACTACCTTCTCCCACACGGTCTGCTGCGCCTTTCATATCCAGGGCGCGTTCAGCAACACCTTCGTCTTCCCTACCACTAGAGGAGAAGAGTAAGACAAACCTACCAGCTACTAATTCCTCATCGGTTGCTTCTACAGGCCGAACCAGTGGAGTCATTTGCCATAATTGCAAAGGGAAGGGTCATTTCATGAGAGATTGGCCAAGCTAGAGGTGGACATTCATTGCTACTAAGGATGGAAGGTATGTTAGTACTAGTGATATTGAAGATGGTGGTACTGACGATGCAGGTGATGATGAAGAGCCTGAAAGTGATGGCGAGGAGGTTTTAGGTACTGCCGCCACAAAGAAGTATCAGGCATTGATTGTACAACGTGTTTTAAACACTCAAGTGGAGCAAATTGACACACTACAGCGACATAACTTATTTCAAATGTTCCTCATTGTCAATGGTCGTCGTGTTCGTGTCATAATTGATGGAGGAAGCAGCAATAACTTGATGAGCATAGAGCTGGTTAATAAGCTTGGATTGACCACACGCCCACACCCTCATCCCAACTATATTTAGTGGTTCAACAATAGTGGTAAGGTCAAGGTAACACACTCTGCGAGAGTTCACTTTTTCATTGGTACATACCATGACTTTGCTGATTTTGATGTTGTACCCATGCAAGCATGGTCACTTTTATTGGGTCAGCCATGGGAATTTGATACGGATGCCACACATCACGGTAGGAGTAACAAATATACACTTATGCACAAGGGAATGAAAATTACTTTGCTTCCTATGACTCCCACTGAAATTATGCAATGTGAGAAAGAGAGTTTTGAGAAGAGCAAGGAGACTGCACCACAATCTGAAAATCAGCAAGTAGCTAGCACTATCTTCCCACCTAAGAAAGATAAGAAAGACAATAGCTCTAAGTCGGATAGAATTAAATTGAAAGGGGGTGTTATGCTTGCTACTAAATCTGATTTGGTTGATGTTAATGAGTTTGATTCTCCTTGTTATGCATTGATATGCAAAGAAGTCTTGTTTTCATTTGAGGATTCTTCCACTTCTTTGCCTCCTACCATCACTAACCTTTTGAAGGAGTATAAGGATGTGTTTCCAGTGGAGATGCCTCCGAGGCTGCCACCTATTAGAGGTATTGAGCATCAAATTGACTTGATCCTAGGAGAAACATTGCCAAACCATGCTGCATATAGAACAAATCCGGAGGAGACTAAAGAAATTCAGTGACAATCCAAGTCCAAGAACTGCTGGACCGTGGGTACGTACACGACAGCCTTAGTCCATGTGTTGTGCCTGTTCTTTTAGTCCCTCAGAAAGATGGTAGTTGGCGTATGTGTGTTGATTGTAGAGCCATCAATAATATTACAATAAGGTATCGTCATCCTATTCCTAGGTTAGATGATATGCTTGATGAGTTGAGTGGGTCTATCATTCTCTCTAAGATCGACTTGCGTAGTCGATGCCACCAAATTCGAATGAAATTAGGAGATGAATGGAAAACATCTTTCAAAACGAAGTTTGGGTTATATGAGTAGCTAGTCATGCCTTTTGGGTTAACTAATGCACCTAGCACTTTCATGTGTTTAATGAATGTAATATTGAGAGTTTTTATTGGCAAATTTGTGGTGGTTTACTTTGATGATATCTTGATATATAGCAGGTCTATTGATGAACATTTGAATCATTTGTGTGTTGTTTTTAATGCTTTAAGAGATGCACGCTTGTTCGGTAACCTTGAAAAGTGTACTTTTTGCATGGATCGAGTCTCTTTTCATGGCTATGTTGTTACTCCACAAGGTATTGAGGTAGATGAAGCGAAAATTGAAGCCATCAAGAGCTAGCCAACACCTCAAACCGTTACGCAAGTGAGAAGTTTTCATGGACTTGCTGGTTTTTATCGATGGTTTGTAAAGAATTTCAGCACCATTGTTGCACAACTCAATGAGTTGACAAAGAAGGGAGCTTCATTCATATGGGGTCCAGCACAAGAACAAGATTTTAACATGCTTAAGGACAAACTTACACATTCCCCTCTACTCCAACTTCCTGACTTTGGTAAGACATTTGAGCTTGAATGTGATGCTAGTGGGATTGGGATAGGAGGAGTTCTCATACAAGAAGGTAAACTTGTTGCTTACTTTAGTGAAAAATTGCATGGACCTAATCTGAATTATTCTAGTTATGATAAGGAGGTGTATGCTCTAGTTAGGGTGTTAGAGACTTGGCAACATTACCTTTGGCCTAAGGAGTTTTTCATTCATTCTAATCATGAATCCTTAAAACATATTAGAAGTCAGGCAAAACTCAATAAGCGACATGCAAAATGGGTTGAGTTCATAGAGTCTTTTCCATACATCAATAAACATAAACGTGGTAAAGACAATATCATTGCAGATGCTTTATCTATGCGTTTTACTATGTTATCTCAGCTTGATCATAAGATACTTGGTCTAGAAACAATAAAGGAGTTATATGCTACTGATCTAGACTTCAAGGATGCTTTTGAAAATTGTAGAGAGTGCCGAACTTGGAATAAATATGTGCTGAATAATGGCTTATTATATCGTGCTAACAAGCTATGCGTCTCAACAAGCTCCATTCGCCTTTTATTTTTATAGGAAGCCCACGGGGGAGGATTGATGGGACATTTTGGAGCGAAGAAAACTGAGGATGTGCTGTCAACACACTTCTTTTGGCCAAGGATGCGGCAGGATGTCGTGCGCTATGTCTCACGCTACACTACATGTAACAAAGCTAAGTCACGTTTGAATCCCTTTGGACTTTATATGCCCCTTCCTATTCGTAGCGTCCCTTGGGAGCATATATCAATGGATTTTGTATTAGGGTTACCTAGAACAAAGAGGGGGAGGGATAGTATATTTGTGGTGGTTGATCGATTCTCAAAAATGGTACGTTTTATACCTTGTCATAAGAGCGATGATGCTACAAACATTGCTGATTTGTTTTTCAGGGACATCATTCGCCTACATGGAGTACCCACCACCATTGTCTCTGATCACGATGCAAAGTTCTTGAGCCACTTTTGGAGAAGTTTGTGGTGTAATTTGGGTACCAAGCTGTTGTTCTCCACCACATGCCACCCTCAAACTGATGGGCAAACCGAGATAGTTAATCGTACGTTAGGCACCATGTTGCGGGCTATTTTGAAGAAGAATTCGAAGATGTGGGAAGAATGTTTGCCTCATGTGGAGTTTGCATATAATCGAGTAGCACATTCTACCACCAAGGTGAGTCCTTTCCAAGTTGTGTATGGTTTTAATCCCCGTGCCCCTATTGATCTTTTGCCATTCCTACTTCTGAACATGTGCACGTGCTGATTTTATTCTGAAATTACATGCCACAACTAAAGAACACATTGAGAAGATGACCGAAAGGTATAAAATTGCTGATAGTAATGGTAGAAGACATATAACCTTTGAAATCGGTGATCTTGTTTGGTTACATTTTCGTAAAGATAGATTTCTAGAATTGAGAAAGTCTAAATTGATGCCTCGAGCTGATGGACCTTTCAAGATAGTTAAGAAAATTAACGACAATGCATACTAGCTTGAGTTTCCTGCAGATTTTGGGGTTAGTCCCACATTTAACATTTCAGATTTGAAGCCATATTTGGGAGAAGAAGATGAGTTCGAGTCGAGGATGAATCCAATTCAATAAGGGGCGGATGATGAGGATATCAATAACAATGATAAAGACATCCAACACTCTATCATTCTTGGACCAATTACTCGCTCACATGCACGGAAGCTTAATTATGAGATGCGTTCGTTTCTTACTTTACATAATGATATGGATACGAATGGGATGCTACTTATGGATGATATTTTGACTCTAAGGAACATGGGAGAAGCACTTCTGGATCAAACACAAGGGGGAGAGGCGGCACAACAATCCAACTCGAATTCCACTTCAAACTCTGGTTTTGGTTCGGATTCAGCGGAGCATGCTTTAGTAAAATTGGCATAACTTTCTCGTACAGAGGAGGATTGAGGTGTTCTTTAAGGCGTTGGAAAGATAACGAAGCTATATTTCCAATGGGTCTAGTGACAAGTCCTGGTTCGTTACAAAACGTTATGTGTCGTCTGAACAAGTAATCTGGTGCTGCGTCACTGTTTTGGCCCACGTCGGGTCTTGTATCTGTTTGGGACATTAAGCCCAACATTAGTCTCGACTTTTCCACAAATCCTAGGTATTAATAATCTGCAGCTGCCAGGGATTAGGGTTGGGTTTTTCTTAGTTTTGAATCTCTTGTAAATTGAACTCTGACTTCGTCAGATTGCGGAACCCCACATGAGAAATCGATCTCTCTTCTGTTTGCGAGATTGTGTTTCCGTGTTCTTGCTTGTGTTCTCGATTCACAGGCAGGGATAAGCCTTCTTGGTGAGGTTAATCGCATTCGTGCGTGGTTGATAACCAATGGAGCCATTGTGTAGCGATTGCGGGGTTCAGATCTGTGGTGATCGGAAGCCGGATTGTCAACATCGAGTCCTCCACCAATCGAGTTTACCCCCCCCCCTGACGGAAGATCAGGCACCCGTGCGCATCAAGAATGTCCGATCAATATCAGAACTTCCGATCTACCATGGACAGAAATAGATCTAATTTGTTTTTCCACCATTTATCTCCATACATGAGGGATCCAGATCAAACACTACGCATGTAGGCTCTAATACCACTATTGGGGAATAGGAGAGCTATGCTAGCTGGCAAATTCAAAATTTCCGCCCTATGGCCCTAGGCTCATGCGCGTGTGAGATCATAGATCGGTACCTTCTAGCACTTGACGCGCTAGATGCAGCGGAAGAAGATGTTGATGAAGTGCATCAAGCCTATCCTCCCTTTGTCTCGGTCGTTCCTCGCTGATCCGATCGATGAAGAAGTCGCCTTCCTCGTGGTGACAACCATGAGCGTCGCTTATGGAGCAACGCCTCCACGGAGTCCTCACATACAGGGATGGAGTTCCTCCCACGGAAGCATGCTAGCACCGCACGTGATAGACGGGTAATCCTCGATCTCAACGTTTAAGATCAAGAAAGGGAGGAGAGGACTCTTGAGTGGCTAGGTCTAATATAGGCTTATTGTTTGTCCCAAGACCCCTCCTCCTCTCCTTATATAGGTCTGAAAGCACCCTGGGTCGTGCACATCTTGGAACCCACAAATTATTTACAACTAATTCGTATTCGTAATAGATCCAATCTGATACCCCACATCGGAACTTTCGATCCTAGATCGGAACTTCTGACAAGGTATTTTTTTGGTCTCTAAATTAAGCATGACACGTAACAAATCCAATCTATTTTTGTCCACCTCGGAACATCCGATACCATATTGGAACATCCGATCAGTACAAAAATTCCTCGATTCCAAATCATAATTTTCAGCTCATCGAAACTTCCGATAACATATCGGAACTTCCGAAGCAACATTTGCTCTCTATATTGAGACCAGATAATAATCGGAACTTCTGATACTACCTATTAGTACTTTTGATCCATGGAATTTTCCTGGACATATCCTTCACCATTGACCAATCCTTTGATATAGAGAGGTCTTAGATGCCGATGATCAAGGTCTTCCGGTTTGTCAAAAACTGCTAATTGTGGACCCAATACTAATTGAGCCATTGTATCGGCATGACCCACATCATCCTCGCAGGGTGTCCGATACTCTACAGGGAGGAAGAAAACCATGAGTATCTCTGCGTCCTTCTTATCATCGTGATCGGCCCTATCTTTCGGTAACCATTCACTTTTGATTCTATGGGGCCGATTGGCTTCCTCGTTGCCCATTTGTGCCTTCAGTTCTCTTTACCGCAGACGATGCACCCTTCTTTTCTGGTTCCTCATGAAAATCCCACTAGGGCACCATTGCGGCTTCTTTGGCATGATCTAGTAATCATCACACATTTGGCCAATTTCCTCAGCATTGACGGGGCCAGGCCTCTCAAGCGCTGATACCCTTGGTGGGGACAGCCTTCAGTGGATAGCTTCTTGATCATGTGGCCTTGACCTGACGTTGTATGGCCAGTGATCATCTTGTGCCCTGACTTTGGTGCCACACACCGGCTAGTCATCCATTGATGGTAGACGTATACCCTCGTTTGAACAAATCCTGAAGAATTTGTAGTTCCAATGGGGGTTGATATGTGAGTAGTTGTGGATGTCTTTGCCATCCATCCTCTCCTTAGACTTACTTTGGTATTTCCCGATGAGGTACAAAGAAGTGATGCTACTGCTGGCCCGCCTGCTCCTTTTTGTATGCCGATCGTCAGCGTGATGCGTGTGCACCATGTTGACTAAGAATGGATGACCGTCGATGTGATGCGATGAGGAATTATGCCATTTGCAATACTTTCTCTTCTTCAGTTCATCGGCAGGCGACATCACGTGACTAGGTGACAAGTGGATCTTCTTCTCATTGAGCAACAAATCAAATATTTTATTGGCCTTGTTGATGTCGAAGTTGTACTTTTCCTCTTTATTGGCCGGTTTCACCCAAGGGCATGAAATTTTTTCTTGTTTCTAGACCATTCGACCATTTCGACTTCTGCATCTCAATCGCTGCTCTCGTTAGAGTCCGAACGGTACACCTGAGCATATGCCACCTTTTTCTGGTACCCATCTCTTTTTGCTTCATGGAATCGGTTCTCATATGTTGATACCCTTTGCACTAGTTGGGAGAGGCTCTCGAACTCATGCGATGAAAATCTCTCCTTAATTGGGTTCAGGAGTCCCTGAAATGCTAATTCCGCCAATTGGGTGCCACTGAGGCTCAAACTGTAGCATCTGCTCCATATGTCTCAGAACCTCTCCATATGTCTCGGAACCTCTGGACATAATCTTGTACTGACTCATCCATCCTCTGCCTTACGGCTATCAAGTCGGTGAGCTTCATCTCTTGAATGAAGGCGAATAAATATTGGTGAAACTTCTTCGCCAAATCCGCCCATCCTCTGATGGAGTCCGCAGGCAGTGAGGCAAACCACGTGAAGGTCGATCCTGATAGGGAGAGAGGAAAAAATTATACTCTCAGCGCTTCGTCGTCTGATGCCTCTCCACACTAGGTGAGGAAACGGCTGATGTGCTCGATCATGGAGACAAAGTCTTATCCTAAAAACATGGTGAAGTCTGGTACCTTGTATCGGCCTGGCAATGGTACTCGGTCAAACCATTCTGGGTACGACTACCGATTCATGCACATATCCTCTTTGGGATTCAGTCCAAATTGATCTCTGATAAGTTCTGCGATCCGATTCACCCAGTTATCTTCTTGTTGCCCCGACGTTGGGTACAGGTCAGGAATTCGGGCCTGCTGATATTACTCTGGCCAGACAATGTTGTCTCTGTGTTGCCCCTCATCACCGTAGGGCTGTGCTCTAAAGTTCACGGTCCTATGGTAACCCTGAGGAATATCGTTGGGTGCCCCTCTAGGCGGCACGATGCCTGGCAGCATGTTCATTGCTACACCATTTGTGACTTGTGGGGCCTCCTGTCTTATCGGCCTAGGGCTGGCCGTTGTGAGAAACCAATGGTGGTTTCGGTCTGTATGATGAGTGATTGACAAGGATGAGCGAATGAGTGGTCGAGAGTATGTGGAGTGCATCGAGGGTTTCTATGTGAAGTGAAGGTGTGGTTGCCAATGGTTTCGGCAGTTCGTCGCATTCTTGTTTTGGCTTATCTTGTTTGTGCAGGGTGGAGATGCTGACCGACTGTCGACGGCGGGTGATCGAGGGTCGAGCGGGGAGCTTGATGTCGAGGATCAGGGAGGCCGGGTAAAGTTGGAGAAGATCTCAAGAGTGCACGAAGAGACGGAGCGATACTCGGACGGACAATTGACTGTGACGGCGTGTCGACTGTGTTCGTGAGATGGAGGCCAGGAAAAGCATTTGTGCGGCTCGAGGGGATCGAGAGCGGAAGTGGCTTGCTAGTGCTCGGAGTCGCGAAGTGGTGACACGAATCAAAGGGTCGAGAAGGCTTTGTCGGTTTTTGCTGAAAACCGTTGAAACATTTACCGTTTTTACTATTTTAATAAAATAGTGTCATAGTGTTAGTTAAAATTTTTATTGTTATTGTGTGTACTTTTTAGAGTATTTTTGGAGTATACATATTGTGAAAATCTATACTACTATATAATAGACGAGTTGTTTTTACTCATTCAAGCAATCTGGTCCATTGATTCTATACTCATACTCATTGGAGCGATCTGCACCATTGATCACCTTCCCAACTAATCACTCGCCTTCCCAACTAATCACCCGAAATTTCCTCAACCCTCCCCAGCAAAGCTAATACGCATCAGAACCCTAAAACCTAATCCACTATTCCTTCGGACGCCGGCAGTCCCTCCCACCGCCGTTGGTCCCCCTGTCGCCTATGGTAGCCTTCGACCTCCATCGGCGGCCGCCAGTCCCTCCCATCGCTTGCGGTCGTCTCCCGCCTCCTCCGGCTATCGCAGATCTCTCCAGCCGCCTCCGGTCGCCTCCCGCCTTCACCAGCCGCCGCCGATCCCTTTCATCGCCTCCGATCGCCTCCTGCCACCGGTCGCCTCCGATCTCTCTAGCCGCCTCCCGTCTCCACCGGTTGCCGCTTATTTCCCCAGCTGCCTTCGGTCTCCTCCTACCTACGTCGGCCGCCACCGTTCCCTCCCATCATCGTCAGTCACAGTCATCAACTTCACCAACCCGACGAACAAACAGGTGCATCCCCGATCCACTCAAATTTTTTTTCTCGGCGCGGGATCTGGTTGGATGCAAGCGCCTTGCGGAGCGTGGTGGATGCAGATCACCTGCTCCCCGGCGTCGACTATGTGTTTATCTCTGGGATTCCTGGGTTTTTTTAGTTCTTGGGCTCTATGATTGCCCAAGTATGGATGAGATGTCTCCGTGCAATTGCTTTCTTGGAGACATGTTGGGTGGTGCAGTCAATCCAAGATAGTAAACACGTATTTGAAACTGTTAAATGACGTACTAAAGATAATAAAATCAAAAAAACAGTGCTAATGTGCATCATTTGGGGTTATTTGCATGGTAACTTAATGGGGAACAAAGTAAACAAAATACATGAGACTTGAGGAGAGGCTTATGAATTTCCCCAACTAAGTTTCTTGTTCTTTGATGAAACTACAACTACAACAGGTGTCCTTTTGTTGAAATAAATCATAATAGACATTGCTTATGACTATGTGTTTATCTCTGGGATTCCTGGGTTTTTTTAGTTCTTGGGCTCTATGATTGCCCAAGTATGGATGAGATGTCTCCGTGCAATTGCTTTCTTGGAGACATGTTGGGTGGTGCAGTCAATCCAAGATAGTAAACACGTATTTGAAACTGTTAAATGACGTACTAAAGATAATAAAATCAAAAAACAGTGCTAATGTGCATCATTTGGGGTTATTTGCATGGTAACTTAATGGGGAACAAAGTAAACAAAATACATGAGACTTGAGGAGAGGCTTATGAATTTCCCCAACTAAGTTTCTTGTTCTTTGATGAAACTACAACTACAACAGGTGTCCTTTTGTTGAAATAAATCATAATAGACATTGCTTATGACTATCCTATACTAGCCTAGCTATAGAGATGAACCCACTTCTTGATTCTGACTGAACCAGGATCTAATTGGCACTTTTACTACTTTTAGTGCACTTTTATGCATAGGTTTGAACTACTTAAGCTACTTCTGGAGTTCTAAGTTATCAACTTATCATGCCATTGATTATGGAATGGATTTTGATTACCTATTTTCTGATGATTCTCTTCAAGAATGCTTCCATGAAAAGGATTATTTTATCACAGATACCATGCAAAGAGGTGTCTTTACCTCTGTGTCGGTGAGAAAACCTTGAGGTCTTCTACATTAATTCACAAGGTTTCATAGTCTACCTTCCAAGATGAGGCACGGAAACCTGTGCTTCATGTATATCCAGGTTTTTCTTCTATGTCCTTTCACCTTATATAAAACTTTTGCCATTGTCTTTTTCTTTCTCATTTTCAGAACTTGATTCTTGCAGCAACAGAAATTGCAGAACTTCCTAGATTCTATGTTAGGATAATACATACTGTGAGCTCTTTGTTCAATGTTTCAAAGATGAATTTATCAACAAGAAACAATGTCCGTGCATACACAAAAGGTTACTTGCCTGCTTCAGATGTTGATAAGAATGCTCAATATTTAAAATATTGCCATCACATATAGTTTTGGCCTTTAATGTAGGAATTTTGATTCTTTTTAAAATGTAACTTTGCTTATTGGGTTTGCATTTCAGATGGCATAAACCCGCCCACACCAAAGTACAATTGTAGCATATTGGAGGATATGTTCTTGGAGAAAAATGTTGAATTTATCAGCAGTTCTTTTGCAGATTAGAAAGTCTTGCAAGAGACATTGATTTTGTTAAAAGTATGCAGTTCATCCTTAATTATTGTTCGTTTACTTATTAGAAGTAAGAATTGCATGCAAAATCATTTGTGGTCGGTTTCTATTGTGCCCAGTTATTAGTTATTCTTAAGTGATATTTCTTGAAATCAACATCTGCATTTTTAGCAATTATCTGACAAGGGAACTATTATAGTCAACACTGAAGCAGGGCTGGTGTACTATTTTATTTTCCTCGGAAGGAATTACAATACTTATTACTTAGTTTGAAATGTAGGTTTGGGCAGGGCAGAGAACTTCGATATATAAACATGACTACCTCAATGGATACTTAATATCAACAATCCTTGTTTTCCTTACTTTGGAATCTAGAGGGAGCTTGATTAATAGATCAATGACCGCGAGAAAAATTTTCCATGTCACACTGAAGTACTTGGGTATATATGAGAAGCAGAATTGATCAAATTAAACACATTTACCTGTGTATGCTAGACCAGCTGCTGAACCATTTCTAAATGTTATTATGCTTGTCAACCAAATTTGCTCGTGTTGGTTCAGGATTTAATGCACTCTCGTCCTTTTGATGTTAAATCTCAAAAGAAAATTGAAACAACAATTTGGCAGGTAAACAATATTTTTTTATGCATATTACCTATTGACTGCCTGGTAATTGTTTTATGGTTTAATCACCATTGTTCAGTGTTGTTTAATCCTATCTTTTACTGTGGTTCATGTTTGTGTGAAGCAATATTATTATGAGACCTTTATTGGGCTCAGATGTACTCGTGAACATGAAATGGATCATATGTAGCATAATCATTGATGAATTAGATTGGCTCTGTGATGTTTTTGCATTCTAAATTGGATTCCCATTTGTTTGTTCTGCATGTACTTAATTTTCTACTGGCATTTGTATGTGTATATAAAGCCGATTCGTCTAGAAACTCAGGTGAAATTTGTTGGCGATTGTATAGGGACAAATGGACAATGACTTTTGTTGACCATGTTTGCTTACATAATATTCATCCACCAATATATTGTAGTCATTCATCCTCTCAATGTGTGAGCAGAAGGCTGCAATAGCACACTTAATTCCTTTCCTTTTTGTTGTATTGTTTCCACTAATGGGATTCTTGTAAGTTGTAGCAGGTGCTGATTTTCTGATAGTTGATGATGTTAATATATGCCACACAGAATAGTGTTTGCTCTTTTTTTACCAGAAAGAGCATTGCTCATTGGAATAACATATGAGTACCTCTTGAAAAATCCTTGCAACCAGACAAGGGAATCGATTGACGAATTTGTGATAAGATGTGAGAGCTTCAAGCTTACAAATGCTGACAAACTAAATGTAATCAATTGGAGACCATCCTCAACAGCTGATGCTTATGCGGTATTACCATGTTAATCTTGCTGATATTAAATAGTAATTGGTTGTGCTACATCACTAGCTGATCTTAAGTATGAAAAAATTATGATTTATCAATAGGGCTATGTGCCTGTTTGCAGTAATGTGTGATACAAGAAACTAAATCCATACTTGATTTAATAATCTCTTGATACTTATTCATACCATTAAGATTTAAGAAAATCTGTGAGCTGGATTTCAACATTATGTCATGCATCCATCTAAATAAGTTTTGTGCTGTCCTTTAATCCTCTCAATATTTGAGAATGAAAATTAGTCTAGACACATAGACACATCTTTTACGGTTGAGCACAAATAAATTGAAAACACCCTCTAACTATGAAGTACCATCAACATTTACTGATATACTAGGGATTAACATATTTGTTCCAAGTTCTTCACATCTTTTATTTTTATCGTAGCATTAACATGGACGTTAGTGTTATGAAATAGCAATCCATGATGATTTTAGGGATAAGATAACTCATGTTGGGTATTTTGCACAAGTGAATACTATTTATAAACCTTGTCATTTTTCTTGTCTTGAAATTGATATGTGTTTCTAATCATGCTAATCAATTCCTACTAAATCACTAAGACTTTTGTTTTTATTGGCTTCCAAGTTGAAGTCATTTATTTGTTTCAAGATCAACATATGTATTGTTTTTTATTTTCACCGTTGCGTAGCACGGGCTCACTACTAGTATTCTAAATAGTAGTCTTGTGTAATTTTCTAGAGTAAAATAGGGTATTTTCTATTTGTTTTATTCAGTTTTGGAAATAGTGTCTTTTCTAGGGGGCTTAGTGCAAATTATGCCTTCTAGAATGTGGAGTTGTTGGGATAAATATCCCTGGGTGTGTGTGCTGGCCGAACCAAGGAGAGGATCCAGAACTTTCGTTGAGATACAAAATCAAATTCATTTTTGCTTGCTTTAGCTTGTTCTACCGTAAGCTTTTTTCTGCGTTGATGCGTGAACATGAACACTGCCTAGCGCTTTGCCGGACCGAGCTACAGCGTTGTCGATAATTATTTGCTACAGCGATTTGTCCGAGCGTTGCAGTTTTGCCGAAAAATCTGTTCTCCAGCTGTTTTTCTCCTGAAGCTAGCGAAGGAAAGAAGACTGTTCATCCGAGAGCTCTGGTTTTGATTGCATGACGATGAACAGCAACTTTTGAGGGATTTCGATGTTGTTGTAGAGAGTCAAGAACCAGTGCTTCCTCTAGATTTATTCAGATAAGTTTTCATCCATCATTTAATCTGCAATTTGTTGATGAACTGAAGTAATTTTTCTGTGTGAATTCATATGGATGTAATCTGAATACCTGTTGAGGAGTTTTGATCCAGTTTTTTCTTAGTATCCACTTGTTCTTAATACTTTGAATCCAGTTTATTCGAAAAAACATAATTCAATTTGGTTTTTGCTGGCAAAATTGTTCATCCGAGTAATTCTGAATTCAAGCGCCTGATTGTGAACAGTTTTCCAGTTTTGTCAATTACGCTACAGCTTTGCCGCAAACATCCTGTTCATTTTAATGCATTGATTTTGCTGTAAGTGCTGTATATCATAATGAATCGGCCAATCTTCAGCATTAGTTCAGAGTTGTTCAGCAGGGAGCTCATGTTTTGGATTGCTTGATGGTGAATAGTGTCTTCAATTTGTGCCGATAGTCTTGTTTACCATCTGGAGCATCAAAGTTTTCAGCTATTTGATCAGGCAAGTTTCTTCTTCTGATTTCAATAGTTTGTCTTGATGTTCTGTGTGGATTTTTACTGGTAGATAACTTCTGAGTATAAGAGATTGAGTTTGTTGGTTGAATTAATTGAAGTGTTCATGAACAAAATTGTTCTTAGCTCCTTCTGGCTGTTCAGAAGTTAAAGTATAATCTGTGTGTGCATGTGTTCTGAATGCAAAACTAAGTTGAATACAAAGTGGTTCTTTAAACATCTGTTTTAAACTGAAAGTTTGAGAAGTTTTGTTGAAGTGAAACACCTGTGCTGAAGTGTTTTTTTTCTCAAGTTATCTGAGTTGCTACAGTATCTGCAATTGTATACAATTTTAAGATTCCTAAATCTTGAAGATTTCTTGTTGAATCATCTGTTCTAAGCAATGTTATCAGTTCTGTTTTGTAGTATATGAAACTGAATCAGTAGCTGCCTGTTTGTGTGACCAGCTACAATTTACACTTTCAGCTTTGAAATAGTTTGCTGTACAGAGTAAACTTCAAAGAATTCTGAATTTAGTTGTGCTGGACTGAGATCAGTTTGAAGCTGAAACTTGCATTTGAACTTAAAGTGGTATATATGCATGCTATTGATCTTGTTGTTGAAAATTCAGATTCAAGCATGGTGAACTGATTTGACTTATGATATACTGTACTGAACCAGTAGTTTTCTGCTTTAGTCTTTTTAGCATTTCTGCTATAGTAGTTTTTGATAGAGTATGGATTCTGTTTTTGGATGGAGAATAGTGCTGCTGGGTTGAAATCTTTTCAGATGTCCTGAAATAATTGTGCTATCCACTGAAGTTTCAAAGTTTCAAAGTTCTGCAAGGTTGAAAGGTTTTAAATAATTGTGTGCTGTTTTGAATCTTTTTGAAATTGAGACTTGCAGATTTAATCAAAATTGAACAATTGCACTTTGCTGAAATTACATTTACTATTCAACGTCCAAAAAATTTCATATTTGAATTAAACACATTTGTGATTGAATTGAAACAATCTGAGCTACGTGTTAATCTGAAATTTGATCTCTAAAGTGAGTGTTTTGATTGTTGTTGATCAAGAATCTTTAAACAAAGCTATTTTGGGCGTTTGAATCTGTTTGAGCTCTAAATTGTACTGTTTGATTTGGATCTTGAATTTGAATCCGTAGAGGTGCGTTGGGTGATTCTATTAGGCCATCACATTCGAAAGAAAGTGTCGAGGCGCCTATTCACCACCCTCTAGTCGCCATTCCGATCCCACAGTTGGTATCAGAGCCGGTTTGATCACGAGTTGACCTTTACCGGTTGTGATCCTTGTTTTGGCAACATGGATAGGAATACAAAGATTCCGATGTTTGATGGTCGAGACTATGCCTATTGGAAGGTGCACATGGAGGCTTATTTGCTTAGCCAAGGAAGTGTGATTTGGGACATTGTTGCTTCCCAGTACACGATCCCTAAAACTCGTACCTCAGAGACTGAGAAGGCTCAATATGAATGTAATAGCAAGGCTAGAAACATTCTTTTTATCAGTCTAAGTCACAACGAGTTCGACAGGGTTCAACACCTTCATACTGCTCGAGAGATTTGGTCGACCTTGAGTACTTTTCATGAGGGCACTACCCAGATTAAGGCCAGGAGGCAGAGCACGTATAATCAAGAATACCAAATGTTCGTGCAAGGCCCTGGTGAATCGGTAGATGCCATGCTTGCGCGTTTTGATGGAATTATCAGTAATTTGTGCACTACTAGGACTTTAGCTTACTCAGATCATGACTGTGCAATCAAACTTCTCTATGCTCTAGATCGTAGCATATGGGAAGTTAAGATCTCTAGCATTAAAGAATCTGCTAGTTTTGATACTTTGACATGCAACAAAGTTTTCAGTAAGCTTAAGTCCACCGAGATTGCCAAGGCATCTCGTTCTTAGATTGGGAGCACTTTGCCACAGTCCATGGCACTAGTTTCCAGTTCCGGCAGTGGCACCTCATCTGGAGGTAATTCATCAGGTGTTTCATGAGCTTGTGTTTTCTCTAGAGCTTTTGACTTGTACTCCCTTGTCTCTACCACAAAAGAACAAGTGAATGTTCTAGATGATGAGGAGCTAGCTCTCATCGTCAGAAAGTTCACTCACTTTTACAATGATAGATGAGATCAAAGGAGAGGAGGGTCATAGGGGTGTTTTGAATGTGGAAATACGTCTCACATAAAAGCTAATTGCCCTAAACTGAAATTTAAAAATGAAAATGAGCACAACCACCAAAAATGGAACAAGAAACCCTATTTTAGGGAAAGCGAGGAAAAATGGCTAAGAGGGTTGCCAGAGCTTTTGTGGCTGCCCTCAGCGACATCGATAGCACGTCAAACGAGGAGCCATGCTCGGAGGAAGAGGAGCCTCCTAAGAAAGAGAAGAAGGAGAAGAAGACAGTGGACATCACCGACCTTTGCTTCGTGGTTGACGACGACTACTACAGCGATGAGCTTGACACTTCTGAGGTACATCTATCCCGTGATCAGCTTCTTGTTCAGAATGATGAATTGCATGATGTTGTTTATTCTCAGGATAGATTACTTAAACTTGCTGCTAAAGAACGTATAGAAATAAAACTCAGACTTGAAGCTATTTTCACCGAACTTGCTATTTTGAAATCTAAGTCTGATGATGCCGATTGTGAGTCATGTCTTACTGTCATGAATGAACTTGCTTAGCTGCGATTCATACATGCTCAGAATGTTGAAAAACTAGAATTAACTGAAAAGCAGCTTTTGTTGGTGGAGTCTAGTCCTGCGGTCATTAATAAATGCTTGAACTGTCCTTTACTTGTTGAGAGCATAAATTTGAGAGATAGGCATGTTGATGAACTCAATGCTAGATTGGAGAGTACTGAGTGTTCTACGGATGTGCAGCCGGCTTGTCCGACATGCATCACCCTGAAGGACCAACTCAGCTTTGCTAGAGAACAAGCAGAAAAATTGAAATGTGAGAATAACTACCTTCTCTCCGTTGTTGAAAAATGCACTGAAGGGAATGGTAGGATGGACCCGCTTTTGGCTAAAACCAAAATATGTGCTGACATGGCATGGTTAGCTCTCGGGTTGGGTTTTGAGAGAACCACTCTAAATACTTTGAGCGAAACTGTGTTCACTCCTCCCACTACCCTTGAGAAAGAGAGAACCTTGTTGACACCGATCAAAAAGCCAAGAATCCTACCCAACTGACAAACAAAGCTCTTCATGCTTTAGATAAACCTCCTCAGCCAAAACCTAAGAAAACTATGAGATTTGTGCCTGAGACCAATACCCACACACCCAAGAAAGTGTATCACTATTCTTATTGTCATCGGGTGGGTCATTTGATTGGGTATGAGTAGGCATCCTCTGAATGGTGTGTCCAACGGGTATGAGTACAAAAGTACTCAACAAGTCACCGCAAATTCAATAGAAATGCAAGGTAATAACAAAGGAAGGATAATGGCTAAAAGTGTGGAAAAGTACATTTTTCAGTTATTGCATTTAATGTAGTCAAA
This sequence comes from Zizania palustris, assembly GCA_019279435.1. NCBI lineage: Eukaryota > Viridiplantae > Streptophyta > Magnoliopsida > Poales > Poaceae > Zizania > Zizania palustris. The sequence continues at coordinate 19,669,693 of JAAALK010000289.1, read as the reverse complement.
TTTAATCATGCGGAATATTAAACATGAACATCATAATACCAACTAACTCGAGGAGTACGTTTTCCCTCCTCGCACAACAGTCCTTACATGTCAAATCATCATGCACATTCATTTCAAAAGTAAACTAACTGTGGGATGTCACGCAACCCGCCCTTGACCGTGGGCTCGGCTTTTCGAAAAGATTTATGACTCTGATCAGAGGTGTACTACTGTACCCACAAGGCACGCACTCATCCCAAACGAGATGACCCATACCACGGGAACTCGTGCCAAAACCTTGGCATGAAATTCTCCAAGCGATAACCACCCGCTCTAGGTTTTGCCGGCGCGCCGGGACGCATCCCGGCTAACGTCGCACCCCCTTTTGCGCCACGTCAGTACAAGCCACCCGCAGGTGCTGCTTGACCCATCTCCAAATGGTGGCCCCAGTTTGGAACACTCCATACCTTAGTTAGGACATACCCATTAGACTTGTGGTTAGTACGGAAGTGTATTTCAACAGATCCCGCAGACCGGTCCTTATAGTGCCCCGGGTGCTACCGACCAATGCCCTAGCTTGCACCTAGAACCCACCACGCATACACTCTCAACCATAACTCTATCACAAACAGAATTCCAGAGATGGGAATAACGGGGATCATATAGTAGATTCCAATCGCTACGACTCATTTTTAATCCTATAGCAATCATGTCGGTACATTGGACACTAGCTAATAGTACTAATAATATGGTGATAAGGAGTTCAGGCTAGATAGCATGGCTTGGGTTGCACATCAAGGTCAGGGGATCCTAATAAATATATTGTAAGGGCTTCATTTGACTAATGCATGTATATCCTATGTGTTTTAGCGATAGTTTAGTAAAACATGGGTTCAATATGCTCAAAAGATTGGTTTGGTGACTTGCCTTGTTCAGCGAATGGGGAGGGAGGAACTTCCGGGTAATATTCCGGCTCCTCGGCGGCGTCGTAATCTTCCCAATATAAATAAAGTAAAATAAATACAACATTCAATTAAACAATATAAAATCACACAACAAGCACATAGGTTTAAATTGGTTTAATTTAAAGGAAATCAAGTTGTTATGTTTCTGACATTTATTTTATAAATAATTTAGAATGAATTATAATGAAAGGTTGTCCTTTATAAAAAGTGTTCTAAATGTGAGTAGTCTCATTTTAAGTCTCCTAATAGATATTGAAATGAAAGGTTCATGGACAAATTAGTGGTTTTCAGTATATGAACAGAAAGGAATAAATATAAACTTTACTAAAGTTTAAATAATTGAATTTACATTTTTACCCTAAGGGCATTTGAATACCTATTTAATTAGTCATGAAAAATCCAAAGTAAACATATTTTTTTATTGAATGAACATGAAGAGAATAATATTACAAATTTTTTGAAATTGAAATGATAATTTTTGAAGTTAAAATGCGCCAGATATGAATTTTACAAGTTTAAAACAGTTTCTGGAATTTATTTTTAAATTTAAATCGCCTCGGGTCCACGGTGAGTGAGGCCCACGGTGAACCCGCGCACTGTGCGCGTGCACCGGATCGAGATCCACCATTGGATCGCGATCGGGCAGCCACGGGCGAGGCGGGGGAGTTAAGTTATCGCGAATGGCCAGGATTAAAACGCTGAACCAGTACGTGATGGATGCTCTAGATTAAACGTGAGTTTTAAATATAAACGAATGCACGAGATCGCACCTTACCGCTTCACTTAGATCCGACGGCATGGACTAAACCACACAGATGATTTAGTCACCACCGTTGGATCTGGATCGCACGGCCAGGATTGAATCTGACACGACACGGGTATTCGACCCATGCCGGTCGTCTTCTCCGGTGACGGCGAGCGGGCCAGGGGCCACGGCGAGCGACGGCGGTCATACCTAAGGCCTAAAACGGAAAGAGGACGTTATGGGGGTCATGTGGGTACCCTTGCGGTGGCGAACAGTCGACGGAGCAAGGCCGACGACGAGCGGAGGTGGCGAAGGCGTTCGGGTCCTTGTCGGCGACGGCGATCCGGCGGGGTTCGTCGACGACGGAGTGGTGGCCGAGGCCGGCGAGGTCCGTGCGGTCACAATGGTGTGGATGGCGAGGACGGAGGAGGTCACCGGCGACGGTGAGCGGCGACCAGAGTGCGGGCAGCGCTGGAGAGTTAAAAGCTATAGAGGGGGCGTTCTGTTCGATCTTGCAGCGTGTGAGCGTAGGGGTATAACACGGACGGCCAGGGGGTTTAAATAGGGTCATCAGCGGGGGCAGGGGGGCGCAATTGACGGTGGCCGGGAGTAAACGCGTTTAAACGCCGGCGAGCTTCGGGTTGCATGCGGATTCATTGAATCGGGACGCGATCCGGCTGTGTTTAAAGGGGGAAACGGTCGCCGGAGTGTGGGGGTTTGAATGCCGGGCTCAATTTGGGGGGAGGGGGTCGGGAGCAATGGATCCGAGGCGCATTAAGTCATGGGCCAGCGAGGGGGGTGAGATTTGGGGGCGGATCTCGCGGAGACGAAGGATCTGACAGGTGGGGGCCACATGCCAGCGGGTGCAAGCGAGTGAGTGAGGTGGCTGATGGGCGGGGTCGGGCTCGGGCGCGAGAGGGGGCGGTTGGCGCCGACAGGTGGTGCCAGGGTGTCGGGCACGCGGGCGAGAGGAGAGGGACTCACTGACGGGTGGGCTCGGGCTGTCAGTTCGAGGTGGGCGAGGGTAACGGGCTGGGCCGGCCGGGAGGGAGAGAAAGGGAGGAGGGGGGCCATTACTGTTTAAAACGTTTTCTGATTAAAAATAATTACAGAAATTGGTTTAAAATAATAGGACTACTTCGAAGGTTGGTAAAAATTTGTAAAAATTCTCAAAAATATATCTTGGTCTTGGGACCATACACAAAAATTTTCAGCACCTGGTTTGGCCAATTTCTTCTATGTTGTAGCTCAAAAGGGTGAAGAAGGGTATTAAAGGTATTTCCAAAATAATAAATTCCAGGAAATTGGATTAAATAATATTTTTATTCCTTTGAAAATTTGGGGTGTTACAAACCTATCCCCCTTACAAAGAATCTCGTCCTCGAGATTGCAACGCTACTCGAATAGCACAGGGTATTGGGCTTTCAGCTCGTCTTCTTTTTCCCATGTAGCTTCTTCGGCGGGGTGGTTGTCCCACTGAACCTTGCAGAAGCGAACTACGCGGCTCCTGGTTACTCTTTCCTTGGTTTCCAAGATCTTGATGGGTTTCTCGATGTAGGTCAAATCTTCTTGGACGTTGAGTTGTTGGAGATCAGCTTGCTCGGCGGGCACACGAAGACACTTCTTCAACTGAGAGACATGGAACACATCGTGAACTCCTGCCAGTGATGGAGGCAGTTCAAGTTGATATGCCACTTCTCCTTGCCGTCGGAGGATCTGAAAAGGTCCGACATAGCGGGGTGCTAGCTTGCCTTTCATGTTGAACCTTTGAGTGCCACGGAGGGGAGTGACTCAGAGATAGACATAATCGCCCTCCTCAAAGGTCAGGTCTCTTCGTCGGTTATCGGCGTAGCTCTTTTATTGGGACTGGGCTATTTTCAATCTGTCCCTGATGATCTTGACCTTCTCTTCAGCTTCTCTTAGTATATCTGTCCCAAACAGTTGCAACTCTTCGGTCTGATCCCAGAGCAGCGGCGTTCTGCACTTACGCCCGTAAAGTGCTTCGAACGGGGACATTTGCAGGCTGGCTTGGTAGCTGTTGTTGTAGGAGAACTCCTCATAGGGCAAGTTCTTGTCCCACATTCCGCCAAAGTCTAGAGCGCAAGCTCTAAGCATATCCTCCAATATCTGGTTGACCCTTTCGGTTTGACCATCGGTTTGAGGATGATAGGCGGTGCTAAAGTTTAGCCGTGTGCCGAGTTCCTCTTGAAGGTTCTTCCAAAACTTTGAGGTGAATTGACTCCCACGGTCAGATACTATCTTCTTAGGAACTCCATGCAGGCATACGATCCGGGTCATATACAACTCGGCCAATTTGGCGACGGTGTAAGTTGTCTTGACGGGGAGGAAGTGAGCCACCTTGGTGAGTCGATCGACGATCACCCAGATAGAATCATGACCAGCTTGGGTCCTGGGTAGTCCCGTGATGAAGTCCATTCCTATTTCTTCCCACTTCCATTTAGGGACTTTGAGAGGTTGTAATAGTCCAGCAGGTCTTTGATACTCTGCTTTGACTCGCCGACATGTGTCGCACTTGGCCACATACTCAGCTATTTCTCTCTTCATGCTGACCCACCAATATTTTTCCTTCAGATCTTGATACATCTTGGTACTCCCGGGATGTATGGAGTATAGAGTATCGTGGGCTTCTTGAAGGATGAGGGTCTTCAACTCGGGCTTGTCGGGCACACATATCCGGTTTCCGAACCAGATGGTACCATGCTCATCCTCGGAGAATCCGGGGGCTTACCCTTCCGCATGTTCTGCTGGATCTCCAAGATGTCCGGGTCTTCCTTATGCTTTTCTCGGATCTGGTCTATTAAGACAGGCCTAGACTCCAAAGCAACGAGGTACGCTCGGGTGGTGATCCCTAAATTCATCCTTTCCATCTCCTTGTATAGCAAAGGAGCCTGGTCCTGAATCATGATGGCATTGCAGTACCCTTTTCGACTAAGGGCGTCTGCCACCATATTTGCCTTGCCTGGATGATAATGGATGCCCAAGTCGTAATCCTTGATTAGTTCCAACCATCTCCTTTGCCTGAGGTTCAGGTCTAGTTGGGTGAATATGTACTTGAGGCTCTTGTGGTCGGTGAAGACCTCACACCGATTCCCCACAAGGTAATGTATCCATATTTTCAAGGCGTGAACCACGACTGCTAACTCTAGGTCGTGGGTCAGGTAGTTTAGCTCATGCGGTCTCAGCTGTCGGGAGGCGTAGGATATCACCTTCCCATCTTGCATCAAGACACATCCCAAACCTTGGCGAGAAGCATCGCAGTAGACGTGGAAGTCTTTCTGGATGTCTGGTAAGGTCAGGATTGGGGCTGACACGAGCTTCTCCTTGAGGGTTTGGAAGCTTTCTTCACAATCTAGGGTACATTCAAACTTCACTTCCTTTTGTAGCAGTCTGGTCATAGGCTTGGCGATCTTCGCAAAATTCTCGATGAACCAGCGGTAGTATCCGGCCAATCCAAGAAAGCTCCGGATCTCGGTCACGCTCGTGGGCTGCAACCAGTTGGTTACTGCTTCCACGGTGGTCAGGTCCACTGCTATTCCTCCGGCCGATATGACATGACCGAGAACTTCACCTCAGACGTCCAAAATTCGCACTTGCTGTATTTGGCGTACAATTGCTGTTCCCTTAGCTTTCCGAGGGTCAGACGGAGGTGAGTTTCGTGTTCTTCCTTGGTCTTGGAGTAGACGAGGATATCGTCGATGAATACCACGATGAAGTTATCCAAGAACTCCATGAAAACATTATTCATCATGTTCATGAAAAAGGCCGGGGCATTCGTGAGTCCGAACGACATCTCTGTATACTCGTAGAGTCCATAGCGGGAGGTGAAGGCGGTCTTGGGTATGTCTTCTTCTCTAATCCTCAATTGGTGATAACCTGACCTGAGGTCAATCTTTAAAAACACCGAGGATCCTTTCAGTTGATCGAACAGGTCGTCGATCCGAGGCAGTGGGTACTTGTTCTTGATGGTTACGTCGTTCAAGGCTCTATAGTCCATGCACATCCTTTTGGTCTTGTCCTTTTTCATGGCAAAGATGACCGGCGCACCCCAGGGTGAGGTACTCGGTCGGATGTACCCTTTCTTCTCCAAGTCTTCGATGTTGCTCTTGACTTCGGCTAATTCATTGGCGGCCATCTAGTATGGGCGCTTGGAGAATGGAGTGGTCCTGGGGACAAGTTCGATTCTGAATTCGATATCCCGCTTGGGAGGCATTCCTGGTAGGTCCTCAGGGAAGACATCCATGAACTCCTTGACTATGGGCACTTCTTCAAGGGCTAGCGAATGGAGGGACACTTCAAGCAGTTTGCGGCTGGTCATCCGAAAGATGATGGCTTCGCCTTCAGGGTTGGTCACTGTTACGGACTTGTTGGCACAGTCGATCACTCCCTTGTGCTTCATCAACCAATCCATCCCTAGGATGAGGTCGAGTCCGGTACACTTAATGAGGACTGGCTCGGCCCGAAATAATATTCCTTGGATCTCTATCTCAACCTTAGGACTGTATAAGTGGGCTAAGGTTCTATTGCCTGGGGTGGCAATCATCATGGGGACGGATAGAGGGAGCACGTCCAAGTTGTGGGTTTTCACAAAGTCTTCCGAGATGAAAGAATGTGTGGCTCCAGAGTCAAATAAAATCATAGCCGGTACGGAATTTGCGGTAAACGTACCGAGCACGACTTTGGGAGCCTCCTGAGCTTCCTCCGCGTTGATGTGATTAATGTGGGCACGAACCGCCTGGTTGGGTGCCGCGCCTTGGGACTGCTTGGGGTGAGGACACTAGTGCGAATAGTGCCCATCCTTCCGGCAGTTGAAGCAGACAACCGGCATCCCTTGGCGATCCTTCAAGATCGGTGCCTTGACGGCGGGCATCGGTTGAGCGGCCGGAGCTGGTGGAGCGGGGCGAGGATGCCCGGCGTTGGATCCACTGGCGGCGTGAGGTGGCCTATAGGCGGGCCGAGGATGGTATGCGGGCGATGGTGGCAGAGGGACGAAGCGGGGCCTCTGAGAGTTCGCCTGTTGATGTTGGAAGGCGATCATCTTCCTCTTCTTGAGGTCCAGCTTGTTCTGCTCAGTCTCTTGGATGAGCGCTTTATTTACTAGCCATTGGAATTCAGCGTAGTTGGTGGCGACGAGCTGAATGGACAGCTCATCCTTAAGTCCCCAGAGGAACTTGGCCTGACGGAGGGCGTCGGTCCGCACCTCTTCCGGCGCGTAATGAGCCAGATGGTTGAACTCATGGAGGTACTCCATGACGGTCCGGTTGCCCTGGTGCAGGTCGCGGAACTCCTACTACTTGACCGCGATAACTCTGGCGGGGATGTGGGCGGCACGAAAGGTGATGGTGAACTCCGCCCATGTCACCACGTGGTCCTCAGGATGGGACTCACGGTAGTTGTCCCACCACTCGGCGGTGGGACCCTGGAGCTGGTGAGTGGCGAAGGCCACTCTTTCCCGGTCGGTGCAGGGGAGGAGGTCCAGCTTCTTCCCAATGGTGCGGAGCCAATCTCCGGCCTCCATGGGGTTAGTGGTGCTAGAGAAGATGGGCGGGCGCACACGCATGAACTCCGAGAGTTGGGGAGAGGGTGCGGGTGCTGGTGCACGAGGGGTAGGCTCCCCATTTTGCAGACGGTCCAACTGATCTTGTTGGTGCTGCATTTGAGTGAGGAGGGCGGTGATTAGTTGGTTCTGGTTCGCCATCATTTCCACCAAGGTGGGATGGTTGGTGGATGGCGATCTAGACTGTCGTGGGCCCGTTGCACCCCAATTGGGTACAACACCCTCAGGCGCGTCACGGCTTCCTCCTTCTCTGTTGTTGGAACCGGTGTTCTGCTGGTCGGCCATCTTCTAAACATACGACGTTATAGGACAAAAAGATGATGAATTAACAATATAATTAAAAATAGCTCATAAGGCTCATGCATATATGTCAACCAAGTGGTAAAATTGTTCATTACAATCAGGCTCTTATTATATCTCCAACACAACTCGTTGTAGATAGCACCACATACAAAATTTATTTTATTAAAATAGCGGTATCTAGCATCTACTCGCCACCAGAGGTGGTCTCTGTGCTCTCGGAACCACGAGTACGCGGCTCCCGAGGGATGGTGGGCTCGAGAAAGTTCTCGATAATCGGGTCGGAGACGAGGCCGGGGCGTGGTGCAGGGGCGCTGGCGGTGGATGGTCCGGCGGTGGAGGGGTGTGGCGGGATCCTCTTGGGGTGAGGGGCAGGCTCACGGATGGGCTTCCTCTTCCTTGGGACGAGGGGACCATCTCCACTATGTCCTTCTGCAACTGCATAATCTTGTGCTGCAGCTCGCCGTTCTATTGGATCAAGCTCTTCGTCTCCTGACGAAGGAACTCAACCGCCTCGTGATACTCCTCGGCGTCCATCACGGCCTCAGTATGGAGATCATCCATGGCCTGAAGAAGACGCGTCTGCCGGGCCATGACCGGATCACGATCGGAGTGAACTCCGATGTAGATACTACGGTGGGCGCCGGGAGTGCGCTTCCGCACAAGCCGAAAGGACGAGTTCTGAAGATGATCATCATAGATCATCCTCAACTCCATGAGGGCTTGGAGGGCGACGCGTTGGCATGTGACGTCAAAGGTTGGGCCCCCAAGTGCTGCCGTGAAGAACGGTAGGTGCTCTCCGGAACCATGGATGGTGAGGGAGACGTCACATGGTCCTACGAACTCCTCCATATACACCCCATGGAACTCGGGCTCGAAGAGGAACCCAAGGAAGGTGACCATCATGCGGACCTCCCTGACAAAGCCCTCGAAGTGGCGGCAGAAGTTGTGCACTTGGTAGACAGGCATCTACAAAAACAACAAGTTGAAGAAAAGTGAGGAGAGGAACAAAGTTTATAAAGTAGGTTTTCGAGAAATAATTTTTTGCATCTATAGCCTAGGCTGGTCCGTTTGGCTTCCTACAGTCAAGTCGGCTCTGATACCATCTTGTGGGCGACCCGATTTATCGAAATCGAGACATTATTGAATTTCATAAGAAAAACAATAATACAAGAGGTTCATCATGCGACAATCATACATACGACAAGTATTCATGGTACGCAGACCATATTATTACATCAGAGTTAAATAAAAACAATAATAAACTGCATGACGAACGCCTTCTTCAAGATCTTTCCTCTTGACTAGGTGGCTACTCCAGACCATCCTCGTAGTAGGCATCCTCTGAATGGTGTGTCCAACGGGTATGAGTACAAAGGTACTCAACATGTCACCACAAATGCAATAGAAATGCAAGGTAATAACAAAGGAAGGATAATGGCTAAAAGTGCGGAAAAGTACATTTTTTAGTTATTGCATTTAATGTAGTAAAATTTAATCATGCGGAATATTAAACATGAACATCATAATACCAACTAACTCGAGGAGTACGTTTTCCCTCCTCGCACAACAGTCCTTACATGTCAAATCATCATGCACAATCATTTCAAAAGTAAACTAACTGTGGGATGTCACGCAACCCGCCCTTGACTGTGGGCTCGGCTTTTCGAAAAGATTTATGACTATGATCAGAGGTGTACTACTGTACCCACAAGGCACGCACTCATCCCAAACGAGATGACCCATACCACGGGAACTCATGCCAAAACCTCGGCATGAAATGCTCCAAGCGATAACCACCCGCTCTAGGTTTCGCCGGCACGCCGGGCCGTATCCCGGCTAACGTCGCACCCCCTTTTGCGCCATGTCGGTACAAGCCACCCGCAGATGCTGCTTGACCCATCTCCAAATGGTGGCCTCTGTTTGGAACAATCCATACCTTAGTTAGGACTTACCCATTAGACTTGTGGTTAGTACGGAAGTGTATTGCAACGGATCACGCAGACCGGTCCTTATAGTGCCCCGGGTGCTACCGACCAATTCCCTAGTTTGCACCCAGAACCCACCATGCATACACTCTCAACCATAACTCTATCACCAACAGCATTCCAGAGATGGGAATAACGGGGATCATATAGTAGATTCCAATCGCTACGACTCATTTTTAATCCTATAGCAATCGTGTTGGTACATTGGACACTAGCTAATAGTACTAATAATATGGTGACAAGGAGTTCAGGCTAGATAGCATGGCTTGGGTTGCACATGAAGGTCGGGGGATCCTAATAAATATATTGTATGGGTTTCATTTGACTAATGCATGTATATCCTATGTGTTTTAGCGATAGTTTAGTAAAACATGGGTTCAATATGCTCAAAAGATTGGTTTGGTGACTTGCCTTGTTCAGCGAATGGGGAGGCAGGAACTTCCGGGTAATATTCCGGCTCCTCGGCGGCGTCGTAATCTTCCCAATATAAATAAAGTAAAATAAATACAACATTCAATTAAACAATATAAAATCAAACAACAAGCACATATGTTTAAATTGGTTTAATTTAAAGGAAATCAAGTTGTTAAGTTTCTGACATTTATTTTATAAATAATTTAGAAGGAATTATAATGAAAGGTTGTCCTTTATAAAAAGGGTTCTAAATGTGAGTAGTCTCATTTTAAGTCTCCTAATAGATTTTAAAATGAAAGGTTCATGGACAAATTAGTGGTTTTCAGTATATGAACAGAAAGGAATAAATATAAACTTTACTGAAGTTTAAATAATTGAATTTACATTTTTACCCTAAGGTCATTTGAATACCTATTTAATTAGTCATGAAAAATCCAAAGTAAACATATTGTTTTTATTGAATGAACATGAAGAGAATAATATTACAAATTTTCTGAAATTGAAATGATAATTTTTGAAGTTAAAATGCGCCAGATATGAATTTTACAAGTTTAAAACAGTTTTTGGAATTTATTTTTAAATTTAAATCGCCTTGGGTCCACGGTGAGCCACGCCCACGGTGAACCCACGCACTGTGCGTGTGCGCCAGATCGAGATCCACTGTTGGATCACGATCGAGCGGCCACGGGCGAGGCGGGGGAGTTAAGTTATCACGGACGGTCAGGATTGAAACGCTGAACCGGTACGCGATGGACGCTCCAGATTAAACGTGAGTTTTAAATATAAACGAACGCACGAGATCGCACCGTACCACTTCACATAGATCCGACGACTTGGACTAAACCGCACAGATGATTTAGTCGCCACCGTTGGATCTAGATCGCACGACCAGGATTGAATCTGACACGGCACGGGTATTCGACACGTGCCAATCGTCTTCTCCGGCGACGGCGAGCAGGCCAGGGGCCACGGCGAGCGACGGCGGTCGTACCTAAGGCCTAAAACGGAAAGAGGATGTTACGGGGGTCATGCGGGTACCCTTACGGTGGCGAACGGTCGACGGAGCAAGGCCGGTGACGAGCGGAGGCGGCGAAGGCGTTCGGGTCCTTGGCGGCGACGGTGATCCGGTGGGGTTCGTCGACGACGGAGTGGTGGCCGAGGCTGTGAGGTCCGTGCGGTCACAATGGTGTGGATGGTGAGGACGGAGGAGGTCACCAGCGACGGTGAGCGGCGACCGGAGTGCGGGCGGTGGTGGAGAGTTAAAAGCTATAGAGGGGGCGTTGTGTTCGATCTTGCAGCGTGTGAGCGTAGGGGTATAACGCGGACGACCAGGGGGTTTAAATAGGGTCATCGGCGGGGGTAGGGGGGCGCAATTGACGGTGGCCGGGAGTAAACGCGTTTAAACGCCGGCGAGCTTCGGGTTGCATGCGGATTCATTGAATCGGGACGCGATCCGGCTGTGTTTAAAGGGGGAAACAGTCGCCGGAGTGTGGGGGTTTGAATGCCGGGCTCAATTTGGGGGGAGGGGGTCAGGAGCAACGGATCCGAGGCGCATTAAGGCGTCGGCTGGCGAGGGGGTGAGATTTGGGGGCGGATCTCGCGGAGACGAAAGATCTGATAGGTGGGGGCCACATGCTAGCGGGTGCGAGCGAGTGAGTGAGGCGGCTGACGGGTGGGGTCGGGCTCGGGCACGAGAGGGGGCGGTTGGCGCCGACAGGTGGGGCCAGGGTGTCAGGCGCGCGGGCGAGAGGAGAGGGACTCGCTGACGGGTGGGGTCGGGCTATCAGTTCGAGGAAGGCGAGGGTAACGGGCTGGGCCGACCGGGAGGGAGAGAAAGGGAGGAGGGGGGGGGCATTACTGTTTAAAACATTTTATGATTAAAAATAATTACAGAAATTGCTTTAAAATAATAGGACTACTTCCAAGGTTGGTAAAAATTTGTAAAAATTCTCAAAAATATATCTTGGTCTTGGGACCATACACAAAAAATTTCAGCTCCTGGTTTGGCAAATTTCATCTATGTTGTATCTCAAAAGGGTGAAGGAGGGTATTAAAGGTATTTCCAAAATAATAAATTCCAGGAAATTGGATTAAATAATATTTTTATTCCTTTGAAAATTTGGGGTGTTACACCTCAGCGAGTTGCTAGGAGATCACATGCGCAGTATGATTCTCATCACACACAGTCTCCTGCTTTATCTACTTCTCGGGTTGTTCAGCGCTGGATACCTAAGCATCTTATCTCTAAACCCAGTGCTGAGTACTCGAGATTTTACTTCTCTACTTAGGAGAGTGTTTTTGCCCCTCGTGGTGTACACCATGCTTCACATGGTGATAGATCACGTGTAAGAGGCTTTGATGCTCGACAGGTGAGGAGACTTCGTTGATTTCTAGGTTCGCGCTTTATTGCTAGATCACGCACTTTTATCATGGTTTATCTTCTATGCATGGTCAGTTTTCTATTTTGCTTGGATCTCGTGTTTTACGCTATTGGATTCCAAAGAAATTTTTATCTCACCCTCTCACTGAGCATTCGAGAGATACGAGCATGTTTTGAGGGGGAGCTACGTAGCATTGCATGAGCTTCTGTCATTTGATTAATTGCTTTTACAAGTACATGCTTTGTAATGCCTTTAAACTATTATCTTTAATAGTATTGACTACTTGGCATATAGTCATCTGAAAATTGACATGAGCATGACTTTTATTTGTGAAAATTTTAAAATGATCACTGCTTAGTCTAGAATATAGCATGGATTGGCTGAGTGCTTTTGCTGTCTTTCACATACTTGATAGCTAGGTCCTTTTTACCTAGATGCTAATACGCAACTTGATTTCATCAAAAATGCATGAAAATGAATGAAAATGAAAATGAAAAATGAATGAAAATGAAAATGAATGATATTCATGCTTTTGTGTGCTGAATTTTGAAAAGATCCAGGTGGGTTTGCTTTGTCGCACTATTTTGTTCTGGATGGCTTACCATAGCACTTTGGTATGAACCGGGACATTGAGTGTATATGGAGACTATTGCTTTAAGCTTCTGATGGTTTCAACCTAGGCTTAGCATGGTCGGTTAGCATAAGGTTGACATGCAAATAACCCCTGGCACAAAAATGAAAAATTGAAAATTCACTGCATATCATGTTTGTTGAAGCACTTTGGAGTGGGATACGCTTATCTAGTTTGTGCTTGCTTAGCTTTTGCATCTCATGCCTTGACATGTCTAGTATGCTAGTCTTAGCGGTGATGCTTTTAGTTCCTAAAAATAGAAAATGCTTGCTCATGCCTTTTTGTTTAGATGGTATACATATGAGGATGTCTTTCAGTACTTTTAGATGATATTCAAGGTGAATACTTGTTGGTACTGTAATTGCAATTGCTCATGTCTTAGAAGCTCACATCTCTACTTTACCCTCTTTTCCCCTCTTTGCATATTTTTATCTCCTTGATGCCAGCATTGTCAAAGGGGGAGAAATGGTCTACATGATGCTTTGAGTTTTGGATTGCTTGGTTAAGGGGGACTTGGCTTTCATGTTGAAATGCTTTTGTTGCGATGCGATTTTGATGTTTGTTGCGATGCGCTTTTGATGCTTTTGTTTTTGCTTTGCCTTGCATAAGGTTTTTTCCTAAGCAGGGAGATCTTCTACCAAGTGACATGTTTTGCTCTTTTGTGAGTTTTTATGGTCACTTGTGCGCGTTACTTGCTATCTCATCATGTATTTGCTTTGGGGTTGTCAATGCACTCATCAAGGGGGAGATTGACAAACCAAGGGTGTTTTCGGTCTGGATGATGAGTGATTGACAAGGATGAGCGAATGAGTGGTCAAGAGTATGTGTAGTGCATCGAGGGTTTTAATGTGGAGTGAAGGTGTGGCTGCCGAGGGTTTCAGCAGTGCGTCGCATTCTTGTTTTGGCTTGTCTTGTTTGTGCAGGGTGGAGATGCTGACTGACTGTCAACGGCGGGTGATCGAGGATCGAGCGGGGAGCTTGATGCCGAGGATCAGGGAGGCCGGGCGAAGTTGCAGAAGATCTCAAGAGTGCATGAAGAGACAGAGCGAGACTCGGGCGGACGGCTGACTGCGACGGCGTGTCGACTGTGTTCATGAGAGGGAGGCCAGGACAAGCATTCACGCGGCTCGAGGGGATCGAGAGCGGAAGTGGATTGCTGACGCTCGGAGTCGTGAAGCGGTGACACTAGTCAAAGGGTTCAGAAGGCTTTGTCGGTGTTTGCTGAAATCTGTCAAAACATTTACCATTTTTACTATTTCAATAAAATAGTGTCATAGTGTTAGTTTAAATTTTTAGTGTCATTGTGTGTACTTTTTAGAGTATTTTTGGAGTATACATATTCTGAAAATATTCTAAAGAGGAGTCTTCTGTAATTTTCTAGAGTAAAATAGGGTATTTTCTCTTTGTTTTTTTTAGTTTTGTAAATAGTGTCTTTTCTAGGGGGCTTAGTGCAAATTATGCCTTCTAGAATGTGGAGTTGTTGGGATAAATATACCTGGGTGTGTGTTCTTGCCGAACCAAGGAGAGGATCCAGAACTTTCGTTGAGATACAAAATCAAATTCATTTTTGCTTGCTTTAGCTTGTTCTACCGTAAGCTTTTTTCTGCGTTGATGCGTGGACATGAACAGCGCCTAGCGCTTTGCCGGACCGAGCTACAGTGTTGTCGATAATTATTTGCTACAACGATTTGTCCGGGCGTTGCAGTTTTGCCGAAAAATCTGTTCTCCAGCTGTTTTTCTCCTAAAGCAAGCGAAGGAATGAAGACTGTTCATCCGAGAGCTCTGGTTTTGATTGCATGACGATGAACAGAAACTTTTGAGGGATTTCGATGTTGCTGTAGAGAGTCAAGAACCAGTGCTTCCTCTAGATTTATTCAGATAAGTTTTCAGCCATCATTTAATCTGCAATTTGTTGATGATCTGAAGTAATTTTTCTGTGTGAATTCATATGGATGTAATCTGAATACTTGTTGATGAGTTTTGATCGAGTTTTTTCTTAGTATTCACTTGTTCTTAATACTTTGAATCCAGTTTATTCGAAAAAACATAATTCAACTTTGTTTTTGCTGGCAAAATTGTTCATCCGAGCAATTCTGAATTCAAGCGCCTGATTGTGAACAGTTTTCCAGTTTTGCCAATTACGCTATAGCTTTGCCGCAAACATCCTGTTCATTTTAATGCATTGATTTAGCTATAAGTGCTGTATATCATCATGAATCGGCCAATCTTCAGCATTAGTTCAGAGCTGTTCATCAGGGAACTCATGTTTTGGATTGCTTGACGGTGAATAGTGTCTTCAATTTGTGCCGATAGTCTTGTTTACCATCTGGAGCATCAAAGTTTTCAGCTATTTGATCAGGCAAGTTTCTTCATCTGATTTCAATAGTTTGTCTTGATGTTCTGTGTGGATTTTTACTGGTAGATAACTTCTGAGTATAAGAGATTGAGTTTGTTGGTGTAATTAATTGAAGTGTTCATGAACAAAATTGTTCTTAGCTCCTGCTGGCCGTTCAGAAGTTAAAGTATAATTTGTGTGTGCATATGTTCTGAATGCAAAACTAAGTTGAATACAAAGTGGTTCTCTGAACATCTGTTTTAAACTGAATGTTTGAGAAGTTTTGTTGAAGTGAAACACCTGTGCTGAAGTGTTTTTTTCTCAAGTTATCTGAGTTGCTACAGTATCTGCAATTGTATACAATTTTCAGATTCCTGAATCTTGAAGTTTTCTTGTTGAATCATCTGTTCTAAGCAATGTTATCAGTTCTGTTTTGTAGTATATGAAACTGAATAAGTAGCTGTCTGTTTGTGTGATCTGCTACAATTTACACTTTCAGTTTTGAAATTTGATCTCTAAATTGAGTGTTTTGATTGTTGTTGATCAAGAATCTTGAAACAAAGCTATTTTTGGGCGTTTGAATCTGTTTGAGCTCTAAATTGTACTGTTTGATTTGGATCTTGAATTTGAATCCGTAGAGGTGCGTCGGGTTATTCGATTAGGCCATCACATTCGAAAGAAAGTGTCGAGGTGCCTATTCACCTCCCCTCTAGTCGCCATTCCGATCCCACATTTGGATAATGGCCCCGACGCACCACTTTCGAGGTTATATGGTGAACTCGACAGCAAGTCCCGAGCGGGGGCCAATGGTTGGGTCGTCTTGTTTCCTTCATAGTCAATCGAAAAGGTTGGCTGTTCTAGTCTCATCGGCCCTTGCGGCTGTGGAGCTGGCTGAGTGTGCTGTGTGTTCTTTAGCAGTCTAGTGTGAGTATCAGGGAGATATGTCGGGCCTTGTGGTGGCTCGTGGGCTACATTGCCATCAATAGTCTTCTTGATCAGTCCGTGGAGGGTGTTGACGAATGTTCTAGATTGATTGATGAGCGCATGTTGAAGCGCGTTGTTGATGATCTCCTGGAAACTGACATGGGGGCTTTCTGTCGGCTGACTAATCTCCTTTGACATCAATGGTCTTGGCAACGAATCCCTTAGGATGGGTCTCACTTGACACATTTTGTAGGCTTACAGGCACAACTCTTGGAAAGCATCAACGTGTTTCAGTATCTATGCCCATTGCTCCTCATTCAAGGTTTTTAGGGTGATCAGAATGATGTTGTTGTCATTGAGTTCACCCTCCATGGCTGAATTTCTGAAGTGTGGTCCCACCGAGCATGAAAAAAGCGTGTTGGTGTGTTTTTTTGTCACACTTTGACACACGCGTGGCCTAGGAGATCTGCTTAACTCCAGTGCAGGTCCAACGTTCTTAGAAAAAAGGGTTCAAGGCGTGCCAATCAATTTTACCCTACAACTGATAAGGAAACGGAGAAAATAGTATTAATAACATACAATATTTGCTATCGAGTCGATGACCGCAGCAAGGATAGGATAATCGTGGGCTATTATGCCAATCGGCCATAGTGCCGATGACCATGGGCAAAGCGATTGGGCGAGCATGCCAATGGCCGAAGAGATGTGCAGTTTACATATGGGTCGATGAGTGCTTTCCGATGGCGAATACGATATGGCATTGAACTCAAGATAACCTATCGGCTTGTACTCCAACATAAATAAATAAAACGTGCCAGATAACATGTCTATATCATAAAAATCATCACAATAACTAGATCGGACCTAACCAAGAAAATAGCTAATCACGATGATTTTAATAATATGTTAAAGTATCAGGCATGCTTTATTTAGATGAACCGTATACAACATGAAAAAGATACAATAGCAAGATATGTCGGGCTTAACCGATGAAACCTCAAAGTACCACACCTAGATCACATCAATCTTAGAGATCAATCAGATGCAGCCTTAGACCTAGGAAATACATCGCGATAAACCGACGATCATACTATTTCAGCTAATGTCTTCAAGATATCAAATTGATGTAGTCGTGAAGACACCGACCTAGTCGATACGATCGTCAGGGGTGGCGAGACTCACCTCTTCGCCGGAGATTGGAACGATGCAACCCAGCTCCGAGTGCTGAATCCCACAGGGATTAACCTTGGGAAGCCAAGGGTGGCGATGCGCTGAGTAGTTGTTTGAAAGAGATGTGTATTTAATCTAGCTAAGTGGTATTGTCTTGATACGACGAAGGCAAAACCCAACCAAATAACCCACCCGAAGACAATAGGAGCAGTGATACACTCTCTTGGGTGTGTGAGCATGGGTCTCAGGCAAAAATCTTATAGTCTTCTTGGGTTTTTGCTGAAGAGTTTCCTTTGGTGGACAAAGGGCTTTCTTAATAGGTTGAGTAGGATTCTCAACTTTTTGTGTGGTGTCTAACTAGGCTCTTTCTTTCACAAGGATAGTGGGTGGAGTGCACATAGTTTCGCTCGGAGTGTTTGAAGTGGTTCTCACATAGCCCAACTCTAGAGCTAACCCTGCCGTGTCAGCACACAATTTTGTTTTAGCCAAAAGCAAATCCATCCTACCCTTTCCTTCAGTGCATTTTTCAACCACAGAGAGAAAATAATCATTTTCACATTTTAGTTTTTTGACTTTCTCTCTAGCAAAGCTGAGTTGGTCCAAAAGGGTGATGCAAGTGGGACATGCTGGCTGCACATCATCCTTAGAACACTTAGCACTCTCCAATCTAGCCTTAAATTCATCAACATGCCTATCTCTCAAATTAATGTTTTCAACAAGTAAAGGATAGTTCATGCATTCATTGACGACAACAGGACTAGACTCCACCTCGAAAAACTGCTTTTCAGTAATTTCAAGTTTTTCAACAGTTTGAGCATATGTAAAACGCAGCTAAGCAAGTTCATTCATGACAACAAGACATGACTCACTTTCAGCATCATCAGACTTAGATTTCAAAATTGCAAGTTCAGTGGAAATAGTTTCAAGTCTGAATTTTAGTTATTTTCATTCTTTAGCAGCAAGTTTAAGTAATCTATCCTGAGAACAGACAACATCATGCAATTCAACATTTTGAAAAAGAAGTTGATCACAGAATAGATATACCTCAGAAGTGTAGAGCTCGTCACTGCTATGGTTGCCATCGACCATGAAGCGAAGGCTGATGAGATCCATTGTCTTCTTCTCCTTCTTCTCCTTCTTGGGAGGTTCCTACTCTTCTGAGCTTGGCTCCTCACTTGATGTACCATCGATGTCACTGAGTGCGGCCAAAAAAGCTCTAACTACTCTTTTAGTCACTTTGCCGCGCTCCCCTTTGAAGTAAGGTTTCTTGTTCCACTTCTGGTGCTTGTGCTCATTTTCATTTTTTATTTTTAATTTAGGTAAATTCGCTTTTTTTTAGAAAGATCTCCACATTCAAAACATCCATGTGACCATCCTCTTCTTTTGTCTCGTCTATCATTGTAGAAGCAGGTGAACTTCTTGACAATGAGAGCTTGGTCCTCATCATCTAGAGTGTACACTTGTTCTTTTGTGACAGAGACAAGGAAGGACAAGTCAAAACCACTAGAATAAGCACAAACTATGGAACCACCAGAAAAGTTACCTCCAGATGAGGTACCACTGCCAGGACCGAAAACAAAAGCAATAGAAGGCAAAAAAGAGTTTTCAAATCCTAGACGAGACGCCTTGGCAATCTCATTGGACTTAAGCTTACTGAACGTCGCAAGTCAAAGTGTCAAAGCTCGCCGACTCCTCAATCCTAGAGATCTTCACCTCCCATATGCTACGATCGAGAGCATAGAAAAGTTTGATTGCCCTATCATGGTCTAAATAAGCTAAAGTCCCAGTGGAGCGCAAATTGCTCACAATCCCATCAAATCGAGCAAACATGCCATCTACAGATTCGCCAGGGCCTTGCACAAACATTTGATATTCTTGATTATATGTGCTTTGCATCCTAGCCTTAATCTAGGTAGTGCCCTCATGAAAGGTTTTCAAAGTAGACCAAATCTCACGTGCAGTTTGAAGGTGTTTGACCCTATCAAACTCATTGCGACTCAGACTGATGAACAATATGTTTTTTGCTTTGCTATTACAATCGTATTGTTCCTTCTCAGTCTGTGAGGTGTGAGTTTTAGGTATCACATAGTGGGAATCAACAATGTCCCATATAGCACTTCCTTGGCTTAGTAGATAAGCCTCCATGTGTGTTGGCGTAAAAGATTACGCTAACAGGTTTCTGAAGGTTAGAAACTAACAAACAAAATGTTTGCGAAGTAAACTATTTCAAGCCTCCGAAAGGATAATAGCTTAAAATAATTCGAAGATGTATATTGAATAACTTGTATTCGGTCCCTATTACAGAGTAAAATGGGGGGTATTTATAGGCCCAAACATTAAGGAAAAGACCTTTTTACCCCTCTATTACAACCGACATAGTGGAAACTATTCGGTACCCTTAATAGGGCTAAAATGGTAAAAGACTAATCTAATGAGAAAGAAGATAAGTCTTCCATCCTAGCTGGCAAGGAAGCACTCGGAAGAGTCCTAGTTCGAAGATATACTCCGAACTATAGTTTGCCTTCATACTTCGAACTTGATCCACGGTGATTACGGAGTTATATGCTGGAAACCCTTGATCCAATCACCTGGCTTTGTCCTGTTACTACAATAATCCCGAAGATGGAATATTTTCCCCCAACAGTAGCCCCTCGAATACGCTTCTCCGCTAAATCTGTAATGTTAGGAGAGCAGTATACGCAAGAAAAATAATCATGCGTAGGGGTTAACAGATTTAATCCACGTCCAAAATACGTGGAGATGCAAAACTTCGAATCAACTTCTGAGAAAGTTACATTCGAACTATCTTAGAATTAACTTGAGAAGCCCGAAAACTTTTTAGACTCAGAAGAAATAGCCGTTGGCTTTTTTCTTCTAACGGAAGTTACGTGATGCGTCAATTCCGCAACAAAATAACGGTTAAGAATGCGAAACGACAGATACAAACGGTAAAAAATCATGGCTTGCGCTATAAATAGAGGGCCCAGCCCCTTCTCGAGTACCTTTTCACCGCTTTCATGCAAACAACCCAGCAGACAAGCCCTAGCCTCCATTTTTCTCTCAAGCAACTCGTGCGATCTCATGGCGAAAACTAGTTTCAAAGTTCCTAGATCGGCTTCAGCCTTGGCTTGGTAGCAGGCTGCGGCTGCAGTGGCGGTGGCGACATCAGTGACGGCAACTCCGACGGTTACAGTAGCAGCAATGGCGGTGCCAGGAAGGAATCCCCAACGCGATGATCCTCATGATCTCCTCTCAGCATCGACAAAGTATGCAGATCAATCCTATCAATTGGGACCTTCAACCTGCAAGAGGGAATCGCTCGCGGCTGCAATAGAGGGTAAGATTAGTTCAGAGATAGTGATCCACAAACCTGGAAAGGAAGTTATTCCTTCACCAAGGCCCGGAGAAGTGGTTGTCTTCGAAGCCTTCTTCGAAGCTGGATTAGGGCTCCCGGCTGTCGACTTCCTGGCTGAGGTACTGGATTTATTCCATGTTACCCTCCCCCAACTCTCTCCGAATGCGATAGCATGCCTTTCCATCTTCGAGTGGGCCTTGCGAGCGGAAGGATGTGAAGGCCGAGCAGAAATCTTCGCAGCTCTACATCGAGCTTCGTGCCAACCCAAGACCTTCGTAGGCCCCGGAGGTGAGAAGATGGTGGTGGCCTTCGGGATTATTAACTTCCGACTTCGAGACGAGTATGCTCTTCGGTTTCCAGCCAAGGCCATCAATGCCAGGTGGTACACTGATTGGATCCTCCGATGGTTTTATGCCGAAGTTGGGGCAGGGAGTCGCCTAGCTGGACCTCTTCAGGACATAAACTTCCGGAGGGAAGCTCTTGTTCATCCGGATCCAGGTCAGCTCAAAGCTCGCCTAAGCCTACTTCAGCGGATTAGCCATCGCCTGAGTATGAGGGATCTGGCAGAGGAGTTCATCGGACTTCAGATCCCCCCTCTAATGGCCAACTGGCCAATCACCTTCGAGGAAGATCCGGAGGGCGGCCTCCGCAAGATTTCTTCGAGCTCGAGCCCTGCAGGTAACTTCGAAAACAATATATGTCATGTACATTTATTCGAAGAAATAACCAACGTTAACTCATCTTTTAGCTTCTTCAGCTCCTATGACTTTGGAGCAGATTGTACGAGCTTCAGAGAAAATTCTGGGAGTCCCGACTCCAGCTAAGAAAGAATGGAGGATTAAATTGGTAGGTACTTGGGAGTGGTCCAACCGAGTATGGGGGCTACTCGAAGTTGTTCCGCCTCCTCTTTTGGATTGGGTGCCTTCGGAACAAGGGCCTAAGAAAAGGAAGGCCGAAGTTGGAGCCTCGACCTCTACCAAGACTCCATCAAAGAAGGTAGCCCGAAAGCCAAAAGCTGTGGCGCCTCAGTAGGACCAAAAGTAGCGACCAGAGGGGGGGGGGTGAATGGGCGCCTTAAAAATTCTTTCGAATATATGGCCTGTTCCCAATACCCAACGCACCTCAAAAGACTAAGCAGCAGAGTATGAACAGATTGCCTAAGTCTATAGGTATCTAGCCTAGAAACAACTGAAGTTAAACAGAGAACTTCAAAAGCAGTGCTACTAGGCAGATAAACACAATATACTAGACATGGCAGGTCAAACACTTCTCACTAGATGATCTAAGTGTATATAAAGTGAGATGAGAAGTTACTGCTCAAATTTGTCTCCTGTTCGGAACATGGCGAAGCCTACTTCGCTGTGATGGAGTCTGCTTCGCTGTGTCGAAGCCTGCTTCGGAGGTCAGTGTCGAAGCCTGGCGAAGGATGTTGTGAAAGTGCCGGAGGTCTATTTTGGCTAGCCTAGTGAGGAGCCATGCTGAATAGCGTGGGCCTCATAGCTCCAGATGTGATGAGTCATTGTCAACGATAGTCAAAGAGGACAGAAAAGAGAGATGATCTGCTGCGTCTGGGCCGCGTATGACTCAGGTACACGGGCAGCGAGCGACTGTCGGGCAGAGGGGCCGCGAAGTCGGGCTGGCCCAATCCGGGTACATGGGCTAGGAGCAGCAGAGGATCCACTGGACTGTTGACCGGGATTGACTCAGGTACACGGGCGGCGAGTTATTGCCGGGCTGAGGGAGCCGCGGAATCAGGCCGGCCCAATCCGGGTACCCGGTGCGAAGACGGTGGACGCTTTGTCAGTTTCGGCGCAAAACTGACGACCGTTGATTTCGGATCTGACCGTCCTGAGGCGAAGCCGTAGCTGCTACGAAAGCTCCGCATCAGGACAAGTTACCTTTATTTAGGTTTTTACTATTTTGCCTTTAGGCCCACAGTCTGTCAGTCGAGTCTGTAAAAATATCCTAAGGGCAATTTCGGTCTTTTCCATTTTTATTCAGCGTCTGTAAAAATCCTAGGGGTATTTCTGCATTTTACCATTTTATTGGGCTGCCTATAAATAGGCCCCAATCCCTAGGGTTAGGGTCAACTCAATGAAATTAAAAATCAGAGTTCATCCACCCTATTCCTTTTTTGTGCGCCGCCACATTTTTCTTTCGCATTTCTTCTTCCTCTGGCGTTGATTCCCTCCAAGTGCCAGCGCTTGTCCCTTCGCGCGAAATAGCCGGCTGCCGCTGTTTTTTCCTTTGGCATCAGCAGCTAGCGCCGCAGTCTAGCTAGCAGCGCACAGCAGCCTAGGACACATAGGCGGCGAACGAGAGCCAAGACCGTGCGTGCAGTAGCGAGGACAGCATGGACGGCGCACGGCATCTCCTGCTTCTTCATTGATTGCTGGTATTTTTCTCACATCTTGGGCCGTGTGCTAGTGGATCTTTTTATTCTGGTGTAGCACTTCGTTTTTGATAGCAGCACTATTACTGTAGCAACCGTGTTGAATAAAATCTGAAATCAAAGTTCTATTGCTCTCATTTCTTCATTACTCGGGAAGTGTGCACGAAATCTATTCGGTTATATGCGCATAGGAGACAAGTTCTGGTAGTGTTCGATCTGAACATTTTAAGTCTAGTCCTGTTAATCTTGTTCTCCGTTCAGTGATGTGCATGATTAGTAAACTATTTTTGGCTAGCACTAGTTGCTTGTGTTAGATTAGTGCTTCCTTGACGAACTCGTTTAAACACTTTATTTCACTTGTTAATCTTGTGATGGATGAAATGTCTAAGAATGATGGATATCTTTATGTGCTTGATGGATTACCTGCGTTTTGGTGAAATCTTTGTGGAGATGCTATTTGTTATGTGAATGACTTTAATCTGCCTTTAAGCATTGTGTTGGTGTCTTCAATTAGGACAACTGTCATTTTTTGGCTATATTTTTTTTAGTACCTGTGATCTGTTTTGTTTCTGCTGATTGTCTGTCGAGGTGCATTGGGTGTTGGGAGAAGGCCATTTGATTCGAAAGAATTTTTTAGGCGCCCATTCACCCCCCCTCTGGTCGCTACTTTCGGTCCTACAAGTGGTATCAGAGCAAGGTTAGGGTTTTTCCATACCTTAACCGGTTCTAAACCCCAGTAGTGATCATGACGTCTCCTGGCAAGGTCCCATCCTTGGAAGCTTATGGCTATAATTATTGGAAGACTCGCATGCGAGCCTATCTCATGAGCCAAAGCTCGGACATCTGGGACATTTGCGTTCACGCTACGTTTGTCATATTGCCAGTTGCTGAGCGTGATTCTCCTGGTATCATCGCCCAGCATGTGAACAATAGCAAAGCGGTGAACATCTTGTTTTCTGGTTTGGGTCCCACTGAGTTTGAGCGTGTGAGCCATCTCTCCACTGCGAGAGAGATCTGGGCTACCCTCCAGGCACACCATGAGGGGACAGCTCAGGTCAAGGCTCGGCTCTATCAGACCTACCGGCGTGAGTACGAGAACTTCACACAAAAGCCGAGTGAATCTGTTGAAGCATTGTTTGGTCGTTTTCAGTCGATCATAAACAAGCTTCGGGACAACAAGGCTGAGGGTGTTCAGTTGGTCTCAGATCATGAACAGGCGCTCAAGGTTCTTCATACCTTGGACCCAAAGATCTGGGAGATCAAGGTATCCTCTATCATTGAGAGCACTTCTTATGATACCTTGACCATTTCTGATTTGTTTAGCAAGCTGAAGGCCACCGAGGTTGATACCCAGTTGAGATCAAATCTCACTGGCTCTGGATCAAAGTCTCTGGCCCTTGCTACACCTTCTGTTGATCCCTCTTCTGTGAGTTGTGTTGGGTTCTCTTTGATG
Source organism: Zizania palustris (assembly GCA_019279435.1). NCBI lineage: Eukaryota > Viridiplantae > Streptophyta > Magnoliopsida > Poales > Poaceae > Zizania > Zizania palustris. Next base: position 19,645,086 of record JAAALK010000289.1, on the reverse strand, counting down.
TCTATCACTGAGGATCAGCTTGAGTCGTTGGGAGATGATGATTTGTGTCTTTTTAACAACCGGGTGCGTCGTGTCTATGATAAGAGGATGTTCAAAAGACACGGCACAAAGACCGGATGCTTTGAGTGTGGTGATCCAGGACACTTCATCGCCGACTGCCCCAAGCGCAATGGCCACAAGAAGGGCACCGGTGGTGGCTTCCACGACTCCGGCAAGCACGACAGCTCCTCCTTCAACAAGGGCAAGCCAAAGACCAGATTCTTCAGAAAGGCCCTGAAGGACTACCGGCGAGAGAACAAAAAGCGCGACAAGGCCTTCTTCGCTGAGATGGAGAAGAGCTACTCCAAGCGGTCCACATCTTCTTCCTCTTCATCGAGCTCAAGCGATGAGGAGATCATCATCAGGAAGGGGAAGGACAAGGACGATCCAACAGGCCTTTGCTTCATGGCCTTCGGGGACAGACCGAAGAGCCGCTCACACCAGCGCCGAAGATCCCGCTAGAGTTTCTGCTCAATGGCTCTTGGGGATAAGAAAGAGAAGAGCTCCTCCGATGACTCCGACGACGACGACAACGAAAAGGTATCATCCTATGAACGCGAAATCGTTGATTTACTTGAAAGCAATCGTCAGGAGTTAAAGTATCGGGAAAAACTGCTTAGAGGGGCTAAGAAGAGGATAGATGAGTTAGAGAGTGAGCTTGCCGTGGCCAACGGCAGAATTGAGAGTCTATCTTCTTCCCCTTGCTTGGGTGATAGCAGTGAGTGCCCAAAGTGTGAGGTGCTTCTGTGTGACCTGTCGACTCTGAAGTCCAGGTACACAGAAAGGGTTGATGAGAGGGACGCTTTGGCCACTGAGCTTGAAAGCGCTCAGCTGGAGCTGAAAGATGCTCAAGCCACCGTCGTCCTACCCTGTGCTGATTGCCCATCACATCTTGCTAGTTTAGCTGAGCTGAAAACTAAGGGCGATGAGTGTCTGGGTGATTTGGAGAGAATGAGAGCTGAGCTGGCGCAGACTAGGCTAGAGCTTGAGACACTGTCAGTTGCACCCACTGTCTGTGAGAACTGCCTGTCTCTTAGAATGGAGTTAATTAAGCTGAAAGCCGAGAAGTCTGTCCAGGTAGATAGCGAGTGTGAGACCTGCTTGTCTCAGGTGGAGGTACTAGCTTCCTTGAGAGAGGAGCTAGCTGATTCTCAGAATGAGAACTTTTACCTCCGGTCTATCCTGAGTTGGATCAGTGCCAGAGAGCCACAGCTCGGCATGATGATCCAGCAGTTCAAGAGGCAGGATGGGTTTGGGGTAGGTTATACCTACACCAAGGCTGACTTTGAGAGTGCCATTAGCCGGGCAGTGGAGTGGAGTAAAATGACTCCTGAACAGAGATATCCCAAGACCCATTCCACTGAGTCTTCCCAGGCTTGTCAGCCCAAGGATGGAGTAATCCATGAACAGCCCAAAGCTCCACCCAAGAAGCCCATCTGGGTTCCAAAGCCCAAACTCCTCCACACTTCTCTTGACTCTCTTCCTGGACCCTCTCAACCCAAGAAGCCGACACCAAACACCACTAAGCCCAAGAACCCCAAGCCTCAACCACATCCCAAGAATCCCACCTATCATTGTGAGTACTGTCAGAGAGACGGGCATCTTGCGGAGTTTTGCTTCAGGAGGAAGCGGGTTGAGAGAGCAGAGCGTGCTCGTGGTGGTCAGGAGCAGTTCTACCAGCAGGGTGGTAGACTGCGTGTTCCTCGACGCGGGGAGAGGCTGGAGGCCAGGCCGCGTCGTGTAGGTGGTGGTAGAGGAGACGACTTTCATGCCCGTGCTCCAGATGGTGGTGTTCGTTCCGGCAGAGCTCCAGGCCGTTTTGGCTACGGTCCTGGACCTCGTGGCCGAGGTTTTAGGCAGAACCGAGGACCGCGCTTTGAGCCGCGTTATGGTCCAAGCTTTTCTGATGATTTCTGCTTTCCGTCTTTTGAGCAGATGGGTCGACACTGGTTTAGCTCTTTTGCTAAACCCGGTGCCGGACCATTTGCTCCCACTTACAACCACTGATTGTGCAGGATCGGGGACTGGAGGACGTTTGGATCATGGACTCAGGATGCTCTCGCCACATGACGGGACATCGCAGATGGTTCTCTAGTCTCACTCCCCCGAGCTCCAAAGAATACATCACCTTCGGGAACAGTGGTCAAGGGAAAGTAAGTGGCATTGGCTCAATTCGCATTTCAGACCATTTTTCTTTGAAGAATGTTGCTTTGGTTGGAAACTTGAACTTTAATTTGATTTCTGTTTCGCAACTTCTTGAGGATGGTTTGGAGGTGCGTTTTAAGAAGGGCAATTCTTCTGTGTTTGATTCTAGAGGGTCTTTGATTTGCCATATATTACCTTTCGGTAAAGTTTTTCGGATTGACTTCTCTAGTTCTTTTGGCCCTTCTCGCTTTTAATTGCTGGATCTTCTTCTGAGCTCTGGAAGTGGCATAGGAGGTTAGGCCATTTGAGTTTTGACCTGCTAGTCAGGTTGAGCTCTATGGACCTCATCCGAGGATTGCCCAAGCTTAAGATGGAGAAGGATCTAGTTTGCCATCCCTGTCGTCACGGGAAAATGGTTGCCGCTTCTCACTCACCAGTGACTCAGGTGATGACTTCGTATCCGGGCGAGTTGTTACACATGGACACTGTCGGTCCAGCTCGGGTTCGCTCAGTCGGTGGGAAGTGGTACGCACTTGTGATTGTTGACGATTTTTCTCGATTCTCGTGGGTTTTCTTCTTAGAGTCTAAGGATGAAACTTTTCATTTTGTTCATGACCTGATTTTGAAGCTGAAGAATGAGAACAATGGTCGGATGCGAGCAATTCGCTCCGACAATGGCTCTGAGTTCAAGAACTCTCAGTTCGTCAGCTTTTGTAGTGATCAGGGTCTTGACCATCAGTTTTCTGCTCCTTACACTCCCCCACAGAATGGCGTTGTGGAACGAAAGAACCGCACGCTAGTCGAGATGGCCAGGATGATGCTCGATGAGCATAGGACTCCTAGGCGCTTTTGGGCTGAAGCCATGAACACGGCTTGCTATCTGGCCAACCGCATTTTTCTTAGAGCTTACCTTGGTAAGACATCATATGAGTTGCGGTTTGGCAGACAGCCCAAGGTGAATCACTTGCGAGCGTTTGGCTGCAAGTGCTTTGTGCTCAAGAAGGGAGGGCATTTGGACAAGTTTGAGTCTCGTTGCTGGGATGGTGTTTTTCTTGATACGCTTTGCATTCTCGAGGCTTTCGTGTTTGGAACCTCGACTCCCAGCAGCTTGTCGAGACTTGCGAGGTTTCTTTTGATGAGTCCTTGCCTTCTTCATCTCCTTCTTTTGAGCTTTCTGGTGATGGTGAGCTCGGAGAGTCCATCTTCGAGGAAGATGAGGATACTCCAGCTGCTGATGAGGGTGGGCCTTCTGCACCTCCTGCAGAGCCCACACCTTCTGAGACTTCGACTGAGGACGAGGGCGGACCTCTGATCACTTCTTCCACTTCGATCGAGCCCCCTCAGTCGAGTCCAGAGGTGCCAGCTGCTGACTCCGGTGAGGTGACTTCAGATCACCAGGGATCCCGAGCAGTTCAGCGTGATCACCCCTCAGAGCTCATCATCGGTGATGTGTCTTCAAGAACTTTGCGTTCGTCTGTTGACTCTCTTGCTGTGTTTGCTGAATCTGCTTTTGTTGCATCTTTTGAGCCCAGAGACATTTCTCATGCTCTTTCTGACTCGAACTGGATTAATGCCATGCAAGAAGAGCTTGAGAATTTTGTCCGCAATCGGGTTTGGACACTAGTAGAGCTGCCACCAGGATGCAACCCCATAGGCACCAAGTGGGTGTTCAAGAACAAGCAAGGTGAAGATGGGGTTGTGGTGCGCAACAAAGCTCGACTAGTTGCCCAGGGTTTTTGCCAGAAGGAAGGTATTGATTTTGAAGAAACCTTCGCTCCCGTTGCCCGTCTTGAGTCCATTCGCATTCTTTTAGCTTTTGCCGCTTCGAAGGGTTTTAAGCTTTTTCAAATGGACGTCAAGAGTGCTTTTCTGAACGGGTATATAGAGGAGGAGGTTTATGTTAGGCAGCCCCCCGGTTTTGAAAACCCCAAGTTTCCTCGACATGTTTTTAAATTGCAAAAAGCTTTATACGGGTTAAAGCAAGCCCCCAGGGCTTGGTATGACCGGTTAAAGCAGTTTTTGTTGGGGAAGGGCTTTGTGATGGGCTCTGTGGATAAGACTCTCTTCTTGCTCAGGGATGCTTCAGATTTTTTAGTCGCTCAGATTTACGTGGATGATATTATTTTTGGCGGTACTACTAACGATCTTGTGTCCAAGTTTTCTGAGCAGATGCACAGCGAGTTTGAGATGAGCCTCATGGGTGAGCTCAAGTACTTTCTAGGGCTCCAGATCAAGCAGACCAAGGACGTCACCTTCATCCACCAGGGTAAGTACACTCGAGACATGTTGAAGAAATTCGACTTTGGTGGAGAGCTGAAGCCTCAGATGACCCCAATGGGTACATCTGGGGGCCTGGACAAGGACGAGAGCGGCGTCAAGGTCAACGAGAGAGAGTTTCGAGGGATGATCGGTTCGCTGCTGTACTTGACGGCGACGAGGCCAGACATACAGTTCGCCGTGGGACTGTGCGCGCGCTTCCAGTCTTCACCACGCGCGTCTCATCGGCAAGCTGTCAAGCGCATCTTCAGGTATCTCACTTATGCGCCTGATCTTGGTCTCTACTATTCAGCATCATCTTCTCTTGATTTATCTGGCTTTTCGGACGCTGACTTTGGTGGGTGCCGGTTGGATCGCAAGTCGACTTCCGGTACTTGCCAGTTTCTTGGTTCTTCTCTTGTCTCTTGGTCTTCTCGAAAGCAATCTGGAGTTGCTCTTTCGACCACAGAGGCTGAGTATGTAGCTGCTGCTAGCTGCTGCTCACAGTTGGTTTGGATGATTTCCACTCTGAGAGATTTTGGGTTGTTCTTTCCTACCAGAGTTCCCTTGTTTTGCGACAGCACCAGTGCAATTAGTGTAGGGAAAAACCCATGTCTTCATTCAAAAACCAAACACATTGATGTGCGCTTTCACTTTTTGCGGGATCAATATGAGAAAGGTGTCATTGACCTTGTTCATGTTGATACCCATCATCAGTTGGCTGACATTTTCACCAAACCCCTAGATCAGTCTACTTTTGAGCGTTTACGAGGGGATTTGGGTGTTGTGTATCCTTTTTAGGATATTTTGCGTCATTTTTTCTTCTTTACTCTTTTCTTTAGTCTTTTGGTGTGTGTTCATATCATACATATTCACATATCACACTTTTGAGCCTGCTTCTGTTATATGATTGAACTGTTTTACTTATTCTAGCTGGTACATGCTTTTGATTACTTGTCAATGATCATGCGTTGGTTCAGTTCACTTGATATGTCTGATATCTGTCATATGCATGGCTTTTATGCTTTAAACATGAAAAATGATCAACATTGCTTCCGGTAACTAGCATGTGTAGGCTGAGTGCTTTTGCTATCTGTTACATGCCTTGTAGCTAGTTCATCACATAGATGCAGATATGCAACTTGGACATCTTTATGCTTTAACATGGAAAATGTGCTATAAAAATGATAAAAATCAAATGAATGAAAATTCCATGCCTTTTTATGCTTGAGTTGAAAAGATCCAAGTGGGTTTGCCTTGTCGCATTGCATTGTTCTGGACTGCTTACCATAGCACTTTGGTATGAACTAGGACAGTGTAGTGTATGCCAAGACCAATGTCTTAAGCTTCTGATGGTCCAGTTTTGGCCTAGGCTTGACTTGGTCGGTTAGCATAAGGTTTGACATGCAAATAACCCTTGGCAAAAATGAAAAAGGAAAATGAAAAAGCCTGAAAATTAAAAAGACAACACGTTTGCTGAAGCACTTTGTTTTGGACAATGCTTATCTTGGTAGATATCAGTTAGCTTCTGCATCTCATGTTTTACCTTGCTTGTTAACCGGAAAATGTGGTGATGCCTTTTGTTTGCAAAAAAAAAATGCGTGCAAATGACTTTCTTTAGATATCATCTATTGCACTGATCATGCCATGTGTCTTAGACAGTATGACTTTTGCTATACTTGTTAGATGTAGTAATTACAGTCAATCATATCTGAGAAGCATGCTTTCTACACTCCACTTGCACTCCAGTTGCATTCATTGCATATTTTGAGGGGGAGTTGCATTTCAGGGGGAGTCAGTGTCGTTTTAGAGTGCTTGATGAGTTCACTTGTCAACAAGGGGGAGAAATTTTGGGAGAAGAGTTTAAGGGGGAGTTTTGGCTTTCTCTGGGATTTGTTTCAGGGGGAGTTTTTGTCCCGTTTGTCCTTACTCTTTTGATATCCTTGTTGATGTTTCTGAGACTGCACTCGTTTTGAGCTTTTACCTTCGAGGAAGATCCGGAGGGCGGCCTCCGCAAGATTTCTTCGAGCTCGAGCCCTGCAGGTAACTTCGAAAACAATATATGTCATGTACATTTATTCGAAGAAATAACCAACGTTAACTCATCTTTTAGCTTCTTCAGCTCCTATGACTTTGGAGCAGATTGTACGAGCTTCAGAGAAAATTCTGGGAGTCCCGACTCCAGCTAAGAAAGAATGGAGGATTAAATTGGTAGGTACTTGGGAGTGGTCCAACCGAGTATGGGGGCTACTCGAAGTTGTTCCGCCTCCTCTTTTGGATTGGGTGCCTTCGGAACAAGGGCCTAAGAAAAGGAAGGCCGAAGTTGGAGCCTCGTTCTCTACCAAGACTCCATCAAAGAAGGTAGCCCGAAAGCCAAAAGCTGTGGCGCCTCAGTAGGACCAAAAGTAGCGACCAGAGGGGGGGGTGAATGGGCGCCTTAAAAATTCTTTCGAATATATGGCCTGTTCCCAATACCCAACGCACCTCAAAAGACTAAGCAGCAGAGTATGAACAGATTGCCTAAGTCTATAGGTATCTAGCCTAGAAACAACTGAAGTTAAACAGAGAACTTCAAAAGCAGTGCTACTAGGCAGATAAACACAATATACTAGACATGGCAGGTCAAACACTTCTCACTAGATGATCTAAGTGTATATAAAGTGAGATGAGAAGTTACTGCTCAAATTTGTCTCCTGTTCGGAACATGGCGAAGCCTACTTCGCTGTGATGGAGTCTGCTTCGCTGTGTCGAAGCCTGCTTCGGAGGTCAGTGTCGAAGCCTGGCGAAGGATGTTGTGAAAGTGCCGGAGGTCTATTTTGGCTAGCCTAGTGAGGAGCCATGCTGAATAGCGTGGGCCTCATAGCTCCAGATGTGATGAGTCATTGTCAACGATAGTCAAAGAGGACAGAAAAGAGAGATGATCTGCTGCGTTTGGGCCGCGTGTGACTCAGGTACACGGGCAGCGAGCGACTGTCGGGCAGAGGGGCCGCGAAGTCGGGCTGGCCCAATCCGGGTACATGGGCTAGGAGCAGCAGAGGATCCACTGGACTGTTGACCGGGATTGACTCAGGTACACGGGCGGCGAGTGATTGCCGGGCTGAGGGAGCCGCGGAATCAGGCCGGCCCAATCCGGGTACCCGGTGCGAAGACGGTGGACGCTTTGTCAGTTTTGGCGCAAAACTGACGACCGTTGATTTCGGATCTGACCGTCCTGAGGCGAAGCCGTAGCTGCTACGAAAGCTCCGCATCAGGACAAGTTACCTTTATTTAGGTTTTTACTATTTTGCCTTTAGGCCCACAGTCTGTCAGTCGAGTCTGTAAAAATATCCTAAGGGCAGTTTCGGTCTTTTCCATTTTTATTCAGCGTCTGTAAAAATCCTAGGGGTATTTCTGCATTTTACCATTTTATTGGGCTGCCTATAAATAGGCCCCAATCCCTAGGGTTAGGGTCAACTCAATGAAATTAAAAATCAGAGTTCATCCACCCTATTCCTTTTTTGTGCGCCGCCACATTTTTCTTTCGCATTTCTTCTTCCTCTGGCGTTGATTCCCTCCAAGTGCCAGCGCTTGTCCCTTCGCGCGAAATAGCCGGCTGCCGCTGTTTTTTCCTTTGGCATCAGCAGCTAGCGCCGCAGTCTAGCTAGCAGCGCACAGCAGCCTAGGACACATAGGCGGCGAACGAGAGCCAAGACCGTGCGTGCAGTAGCGAGGACAGCATGGACGGCGCACGGCATCTCCTGCTTCTTCATTGATTGCTGGTATTTTTCTCACATCTTGGGCCGTGTGCTAGTGGATCTTTTTATTCTGGTGTAGCACTTCGTTTTTGATAGCAGCACTATTACTGTAGCAACCGTGTTGAATAAAATCTGAAATCAAAGTTCTATTGCTCTCATTTCTTCATTACTCGGGAAGTGTGCACGAAATCTATTCGGTTATATGCGCATAGGAGACAAGTTCTGGTAGTGTTCGATCTGAACATTTTAAGTCTAGTCCTGTTAATCTTGTTCTCCGTTCAGTGATGTGCATGATTAGTAAACTATTTTTGGCTAGCACTAGTTGCTTGTGTTAGATTAGTGCTTCCTTGACGAACTCGTTTAAACACTTTATTTCACTTGTTAATCTTGTGATGGATGAAATGTCTAAGAATGATGGATATCTTTATGTGCTTGATGGATTACCTGCGTTTTGGTGAAATCTTTGTGGAGATGCTATTTGTTATGTGAATGACTTTAATCTGCCTTTAAGCATTGTGTTGGTGTCTTCAATTAGGACAACTGTCATTTTTAGGCTATATTTTTTTTAGTACCTGTGATCTGTTTTGTTTCTGCTGATTGTCTGTCGAGGTGCGTTGGGTGTTGGGAGAAGGCCATTTGATTCGAAAGAATTTTTTAGGCGCCCATTCACCCCCCCTCTGGTCGCTACTTTCGGTCCTACACCTAGTTCGTGTGACAAAGTGCGAAGTATGCTTTGGAGCGAAGTATGATAGTGTCGAAGCTTGCTTCGAACAGTGTACTTCGAAGCCCAAACATCGAACCGAGCTTCGAACGCGATACACAGAAAAATAACCTTCGAAAGATAAACGAAGCCAAACACACAGCAGTAAGACAAAAATGAAGCCTACACTCTACCTTCGAGGCTAGCTTGATCGAGGTATGATGAACGAAGTTATAACCTTCGACCCAAAGACTAACCTCGAATGACAGGCTCCGAACACACACACTGTGACCTTCGACAATGACAGCAAGAAAGAACTCTCGTCGAGCGAAGTCTACTAGAAAAAAACAAGCGTCGGAGCCAACTTCGAAACCTGTTGAGGTATGAACTTCGAAGTGCTCAAGTCGGAGTACCTTCACACAGTCGTTCGAAGTATGTCACGCTGTCAGCATAAAAATGTTCTTCGAAGCATGAAACACCGGACACAAGAGTGAAGTCAAAGTTCAAGCGAAGCCTACTAGGATGTCAGAACGAAGCCTACCTCACGGAGCTGATGGACTTCGAACAGAGAGAAGGGGCTTCGCCAGAAACAGTCAGAAAAGTGACTCAACCCTGTTTACTTCGATCAAAAAGGCTACGCAGAAAAAGCAAAACCTGAGTACTAGTGTACTGTTGCTACAGTGTAGTAGTACTGCCTGCAACTAGTATGAACTAGTACTTCTCACGTGAAGAACAGAAGCATCCAGAGAAGAACCTTTGTTCAGGAACAACAAAGCAGCACACAAAACAAAACTACAGTGATGTAGATTAAATGTTGCACATCAAACCAGCAGGAACAAACATTCTTCCAGAGGAGTGAGGAATCAAAATAAACTCACAAGAACAGGAACAAAGTTCCTGGTCGCGCACGCAGGAGAGAGAAAAAGCACGCAGGAACAAAATGACCCAAGGGATGATTGAAAAAGTGATTTCTAGAAGGGTAGTCCATCCATAGGGATTGGGGCCCTATTTATAGGCTGCCCAATGACCTAGAATATTCCACCAGCCCCTTAGGGTTTTTTACAGACGCGGGAATAAAAAGAAAAGACTCAACTGTCCTTAGGAATTTTTTACAGACTCGACTGATTGATTGTGGGCCTAGAGATACAGATGACTTATCCGGAAGCTAAGCTTTCGTAGCGACTACGGCTTCTCTTCTGGACAGTCGGATACAAGATCGACGGTTGTCAGTTTTGCACCGAAACTGACAAAGCCTCCACTAACTTTGCACCAGGTACCCGGATTGGGCCGGCCCGATTCCGCAGCTCTCTCAGCCCGGCAATCACTCACCGCCCGTGTACCTGAGTCAATACTGGTCAACAGCCCAGTGGGTCTTCTGTTGCTCCTGGCCTTATGTACCTGGATTGGGCAAGCCCGACTTCGCAGCCTCCTCTGCCCGACAATCGCTTGCTGCCCGTGTACCTGAGTCACACGCGGCCCGTGAAACAACAGATCTCTTCTTCTTCTGTCCTATTTGACTATCATTGACAATGACTCATCACTTATGGAGCCATGAGGCCCACGCTATTCAGCATGGCTCCTCAGCCTCCAAGCCCAATAGCTTCGGTCTCCGATTCCTCGGAGGATGAAGGTAGAATGCTTGTTGACTTGATTGACAAGGATGCAGCCCAAACAGATGCAAACATTGATGATGCTGCGAGCGTGCCGGAGTTTCAAGGAAACCTTGGGCAAGTGGGGACTTCGGTTGCTCAAGAGGACTTATCGTGAGATGAAGCCCCTATGGACGAAGGTGGAGTCGAAGTTGCTATAGAATCAACTTCGATTCCGGGTGATGCAACGATGGCCGCTCCCAAAGAGGCTCCAACAGTCGAAGATTTAACTGTGAATTCTGACTCCGACGAAGACTTTGGAGTAGCCTTCGACCCGCCAAGCAGTCCGAAGATAGAATGTATAATACCTTTGCTTCAACAGGATCTGCTTCTATGGAAGAGGGCCTTCCCGAAGATACCAATCCTGGGACTTCGGCTACTCCGGAGCCAATTCCAGAAGTCGCTCAAATGGGACCTGGAAAAGGTAAAGGCAAGATGGACCCCCTCCCTGCTCCGAGCTCAGGATCAACTCCGTTTGAATCGACAGACGGAACCCAACTTACAGAGGGGGGTCAGTGTGCTGAAGTTCCAAAAGATACGGCCCAACGCTCCGGCCCCTCGCTGAATGAAGACGACCAGAGGGCCTTGTCTATGCTCCCTCTTCTAGCTGCTTTCTTGGAGCGAAGAACCGGACTTCATACTTTGCTCGAGCCTTTGGATCGAGCTAGCCGCGAAGTCGGGGAGACAGACTTGGTAGCCATCTTGAGCGAGGCTGAGGGTTCGGAGCTCAACGCTGCTATGGAGCGTGCAGCGTACCAAGTGCGAAGTATCGGCAAAACAAAATTAATCTTATATACAAATAATTTCTCACCTTGGTTTTTTCTCTTTGCAGCAAATAGTCTTAGCCCGAGCTGTGAACATTTCAAATGAACGTGGAAGCCTTCGCCTTCGAGAGGAAATTACCACTCTTCAGAGAAATCTTAACATTTCCGAAGGTCGAGTTTCCCAATTAGACGACATGGTCTCGGCAGAGCGGAGGGCCAGGCAAAGCTTGGAGACTACAAATAAGGAGCTCGAAGCAGAACAAATTGTGCTTCGGGCGGAAATAAAAAAGATGCGGGCGGAGCATGCTACGGCGGGGGCTGAACTTGTCAAGCTCCAAGAGGAAAAAACCAAAGCTGCAGAGGAGGCTAGCAACCTGCTTACTCAAAAAACTCTTTAGCTATGGAGGCAGCTAGGCTCTCCAGCGTGATGGAAGAATTAACTTCTGCGAAGGACGCTTTACTTGACGATAAGCTGAAATCGGAGAAGGTAGCTGTGGAGGTCATGAACCAACTCCTAAGTGTCCTAGAGTACTTCGGTACTACTGGGACACTTCCTTCAAACGACAACGTCTCCTTGCTTCGGTGGCTAAAAATGATCCAAGGAGTTGCGAAGACGATGAAGACGGCAGGCATTCGATACGGAGAACTCTCGGGACAAGTGGCTGCTATCGGCATACTTCGCTACTATGAAGATTTGGGAATAACGATAACTCCGAACGCAGAGGAGGCTCCCATTAGCTTCGACGAAAACCAGCTTCTCAATCCTTCCAAAGACGTAGCAGCTGCTTGGCAAGCCTTCCAAGCTTCATGGAGAGCCGAAGGTCGTACTGCGATCAAGGCTTGGATTGATGAAGGGTAACGCCAAAAGCAAGCTCGGTTGCAAGCTTCGAGCAGTCAGCCACCACCAAACTTGCAGGTCTAGATTTACCTTAGGATCCAGACTATGCAAAGCATCATGTTTTTCATATATTATGAATGAAAATTTGCTTGTCATGTTTTTAGGCTTCACCTCATTTTCACATTTTAGTTTTTCGACTTGCTCTCTTGCAAAGCTGAGTTGGTCCTTAAGGGTGATGCAAGTGGGACATGCCGGCTGCACATCCTTAGAACACTCAACACTCTCCAATCTGGCCTTAAGTTCATCAACATACCTATCTCTCAAATTAATGCTTTCAACAAGTAAAGGATAGTTAATGCATTCGTTGATGACAGGAGTACTAGACTCCACCTCCAAAAACCGCTTTTCAGTAATTTCAAGTTTTTCAACAGTTTGAGCATGTGTAAAATGCAACTGAACAAGTTCATTCATGACAACAACACATGACTCACATTCTCATCATTAGACTTAGATATCAAAATTGTAAGTTCAGTGAAAATAGTTTCAAGTCTGAATGTTAGTTCTTTTCATTCTTTAGCAGCAAGTTTAAGTAATCTATCCTGAGAACACACAGCATCATGCAATTCATCATTTTGAACAAAAAGTTGATCACATGATAGATATACGTCAGAAGTGTCGATCTTGTCGTTGTTATAGCTGCCATCGACCATGAAGCAAAGGCCGGTGAGATCCATTGTCTTCTTCTCCTTCTTCTCCTTCTTGGGAGGTTCCTCCTCTTCTGAGCTTGGCTCCTCGCTTGATGTATCGTCGATGTCGCTGAGGGTGGCCACAAAAGCTCTGGCTACTCTTTTAGCAACTTTGTCACGCTTACCTTTGAAGTAAGGTTTCTTGTTTCACTTCTGGTGCTTGTGCTCATTTTCATTTTTTATTTTTAATTTAGGGAAATTCGCTTTTATGTGAGAAATATCTCCACATTCAAAACATCTTTGTGACCCTCATCTCCTTTGGTCTCGTCTATCATTGTAGAAGCGGGTGAACTTCTTGACAATGAGAGCTACCTCCTCATCATCTAGAGTGTCCACTTGTTCTTTTGTGACAGAGATAAGGAAGGACAACTCAAAACCACTAGAATAAGCACAAACAGCAGAACCACCAGAAAAGTTACCTCTAGACGAGGTACCACTGCCAAGACCAGAAACTAAAGCAATAGAAGGCAACAAAGAGTTTCCATATCCTAGATGAGACGCCTTGGCAATCTCAGTGGACTTAAGCTTACTGAAGAGTTCATCGCAAGTCAAAATTTCAAAGCTCGCCGACTCTTTAATACTAGAGATCTTCACCTCCCATATTCTACGGTCAAGAGCGTAGATATGTTTGATCGCCCTATCATGGTCTAAATAAGCTAAAGTCCCAGTGGAGTGCAAATTGCTCACAATCCCATCAAATCGAGCAAACATGGCATCTACAGATTCGCTAGGGCCTTGACAAATTCTTGCGAATATGATGGCCTTCTCAAATCACCCAACGCACCACTAAAGGAACAAAATACACCCAAAAATATTTCAGAAACTTTTCTTTTCTGCCTGGTTGTTGAATTTCCGAATCTCTTGGTTTAGTCGGTCGATGAGATGCTGACTTGCGCTGACCGGAATATGAAACTACGACTACAAGTGATAGTCGGAATATGATTGACCGACTGATCCAAAAATTTGAATTAACTCAAAGGTTGATTGTTCTTTGAACAATTGGTGCTTCAACTAGACACAAGTAGATGGTATTCAGAAGTGTCAAGTGGTTGCATGCACATATTTCAATCAATACCGAAAGTTTCAAGTTACTCAGAGTAAATTGAACACCAATTAGTACAGAGTTTAAATCACTCACTTTGAATGTGTGCTTCTGATTTAAAATCAAAAGACTCAAATTGTTGAATAGAGTGTTTGAATACTCTTGTAGAAATAGTGTAACAAAATGGCTAGATTCAGGTACTTAAGATGGAATAGAACCAAAAAGCTTGATCAACATAATCTGAGATCATGAACCGTAGGATTCAAGTTTGAACAATTAAATTCAATTACACAGGATTAAGCAAGAGAAACAACAACCAAATCAAGATTTTTCAATAACAAAATGACTCTCGGATCAAGAGGTGAACAGGTATTTCAGCATGTTTCATTACACCTCTGTAGCAAATCAAACTGAGTAGCTGTCGAGAGAAATGTAGATCAATTACTTTCAGAGATGTTTGTAACAAAGCAGTGACCGAATAATCAATCTAACTGCACACTATATAATCAGATCAGATGCACTGTTTGTAGACAAACACCACAACTATTAAATCAGTTTGATGTACCAAAAGAAACATCAAGAAAATATGCAACAGAATGAACAAATTCAGTCATCCAGTGTTGTTTCTTAGATGGCTATAGCTCTTTGGTACATAGACTTGAACAGAAGAACTAGCCCAGAAACATACTGGATTCACTCATTTCTGAACAGAAACACAAATTATGACAATCAGAAGAAAGTAGATGAATTACTTTCAGCAACCTTGAATCAAATGCATTGGCACAATGATTAATCCAAGTAAACAGAAGCAAATGCAGTTGAAGAACAACCAATGAAGAACTAAGATCAACTATAATAGATTCAGAAAAGACTGTACTGAGTACAAGAATCAGATCACATAGAAATTACCTAGATAAGAGAGAAAAGACGCTGCAGATAGCCTCAAAGCTGAATAGCTACAGTCTGCCGAAAATACTGCTCACGGTAAGATCAATTTCAATCGGATCTTAGTGAAATGGCTGGAGAGAGAGAGGAAATTTTTGTGAAATAAACTGTTCATTCTCTAGAACAACCAGCCACCAAACTGTCCAGCCAAAAAGTCACCCTAAACCCTAGGCCTTTGGGTCCTTTATATAGGCAAGCCCATTAAAGAAATCTCCAAAATGCCATTAGGGTAAAAGTTCTAGGTATTTACCTAATAGCCGTAATGAATTTTCAGAATTAAAAATTCTGAAAAATACATTAATGCAAACTACTAATTTATTACATCATTGACCCTATTCTTTTAATATTTTTTCAGATTTAAGAATTCTGAAAAATATTAAAAGATTACACTTAATCTAGACGACAAAACAGAAAAAATAAACTCCTAATTATTGGAATTAAAAATATTTTCTGATGCGACAGTTTTCAGTAAAAACCGACAAAGCCTCCTTGATCGTCGACATGTGACGCCAATCCGTGAACTCGACCAGTAGAAAGTCTCTCCCGCTCTTGATCCCTTCGAGCCACCTGATCACTTGCACTGGACTCCCTTTCACTGACTTGACCATCACGCTGTCTCGACCATCTTTCCATCCTTGTCTTACTCCATCTCCTCGTGCACTCCTAAGATCATCTCCAACTTCACCCGGCATCCTTGATGCTCTAGCATTTAGCTCCCCACTCGACCCTTAATCACCCGTCGTTGACAGTTGGTCAGCATCTCCACCCTGTACACATGAGACAAGCCAAAACAAGAGAAACAATGCACACCAATCCCCTCAGCATAATCCATATCCACACATTGAACCTATCGATGCAATCAAACCATCACTCACTCATCACTCCAGATCAAGCAATCTTGTCAATCACTCATCTTATAGATAAAAACCACAGTGCGACCTCACTTGGTTTCACAGTCTTCATCTCCTTCTTTCTTCGTGGCATTGTGTTGCTGCCACATCCCTTCCTTCGTGGTGTTGTTCATCATTATGACATTTCTCTCTACAATCTAAATCGCAACTCCATTCTTAACCTTGCTATTTTTGTCGAGTTGTGTGAATATTTTCTAGGGATCGATCTCCATTTTAATATTTTTCGCCACTTCTTCTGCTTGCGATCTCTTCGGAGCAAAGTGGTCGGTGGATACGGGCTTCAACTTCATGATGGGAAGGCGGAAGAGTACATCTCTATCCCTCTTCCTTCTTCAAACATGGGGTGACACTCGGGTCATTTTATGTGGCCAACCACGAGCCATCCCTTTCTCAGGAGATTTACCATGTGCCATAAGGAGTAGGGGCAAGTCGATGAGTTAGTGATCTTGATCCGTCATCTTCGAGAGAGGAATCTCTAGGGCTTCCATGTTGTGCTCAACTTCTTACTTCGTTGGGTAGCACCACTGAAGTAGTGGCTCCACCCTGGGTTCGAGTTCTTGGGACTCGATGATCCAACTAGGGAGTCGTATGAGGGGTTGCCGTTGGAGGAGGCGGTGACGAGGGCGCGAAGTGTTTTTCAACAGCAAGGTCAAAGCCTAAAGCACCACCCACTGCCGCCCCTTCTGCCTCAATTATCCCCGATTGTAGGTAATGTTGTATCCTCCTATTTCTACATTGGCAAGAATTGCGATCGATCTCCAGGTCTTGAATGTGATCTTGTGCAGGATTGGGCCGCCTTCATTTATTTGGCTCCACTACCGGAGCACCCCTGATCCGTTGAGCAGAAGCATGCTGGGCCAGAGGGCGGCTCACCCAAAAGGAAGAGGAAGAGCAAGGAGGCTTTCTCCTCCTCGGAAAATAAGGTGGAGAAGCAGGCGGTGACTCTGCCGAGCCGTTGTTCGACTTGGAGTGCTGCCTAGTCAGATGCGAGGAGGAGGTAGGCTGAGGGGCCTCAAAGATCCCTTCATATCCAGGCGTTGACTCGGACACATCTGAGAGAGCGCTTGGGGCGGCTGAGGCCACGACGTCGTCGTCCTCGGTGTCCACTCCGCCTCTATCACCACGTTGCTCAGCTCCACAGACCGGCTTTACTTCTGGTGCAAGACCTAGCTAACAGATGAGGAAGGTGGTCTTCCGATGATCGTAGTAGTGAGGACATTTTGTCGACGTAGTCGATCCTCCCAGACATCTCTTTGTGATCACCATCATATCTTTTTCTTGATAGGGTCGGAGGATTGCCTTTGCCGTTGAGCAGACCACCACTATTGTGTTCTATACGGCACTCCCGGGGTAACCTGAGGGTGGGCTAGGCATGGTGGGGTCCCAACCTTCTTCACCGAGAAGGTCCGAGGGCCCGTCGCCGACCACCGACCAACTGGGGGAGGAGTACTCCGCTCCTCCTGCTACGGTTGAGCCAGTGCCACCGCCTTCTGGGCATGCTCCCGCTTGGCGATGGTCGATGGCCATAGCTGGGCGCTTGAAGTCGATCGAGCATCACAGCCAAAAGATGATGGTGAGTTTTCGTGAAAAAAGGTTTGTGTACCTTGGCGCATAGATTAGTCCGGGTATTCGTGTAGGATGCAGCTCTTGAAATAAGAGAATGGCTAGACGCCAGAGACACCGAGCTTTCCAGGAAGGACAATGAGCTTCCGTGGCTGGAGGTGGAGAATGATGATCTCCGAGGGGAATTTCACATCCTTCTCGTGTAGTTCGGCCTCCAGGCCCTTGGTACGTATCAATTTTTTCAATACTCTTATCTACGGATCTAGAGCATAATTCTTTTTTGTTCTCGTAGAGCTGTCGATGTTGAGTGAGCTTATGGAGAAGATTGTTGGCCAGGCGCAACGTTTGGTGGAAGCTGCGGCAATTGAGAGGGAAGCTGTGAGTCTGAGGCTTCGGCCCAAAAATGGCACGGTGATTATAAAAGTATGGGCTTCTTTTGATCTCTTTTTCTTCCAAGATGAATTCCATCAATTTTTGTCTTGAGAATTTCGATTTGCTCTACAGAGATCAATTATCGGATGACCGCCTAGTTTGAAGACCTAGAGCGGCAATTGGCGAGCACCTAGAGGCAGCTAGATGCCTATCGGACATGCACGAAGGCGATGATCCAGATGGTTGATGATGAGCCCCAGAGCACTCAGCGGTTGGCTGACGAGCCATTTGCTCAGCTGGACAATGCCGAATGTCGACTGAAGCAGTCGGCTCGGGACATCGCAAATATGACGACTACTCATGTGTTAGTGGTCTTTCAAGCACTGTACCTGACCATACGACTGGATCTTGTCTAGGCGGGGTGGCCAGTGCATTATAGCGAAGCCAACGCCTAGCGAGCTTATGTCCAGGTCGAAGAAGCGGCTGACACCTTAACTGCTAACATTGAGTAATATCCTCCTACTCCTCCTGCACCTGCGAGTGACAAAAATATGTGACATATTTGCAAGACATGTAATATGATGTTGCTTGGACATTTTTAATATTTTTGTATGCAATCCGACTGGTTGTGATCATTTGTCCATGGTGCCAGCTCGCTAGCGCAGGGATAACCCATGCCACATACATTCTTTTTTGAACCGCACCTTTATAGGCCACATGAACCACAAGAACTAATCGGTAGAGGCAACTCTTCTGGAATCCGATTAACCTGACTCAGCTAGAGCTGATCGTGGATATAGAGTGAGTGATCGTGAAATCCCATAGAGGAGATTGCCAAAAGAGGGCAGTCGTTAAGCATTCCGGGGAGGTCTTCACTGACTCAGCCTGAGATGATCATGGATACAGAGTAGGATGATCATGGCAGGTCCCGAGGGAAATGCTTAAGAGCCACAAAATTCTTAACCACTCGGGAGCAGAGGGGCCCTCCAATGACTCAGCCAAAGCGGATCATTGGTAAAGAGTGGGAGAAAGCCGCTACTGCTCCGATGATGGTGCTTATAAGTAAATGAATCTCAAATTTGAATGATCTATCAAATTGAAATTTGAAGTATTGAGAATTGGAGACTTATCTTGGTGGCCCCGGGACGTGACGGTGGTGGGATTATTTAATCCCGCGAATTCCGCTCGGTGGAGTCCGGTGGAGAAAATCATGGCGAAGCCATAAATGGCGCTGAGGCGACAGGCGTGTCAGGAGGTGAATCATTTCTGCATGGTTGGGGATATTGACCGTCGCGATACGACGAATGGCGTAGCGATCTTCCATGTGTCATCAGCGGGGTTCCGCTTTAAATAGCGCGTTGGCGGTTCGCCCCCGCTTGCTGCTTGGGCCTATAAATAGGGTCCTTTGGCTTAAGTTTTTTCAATATCTCGGCACAGATCGGAAGGCTTAACCCTTTTGATGGTGTGGTGCGATAGTTTGTTGAAGGGTTATCAAGAACTTCCAAACTTTGGGTATGTGAATCTTCCCTTGTTGACTTCTTCATCAATCTACATTGCTAGAGTATTTATCATTCTTTCCTTCTTGAAGATCACCGACGTCTTGAAGGTTGGACTACAAGCCCATGCGGTGACCTTATGGAAGACCTCTCTAGGAGGTGTTGCCATGGTTTTGTGGCTCCACTGACACACTGTTGTCAGGGAGGAAGACCACGGCCTCCATCGAGGCTTAGGACGGTCTGGAGAAGTCGGAATGACTTCTCTGGACTCCCCTCCAGGAAGTTGTGGAGGATTTCCATCTCAAAGACCACCCCCACGGCCGTCGTTTGGGTTGAGCAGTATGGATCTTTTGAGGTGGCAGTGTCCTGTCCGCCTAGGTGCACCACTTGATCTTAGCGGCGATGAGGTCATCCTAGACCTCACCGGCCGGCTTCGCCCATCGACAAACTAGGGCTGGTTGGCTTCTTGGATGGCAGCTCGCCCCAGGAAGCCGATCGGTAGCTCCTGTCACCCTTGATCTTGCTAAACAGATAAAAATAGAGTACAAGAAATCATTGTACATGTACATTTCATCAGAATGCAATAAATATTTCTTCATTCTCAGCCTTTGATTTCTTGTCTGACTACGTTCAAAACATGGCCTAGCTTAATCGATGTAGCTAAGGTCTGTGTAATGCAAGGAGCTTAGGACGCATGCACGTTGTTTAGAACCATTAGCGTCACATTCGACCAAGGGCGAGTATCAGCAATCAGCCAAAGATAGCACTCGTTAGAGCCCCCAAGCAAATGAGTGACCATCACAGTGACTATACAAGAGAGGATCGTGGTTGCATTAGTCAGAGTGATTGACTCTTAGATGCCCAAGTGTCGAGCAGGCTTTGAACTCGGAGAGTTCAGACAAATAGGAATATGACATCTCTTCAATCCAACAATAGCCAAACTAGAGCGGGTCATAGCTATTCGGCGAGAGTAGTAGCGAATGTTCATCTCAACAAAGGCTAAGTCAGAGCGGATCATGACCTCGAAGCTAGAGTGGAGGCAACCGGTAAATCACGTTGTAGCCGAGCCATAGCGGATAGTGGCGTCGAGACTAGAACAGATACATCTCAGTACAGGATAGGTAAGAGCGGATTGTGGCATCAAGACTAGAACGGATCAGAGGTTAAAATATGCGTTATGTAGGAACACAAATGTCTTTATTATGAAATAATATCAAAGACTTATCTTGCTCAAGGATAAAATCGCCTGAGGTGTTTCATGTTCAAAGAGTTCACCAGCTTTTGGTCATCTTCTCCCATCAAGCGATAGGATCCAGGGTGCATAGCCTTGGTGATAATGAAGGGTCCTTCTCATGGAGCCGAGAGTTTGTGGGTCCCTACTACTGATTGGACTTGGCACAGGACCAGGTCGCCCACTCGGAAAGAGCATTGGTGAACATTCTAGTCATGATACCTCTGGAGGCCTTGTTGGTACCAGACGGTTTGCAATGAAGCAGCCAGTCTGGCTTCTTCCAAACTGTCGATGTCTTCTTCTTGAGTTCATTCGGTGGTGCCTTCAACATATTGTAGTACATTTGGGCTTCTATGTAGCATGTCAACTAGGAGGATGGCCTCTGACCCATAGACCAAGAACAACAGGGTTTGAACGGTGGTCCTGCTAGGCTTTGGATGGAGCCCTCAGCGAACGATAGACAACTCCTTCATCCAGTGGTCGCCATATTTATGGAGAGGATCAAACACCCGTGCTTTAAGCCCTTGTAGAATAATTCCGTTGGCATGCTTGACCTGTTCATTGTCCTAAGGGTGCGCAACTGAGGCGTACATGACATCGATGCATCGATCTTCGCAGAAGTCCCAAAAATCATCGGTCATGAACTGAGTCCCAAGGTATGTAATGATCTGACTCGGGACAACGAACTGGTAGATTATGCTCTCGATCAATTCCACTGCCTTCTTTGTTGTGCTGACCTTCAGTGGCATGAATTCAATCCATTTGGAGAACTTGTCGATGGCCACAAAAAGACGATCCTATCCCTACAGCGCCTTCAGAAAGGGTCCCACCATGTCTAGCCCCCAGCAAGCGAATGACCAGGATGATGGTATGGTTTGGACAGCTTGTGAAGGGAGGTGGTGTTGATTGGCGAAGAAATGACACCCTTTGCAACTAAGTACCAGTCGGTGAGCATCTGAGTTATCAGTCAGCCAAGAATATTCAGCCCAGAAAGCCTTGTCGACTAGCATGTGGGCCCAGCGTAGTTCCTGTAGGTGCTGGCATGGATTTCCTCCATGATCTTTTGCCCTTCGGCTTTGTCGACGCACTTCAACAAGACCCGGGTGGACACGACTCTTCTGAATAGCTCCGACCGGATCAGGACGTACTGCTTTCTCCTTCTATACAGCCAAATAGTTGTGTCTTTATCTGGAGGAAGCTTATCTCGGTGAGGATGAAATGAATCAGTGGTCGGCGCCAATCTTCTTCTTCTTCTTCTTTGCCATCAGTAATCACATCAATTGATGTAGCTTTAGCTTCAGGAGGCTGTGAGCTTTCTTCTTTGGTGGATGGCTTCAATAGTTCTTGAAGAAATATCCATCCAGTAATTGTAGCTCTCATTGATCCAAGATTCGCCAGTGCGTTGGCGGCCGTGTTCTTGTCCCGAGGGACGTGATGGAACTCTAGGCCATTGAACGTGCCTTCTAGCTTGCGGATCTCTTGACAGTAGCCATCCATCTTCTCATTGACACATGTCTAGTCTTTGTTCACCTTACTGATCACTAGCTTGGAGTCTCCGAACGCCAGCAGCCGTCGAATCCTGAGGGAGACAACATTGCGGAGTCCATGGAGTTGGGCCTCGTACTCCGCCACGTTGTTGGACGCGGTGAAGCACAAGAGGAGGATGTACTTTAAATCTTCACCTTGGGGAGATGTCAAGAGCACTCAGGAACCCGCCACCTCTAGGCTGACAGAACCATCAAAATGGAGGGTCCAGAAGCTCTTGATGATGATCTCCGCTGGTAGCTCATACTCGGTCCATTCATTGATGAAGTCGGTGAGCACTTGAGACTTGATGGCAGTCCTCATCTTGAAGTTGATGGCATATTGTCCAACCTCCATGGCCCATTTGGCGATCCGCCCGACGGCGTCCCGATTTATCAGGATGTCGACGAGTGGGAACTCAGTGACCACCTCAACGAGGTGGGCTTGGAAGTAGTGCTTAAGCTTCCGGATAGTGATGAGGATGTCGTAAAGCAGCTTCTGCACCTAGGATATCAAATCTTCGACAGCCCTAGGACTTCTGATATAAAGTAGACTGGTCGTTGAACCGGGTAGGCGAGCCCCTGCTCTAGTTTTTCGACGACTAGGGAAGTGCTGACCACATGCGTGGTGGCGGCGATGTACAGGAGGAGGGACTCCTCCTATGTCGGTGCAGCAAGTGTCGATGGAGTTGTCAAGAACTTCTTAAGGTCGGCGAATGCTCGGTCTGCTTCCTCAGTCCGAGTGAAGTCTTCTTTCTTCAGCAGCTTGAAAAATAGCATCCCTCGCTCCCGAAGCCACGAAATAAACCAGCCTAGGGAAGTCATGCAGTTGGCCAGGCATTCGATGTGCATGACGTCGGCAAGCCTAGCCATATTCAGGATCACCAAAATCTTCTCAATGTTGGCTTCAATTCCTCAATGGTTGACGACGAAGCCGAGTAATTTTCCCATCGGGACTCCAAACATGCATTTCTCTCGATTGAGTGTCCAATGAAACTTGTGTAGGTTATTCACCGTCTCTTGGAGGTCTCTGATGAGGTCTTTAGGTTGTTTGGTCTTGATCACCATATCATCAACGTAATCCTCCACATTGTGACGGATGTGATCGGCTAGGCAACGCTGAATAGCCCGTTAGTAAGTGGCTTTGGCATTCTTCAACCCAAAGGCCATGGAGGTGTAGTAGTAGGTGCTAAACGACGTGATGAAGGTGGTCTTCTTATGGTCTTTTTCTTTCAGGTCAATCTGATGGTAACCTGAGTAATAATCCAGGAAGCATAGGAGGGCACTACCGGCGGTCGAATCAATGTCCTGATCAATGCACGGTAGCGGGAATGGATCCTTCAGAGATCGCTTGTTGAGGTCGGTGTAGTCGACGCACATTCTCCATTTTCCTCTCTTCTTCTGCACAAGGACTAGGTTAGCTAGCTAGTCCGTGTGTTGTGCCTCCTTGATGAAGCCGACCGCTAGGAGGCATGTGACTTCTTCCTTGATGAGCTTCTTACGGTCTTCAGTGAAATGACACATCTTCTGCTTGAT
The DNA here is from genome assembly GCA_019279435.1 of Zizania palustris. NCBI lineage: Eukaryota > Viridiplantae > Streptophyta > Magnoliopsida > Poales > Poaceae > Zizania > Zizania palustris. The sequence continues at coordinate 19,621,596 of JAAALK010000289.1, read as the reverse complement.
CGGTGGGGCAGCCGGGTCGACGTTGAGTTCATGCTCGATTAGCTCCAAAGGTACACCTGGCATGTCGGAGGGTTGCCAAGCGAAGATGTCGGCATTGGAGCACAGGAAGCTGATGAGCACGCTTTCCTATTTAGGATCCAGTGCGACCCTGATCAGGCTGTCCTTGGAGGGGTCATCTTCTGATAGCTGAATACTCTTGTATTTAGACGGCGATGGTGTAACACCCCAAATTTCCAAAACAATAAAAATATTATTTAATTCAATTTCCTGGATTTTATATTTCTGAAAATACTTTTAATACCCTTTTGAACTACATCATAGAGTTGATGACCAAACCAGGAGTTGAAAATTTTTGTATAAACTCCCAAGGCCAAAATGTATTTTTGAGAATTTTTATAAATTTTTATCCACTCTGGAAATACCCCAAAATATTTAATCCATTTTTTGCAATTATTTTAAATCTAAAAACCTTCGTAACAGTAATGGGCTCCCCCTCCTCCCTTCTCTCTCTCCCGGCCGGCCCAGCCCGTTACCCCACGCGCCTTAGGCTGACAACCTGACCCCACCTGTCGGCGCCGAACCCTTCCCCTCGCGCACGCACCCGACACCGCGGCCCCACCCGTCAGCCTTCCCGTTCGCTCGCTCGCGCCCGCTGGCCAGTGGACCCCACTCGTCAGGCCCATCGTCAACCTCGCGCCATCGCCCCCAAACTTCGCCGGCCGCCTTTACTCCCTCGGATCTGCCCCCGCCGGCCCCCTCTCCTTAATTGCTCATCAGCATTGATTTCCCCGCGCTCCCCCGACCGTTTCCCCCTTTATTTCACCGCGTCATCACCCCGGATTAGCGCTCGCATGCACGGTAGGAGCTCGCCGGTGTTGAAGAGAGCCTTTACTCTCGGCTTCCCCGATTACGCCCCCTCAGCCCCCGCCGATGACCCTATATAAACCCCCTGGCCGTCCGCAATGCGCCCCTACGCCCTAACACTGCGAGAACCAACCGGAGCGCCCCAATTCACCTTTTTACTCTCCACCGCCGCCCGCACTTCAGCCACCGCTCGCCGTCGTCGGAGTCCCCCTCCACCCTCGCCGACTGCACCGCTACGACCACACGGACCTCCCCAACGCCGGCCACCACTCCGTCGTCGACGAACCTCGCCGGATCGCCGTCGTCGCCGAGGACCCGAACGCCTCCACCGCCTCCGCTCATCGCCGGCCTAGCTCCGTCGACCATTCGTCACCGCAAGGGTACCCCCGTGATCCCCATGGAACCCTCGTTCCGTTTTAGGCCTTAGACTCGACCGCCGTCACTCACCGTGGCCCCTGGTCTGCTCGTCATCGCCGGAGAAGACGACCGGCACGGGTCGCGTACCCGTGACGTGTCAGATCTGATCCCGACCGTGCGATCGCGATCGGATGGCGCGTGTGAGCCCACGTACGCGATCTAATCCGCACCGTCGGATCTGGTCAAAGCGTTACGTTTTAATCTCGCGCGTCCATTTCCATTTAAAACCCGCGATCGATCTCGTGCGTCCACGTAGTACCCTTTCGTGCGTTATAATCCTGGCCGTCCATTGTCACTTAAGCACCCCGCCTCGCCTGCGCACGTTGGATCTGGATCCAATGGTCCAGATCGATCCGGCGCACGCGCACAGTGCGCGGGTTCACCGTGGGCCTGGCTCACCGTGGACCCGAGGGGATTTAAATTTGAAAATAAATTCCAGAAAAGGTTTAAAACTTGTAAAATTCATATCTGGCGCATTTGAACTCTAAAAATTGCCATTCCAATTTCAGAAAATTCATAATATTATTCTCTACATGTTTATGCAATAAAAATAGTAGGTTTACTTTGGGCATTTCATGTTTATTTAAATGAACATTCAAATACCCTTATGTTAAAAATGTAAATTTAAATTATTTAAAATCCAGTAAAGTTTGTATTTATTTATTTCCTGTTGATATGAACAAACCACTAAGTTTTCTATGGAACTTTCATTTTAAATTTATTAGAGAACTTAAAAATGAGAATAACCACTTTTAAAACCCTTTTTCAAAGGACAACACTTCATTTTAATTTCTTTTAAAATTATCTATAAACTGAATTTCAGAACCCTAACAACTTGATTTATTTTTAATCAAACCAACTTAACCCAATGTGATTATTATGTGATGTTATATTGTTTGGTTGAATGTTGTATTTATTTTATTTTACTTTATTATATTGAAAAGACTACGACGCCGTCGAGGAGCCGGAATACTTCCCGGAAGTCCCTCCCTCGCCTTTCGCTGACCAAGGCAAGTCACCAAACCAATCTTTTGAGCATATTGAACCCATGTTTGATTAAACTATCGCTAAACTCATAGGCTATACATGCATTAGTCAAATGAAACCCTTACAATATATTTATTTAGGATCCCCCGACCTTGATGTGCAACCCAAGCCATGCTATCTCGCCTAACCTCCTTGTCACCATATGATCAATGATATTAGCTAGTGTCCAATGTATTGACACGATCGCTATAGGATAAAAATGAGTCGTAGCAAAATTGTTCTATTATATGATCCCCGTTACTTCTTATCCTTGGAAATTCTGTTGGTGATGAGTTATGGTTGTGAGTGTATGAATGGTGGGTTCCGGGTGCAAGCTAGGGCATTGGTCGGTAGCACCCGGGGCACTATAAGGACCGGTCTGAGGGATCCGTTGCAATACACTTACGTACTAACCACAAGTCTAGTGGGTAAGTCCTAACTAAGGTATGGATTGTTCCAAACCGAGGCCACCATTTGGAGATGGGTCAAGTAGCACCTGCGGGTGACTTGTACCAATGTGGCACAAAAGGGGGTGCGACGTTAGCCGGGATGCGGCCTGGCGCGCCGGCGAAACCTAGAGCGGGTGGTTATCGCTTGGAACATTTCATGCCGAGGTTTTGGCACGAGTTCCCATGGTATGGGTCCTTTTGTTTCGGATGAGTGCGTGCCTTGTGGGTACAGTAGTACATCTCTGATCAGAGTCTTAAATCTTTTCGAAAAGCCGAGCCCACGGTCAAGGGCGGGTTGCGTGACATCCCCCAGTTAGTTTACTTTGAATATGTATGTGCATGATGGATTGACATGTAAGGACTGTTGTGCGAGGAGGTAAAACGTACTCCTCGAGTTAGTTGATGTTGATGTTCATGTTTACTTTTCCGCATGGTTAAAATGTGACTACACTAAATGCAATAACTGAAGCTGTACTTTTCCGCAATGTTAGCCATTACCCTTCCTTGTTTATTATCCTGCATTATTACTTGCATTTGCGGTGGCTTGTTGAGTACTTTTTGTACTCATACCCGTTGGACCCCACAGAGGATGCTTACTTTGAAGACGGTCTGGAGTAGCGACCCAGTCGAGAAGAAAGATCCTGAAGAAGATGTTCGTCATGCAGAATTTTAATTATCTTTATTACTGTTTTTACCAAAACTTTGATGTAATAAATATGGTCTCCGTACCATGAATATTGTCGTATGTACGTTGTCGCATGATGAACCTCTTGTATTATTGTTTTTCTTATGAAATTCAATAATGTCTCGATTTTGATAAATCGGGGCGTCACAGATGGTGTCAGCGCAGTCAGCGGCAGTGTAGTACTTGGGAACTCGATTCCATTGGATGATGCGGTCTTGGTGTCTTGGAGTATATCCATCATGCGAACAGACATGTCCATGGCTTCACACAGTGCGGGGCTGTCTTACTCGTAGGAGTGCGAGGTAGCGACGTCCCCCTTCACGGAGAAGGCCCCACCTGGTCCTGGGATCTTGAGGACCAAGTAGGTGTAGTGGCCCACTGCCATGAACTTGGCGAGTGAAGGTCTTCTGAGGACAGTGTGATACACTGTCTCGAAATCCGCCACATAAAGCTTAACATGTTTGGTCTAGTAGTTCTCCTGAACACCGAACATCACCAGCAGGTTGATCGTGCCGAGGGGAAGGGACGCCTTCCTTGAGACAATCCCATAGAAGGGAGTGTCAATATTCTAGAGCGTCGAGTTGTCGATGCCAAGAGCCCCTAGTGTCCCTTTGCATAGGACATCGAGGCCACTTCCCCCGTCGATGAGCACCCTCTTCAGGTGGACCTTCAGGATGATGGGGTCAATGATGAGATTGAAGCGCCCGGGCTTGGGGGCATCAGTCCATTGGTCCCAGCGGTCGAAGGTGGTTGAAACCTTGGACCATCGGAGAAGCTCTAGCAACTTGGTGTTGATGGCATTGACAAGGCGGGTCATCAGCTTCTGTTGCTGCTTTGTCTTGGAAGCCACCGTGCCTACGAATATCATGGAGACCATCTAGGCGGGCTCCTAGAAGTCATTCCTCCCAGGAGGGATGTCTTCTTTGCCTCCAATATCTTTGGGTCTTCTTTCATCAGGGTACCGATGATGCTTGTCAGGTTGGTGGGATGCTTTGGCTTCTCTCACCATCTGGTTCTGTAGTTGAAAGCAGTTCCAAGTAGTGTGATTGTCGTTAGGGTGACAGATGCAATGCTTATCGAGTATATCCCTCAAGGCCATTTCATTTTGGCCTCACGGCCGAGTGCCCCGATTGGTGATCATAATCTCCTTCTCCTTCCTCTTCTTGTCGGGAAGGCGAGGCCGACCATGGTTGGCGTGATCGTTGAAGGTGGGCGATCGGCCGACCATGGGTGACCTGTGGGCCCCGAGCGATCAGCGATGACCCTCCTTCTTCTTTTGGTCTTCGTTGTTGCCATGCGGCTTCGGTAGCATCTGCTCCCGCTCGGTGTCTTCGGTGCTGGCGAACTGTTCGGTGACAGTGATCATGTGGCTAGGATTAGCTGGCACATATATGATCAGGCGGCGGAACAGCCCGGACGGCTTCCTCAAGCCATCTTGGAATGGAGAAATCATGTCGGCATCGGTAATGGTGACAATGGAGTTGTGCTTCTCGGAGAATCAATGAATGTACTCCTGCAGATCATTACACGAGTTGATGGAGCCTTCAGGGAATGAGACCAGCAAGTTGACAGCCAGGGTGAACAACATGACTGGGAGGTAGTTGACCATGACGTCTAGATCTCCTCCTACTGCATGACCGGCGGTGTAATATAGTCGCAGCCATTGAGACAAGTCAGTTTTACCATCAAATGGCATGATTCTAGTCAGCCGGAAGTGGCGTGGCCACTCGACATGACACAACTGTGTGGAGAAGGCGATGAACCCATCGTGGCGAAGGCCATGGTAGTTGGGGTGGCCTTCATTCGGGACCCCATGGTCACGATCGTTCTGATCATGACGACACGACTACTCTGGCTCCCGTCCTTGTTGTTGATGAAGAAGGAGGTTGCGGGCGTTGATGCGGCTGTTGATGATGACGAGCGAGCTTCCTCCATGCTCGCTAGATCATCCACGCTCCCCCACCTAGATAGATCGGAGTGGCAGCTCTGAGATGACGACAATGGTAGGCGAGAGAGCGGTGGCTCCGCTAGCTATGCCGCAACGGCCTAGTTCATTGCCCGGGACCTCCGGAGCTTAGGCGTGTCGAGGAGCATCGCTAGGACGCTCTCGATGGCGATGAGGTTGGCGGTAGGCTTTCAGTACACGTCACGACCTTCAAAGGCCACGGTGTATGCATCGGGTCCATCTTGTCGTTGGACTCCTATTCCTTCTTCACTAAAATAAAATAGGAACTTTTCGTCAGCTACAATAACTTCCGTTGGTTTTTTCAAAAGCCGGCAGAAGTTATTTAACTTCCACCGGCCTCAAGGAGCCATCGGAAGTTAAATTAATTTCGTCGGATTTCGACTGTGGCCGATGGAAGTTAAAGGGAATCCACCCCTGGCCTGAACATAGCCCTTAACTTCCATCGGCCCGCATTTAAGACGACGAAAGTTAATTAACGTCCATCGGTTTGAATGCTGGCCGATGGAAGTTAGGGGATTTTTTCCCCACCCGGCCACGCATGTACAGGGAAACCTAACTCCCTCTACGCACGCTCACGCAATGTTGCGCCCTCCTGCTACCACCGCCTGACATGCCGCCTCCCGATCGCCACCTCCCGCCCGCTCCCACCTGCGCCGCCCTCTGCGGTGCCACCCTCCTGCGCGCGTGCCTGCACCGCCCGGCACCACCCACTCTTTTAATCTTTGGTTTTTGAGATTTATTTTCATCTAATGCAGAAGCTTAACATCTTTGTTTAGGTGAGGATTTCGTGGTTTTCAAACCATGAGGATGCCTACTTTGAATTCTGTAAGATTTGGTCTTCAGATGAATTCAAGAAGGTTTCCGAGAAGAAAAGACAATGTCGTGGCACAGATCCAAAGCATAGATATGGGGCCGATGGACATATCCGCTTGGCTAAACACATGGTAAGACCTACACTTGTCACTTTATCTATATATACATTGTAATGCGGTTAACTCATATCTACTATACATGAAGCTAAAATTAGTGTTGTGCTAAGTGACATCGAGGTTTATATTTCTGGTCATAAAGGAGCAGATCATGCACAACCAGATATCTTATGTAGTCAGTCAGCCACAGATCATTTGGTGAGATGTTAACAACTTTAAGAGTTTGTGTCATTTTTCTGCCTCTTATCAGTAATGTTAGTCTTTGTAGACGCGATATGGTCAACACATGGCTCAACTCCATGGAGAGGAGTATGATTGGTGGAGACAACCTGTCGACCCAATGGCCGTGTACTCCAGCGTTGGTGGAAAAAGCCATGGACGGTGAGACGATGTTTTTCTCAATGTTTTGTGTACGGTACTGTAATGGTAACTAACTTATTGAATGTTGCAGGTACTCAATGTTCAATGGAGTTATTGACTCAAGGGTAGTGAGAGCTCAGAAGTCTGCTCAGTCATCGTAGAGCTCCTTGGGAGTTAGCTCCAGTCATCACCGCTCAGAAGCAAACTATGAAGTTGTTCAGCTAGCGGAGGAACTGAGGCAGTCACGCGAGCAGATGATGCATTCATAGGAGCAAATGTGGCAGTATAAAGATCATTATGCTACCTGGTTTGCACAGCAGCAGGTGATGATGCATGTATGTTCAGTTTGCCGCATTACAACTATATAACAATTAGGAATAGGTTTCAAACTAACTGGTTGCATTACAACATGTATAGCACATTGCCCAGCTGCAAGGAATTAACATGTCGCAGTTCCAACCAATGCCTCCCCCATCACCACCATTGTTTCCAGTTGGTGTTCCTATTGCACCTGAGGTACACTCCTATCATTAGTTCAAATACTTAAGTTAGCGTTTAGATGGTTATTGGAGTTCATTCTCTAATTTTATCTATTGCTTTAGACTATCCGTACGCCCGGTCGGGATGGACCCTCGACTTCAAATGTGGATGAACCGAGAGGCAGCGGCGGCGCCCACAAATCCAACCAAACAAATGAGGGTGATGAGTGAGTATGGATTGTCCCTTAATTGATTTCAATGTGATTTGTGTACTTGGATGTGATAGTATTATTGGATATGTGACTGTGTATTGTTTTGGATATGTGAATTTGGATGTGATTGTGCATGTGGATATGAAAATGTTATTGAATGTGAGTGGGAATGGGAGAACGAGGAAAAACAAAAAAGAATCCAGGGAACTTCCATCAGTTTTACCATATCCGATGGAAGTTAGCTTTTTTCGGCCACGTCAGCAAAAACAGCTAACTTCCGTTGGCCATGGTCAAAGCCGACGGAAGTTATGGAAGTTTGCCATGTCAGCAGAAACCTGTAACTTCTGTCGGTCAAGCGTTGGCCAATGGAAGTTACAGTTTCTGCTGATGTGACAAAATACCACGATTACTTCCGTCAACCACGTGGAGCCGACGGAAGTTAGATAACTTCCGTCGGTGTTCGACGAAAGTTTGCCAATTTCCATTGAACCACTTCCATCAGCTAGATGCCGACAGAAGTTAGGATTTTGTCGACGAAAGTTTACTAGATTACTATAATGCTTGAGCCCTAGCGCTCTGATCGTGCCTGGCAGCGTTCCGCCTCCAGCATTCACGGCAATGAGCGCTGGACTCGGTACTGTTAGAAGGTTTGTCCTCAGAGACAGCTCTGGCATTTACCATGATGGCAACCACGGGAGGTGCACGAGTGGTCGGTGAGGTTGGTTGACGGCGTTGGTCATTAGTGACCATGACAAACCTCTGGCACCGGATGGTGTGCCCTCCAAAGTTGGTGAAGATGATGAAGTCCGTGGGGGTGTCAGAGGACCCCGGTAGACAATCCTTGGAGAGTGTCTTTAGTGGAGTGGTCCACCGTGGTACCTAAGTTATCGGTGAAGTAGGTGTCTCCAATGGCGTAGGTGAAGCCTTCGCCAGCAATGAAGCAACAGTGGGAATCAGTTGGTTCATGCACTCGTTGATAAAAGTTAATCTTCCAAAAGCGAAGATGGTTCCCTGGGGCACCTTGTGTTTGAACTTGCAGATAACGGCCATCGATCCGATCAGGGAGCCAAAAAACTCCACCCCTACCTAGCGCACCAGCTATCATTGCGTGGGAACGACAAGCCTACAGGGGGTACCCATAGTGTGATTTGTTGTCGGTAGGGGGGAGGAGTTGCGTCTATGGATTCGATGATTACCCCAACCAAATAGAGCATGATGCAGATAGAGACAACAAGGGGATAGACACGAGAGAGTTTTTAGACATGTTCGGGCCTCCCGGAGGATAATAACCCTACTCTTGTGTGTGTGTGGATGAATGGGGGTGTTTGTATGAGTTGATCTCTCAGTGTCGATCTGAGTATTGCGTTGTGTGTGCCCTTTCTTAGGGCCTCCCCTAATCCTTTTATATGAGAAGGATTGGGGAGTTACAACAATAGTCATGACATTGATAGCCAGCAGAAATAGCCGTATAACTACCAGCATAACTATCTCTAAATGGTGCTAATGACTGCCATAGAGACCACAATATTGAGTTTAATCGTAGGTGTTGATTGGAGATAACCGTTGGGCAGATGGCCCTAGTCCGACCGTTGACGTCACACCACTCGGGCGCATTTTCTCCCAAGTGGGAGGCCTGACGGTCAAGAAGTCCTTCATGGGTTGGGCTGGCCAGTAGTCGGTGATCTGAGTGAAACCACTTGGTGTGGTACCCTAGATCATATCCTCGTGAGGTACATGTTTATAGTCTGGAGACTTGCCGTCCAAGCAATCTATCCTAACTAATTCTAGATAAAACTTCATCTTTTCATTATCGACTCCTTCATGTCCAGCCAGATTGTAATGGACAGGCTTCTTTGACCATCTTTGACCCAACCCTCCTTGACTTTCATTGACCGTACGACATCCTTGGTGGGCCCTGGGCTTTACGAAATCTTAGTGTCAACACCTTGTCATATGGCATGAGGACTATGGTAGGATGAGGAAAATCAATCTCAAGGTTTAATATTGCGCCCTCATCAGCGAAAAACTCAAGTGGAGATTTATGTTTTAATGTGTAGGACGTTGTTGGGCGAAAATACTTCATCCCCAAGAACATCAAGGTCGTAAGACAAAGGCAATTTTCTAGACCGAAGTCCAAGACCTATCTCTGGCCTGGTGTATGATCAAGTCCGGAAGATCTATCCAAACTCCCGTTCGAAGATACACTTCGAAGGTCTAATCTTCGTAGTAGATAACTGCCAGCAAGGATAGAAGACTTATCTTCTTTCTAATTAGATTAATCTTTTACAATTTTAGCCCTATTAGGGGTACCGAAATAGTTTCCACTATGTCGGTTGCAAGTGAGGGGTAAAAAGGTCTTTTCCTTAAGATTTTTACCTATAAATACCCCCCTTCTCACCCTATAATAGGCATCGAATATTCAGATATTCAATACACAACTTTGAACTACGTCGAGCTATTATCCAATACAAAGGCTTAAAAATATCCGTTCCGCAAACTCCTTGTTTGTTAGTTCTTAATCTTCGAGAACCTGTTGGCGTAATCTTTTATGCCAACAGTTGGCACCGTCCGTGGGAACCTAGTGCGAAAACTTCGTTCTCTACCAATTTCCTATAACCATGCCTCCTAACGCAGTTCATGTGGTAGTCCCCTTCGGAGGTCCTCTCGGACCACCGGAGTGACATCTTTGAATACGGTTGAGGTCGGAGGACCTTCAGTAGTTCCCCCACCTCAAACCCCTGAAGGGAATATTCTTCCTCTGACATATGAAGCCCCTCCAGGGACTTCATCTATGCTTCGAACCGACAGAGTTTCTTCTGTAGCTCTGACTATACTCTGTACTGACCAGTTCAGTTCTCAAGACCCAGAAGCTCCTTCTGAAAGAAATGAAGATAGCCTTGATGACGTGGCAACTCAGATGGCCAGTTTTTAAGACGAAGTGACAAGGTGGAGGCAAGAAGCTGTAGATAGGCTTCGTCCCTAAGCTATCCCTGTCATCCCAGAGTCGCCTCAAGACGACGACCCTCCTTTTTATCTCGAAGACCCCGAGAATGCTTCCTTTGATAGCGAGTCTCCGCTGCACCCCGATTTACAAAAGGTGCGCTTCGACTCCTACTTCAAAATTTTGAAGCTCTGTAAGTACTCCTGGGAAGAAGATCTAGGGGAGTTCTCTCGTTCGTATGCTTTAGCGATAGAAGCAGCGGAGGGGTTCGGGATACAATGGCTAAGTGCTTCCCTCTTGCGCTTGAAGGAGTTGCTTTGCGTTGGTTATGGTCTTTGAAGATAGGATCAATTAAAACCTTGGGGCAGTTAAGAAAAAAATTTATAAGTAACTTCCAGGATACTACTGTGCCCCCTATGTATACGGGAAGTCTCTTTCAGGTGAAGCAGAAACCTAGAGAAACTTTGAGGCAGTTCTTTAAGCGCTTCGCTCATACGAACTCACAGATAAGAGGACTGTCTGCATCATCCGTCGTCGATGCAGCCCAAGAAGGAGTCACTCATGCAGCCCTCCTCGACAAGGTCCACCAGAAGCAGATATCCTCTATAGCATAGTTGATGGCTTATTTTGAAGAATATGCTAGGTCGGAGGAAGGATGGCTCCGAAGAATAGCTTCGTCTTCACCAATTATCCAAGAAGTCAAGCTCGAGGTGAAGACTTCAACACCTTTGCAAGGATCCAACTTCGACAGCCAGCATGACAGGCGTCGAGGGCAAAACATCCTCACTCCAAAGTCCTGAACATTGCTCCTTCTCCGCAAAAAAATTCCCTCAAAAGTCCAGAGGCTTCAGGAAACAAGGTCAGCGGCTAGAGGCCGCCAGGGAAGCCGGCTGGCAAGGGTCAGGCCTTCTTCTGCTGTGTTCACGGTGAAAACCGAAGCCATGCTACCGATGCATGCAAATCTATGCTAGCTTTAAGAAGCGAGTACCTCGAAAGGAGCTCTAGTCGAGGCACTACTGACCGAGTCTCCCCCGAGGCACGTTCAGAGCATGTGCAGGCTGTCGTACATGTAGACAACTTCGACCCCCCAAGACAACCTCCGGTGGCCAGTGTTATGCCACCTCTGAAGCAAGAATATGGTCAAGACTGGGGCAAAAGAGTGGTCCTTCCTATCTCCGGAGGAGGAACTCTTGGCAGCATGTCAAAAAGGAAACGAAGAGAGTATGTTCGGGAAGTAGGTCATATTGGAACCTCTTCGTCGGTAGATGCAATGCCCGAGTGGTCCCATGTGCCTATATCTTTTTCTGAAGATGATGCAGCAGGTATAAAATATCCCCATGTGGATCCCCTTGTCATCACTGCCGATATTGCAAGAACAGAAGTTCGGAGAGTACTGGTCGATGGCGGAAGTTCAGCAGATATTATCTTTGTTCAAGCCTTCGATCAACTCTGCATCTCCCGAAAGCATATCCTCCCTGCAGCTCGTCCCCTTCAAGGCTTCACAGGACCTCCTCTTGATGCCCTCGGCCAAATAGGTCTTGAGGTTGCCTTCGAAGAGGGGCTCTTGACAAGGACGGAGGAAGTAATTTTTGATGTTATGGATGCCCCTTACGCTTATAATGTCATCTTCGGAAGGGGCATGTTAAATCTGTTCGGAGCTGTGGCGCACCATAATTATTTATGCATGAATATGCCCACGCAAGCAGGAGTACTTACTGTCTTCGGTGATCAAGCCACTGTGTGAAGAGAAGAATATGGCCATGGCCCCCCTCTCGATCCAAGACAAGTGAATAATGTGCAAGGCAATTTGGAGGATATCCCCTGCTTCAAGTGAATCTTCGAAGAAATCCTTCCCAAGGCCAAGTCCCGAAGGAGAAATCGTAACAAAGATTATTGTAAAGGATGGTAAAGACTATCCCTTTCAGTTTTGCAAAGATTTGCCTTCGGAAATCACTACTTCATTGGAATAAGTGGTTAGAAAGAATTTGGATGTCTTTGCTTGGTCCAATGAAGACATTCCGGGAGTTAGCCGAGATATTATTGAGCACAGCTTGCTTGTAAACCAAAGGGTTCAGCCTGTTCGGCAGGGGCTCCGAAAGTTGTCAGTAGAGAGGGCAAGCCTTGCTAAGGCAGAAGTGGAGAAATTGTTGAAGGCTGGAATTATCAGAGAAGTAGCTCATACGGAGTGGCTAGCCAACCCAGTCTTCGTCAAAAAGAAGGACTCTAGAAAATGGCGCATATGTATTGATTTTACATCTTTGAATAAAGCATGCCCACGTGACCCCTACCCCATGCCCCGTATAGATTAATTAGTTGACTCCACTGCTGGTTCAGAGTTATTGAGTTTCCACGACGCGTACTCTGGTTATCATCAAATATGGTTAAATGTAGGACCGAAAGTAGCGACCAGAGGGGGGTGAATGGGCGCCTAAAAATTCTTTCGAATCAATGGCCTGCTCCCAATACCCAACGCACCTCTAAAGACTAAAACAGCATAGAAAGAACAGATCGCCTAAGTCTAAAGGTATCTAGCCTAGAAGCAACTGTTGATAGATCAGAGAAACACAAAAGCAGTGCTACCAGACAGATAGATAGAATACTCAAGACATGGCTAGACAAATTTCTCAGTAAAGCAATCTAGGTACACTATGAGTGAGAAGAGAAGTTACTGTTCAAATCTGTCTCCTGTTCGAAACTCGGCGAAGCCTTCTTCGCCTGTCGAGGTCTGCTTCGGAGGTCAAAGCCTGCTTCGCTGGGCGATGCCTGGTTCGAAGGTGAGGACGCAGTCTGTTGAAGGCTGGTGTAATAGGAGTCGAAGGTTTGGTGTCTATACTAGTTCGAGTGTCACTGAGAGCGAAGTATGACAGAGTCGGAGCCGGCTTCGAAGAGTGAACTTCGAAGGCTAGGCTTCGAACAGAGCTTCGAACAAGCACACAAAAGCAAACAACCTTCGAAGGGGTAGCGAAGCTTGACACGTGACAGAGAAACCAAAATCAAAGCCTATACTCTAACTTCGATCAAACACCTCAAGACCTTCGGAACAGACAACTGTAAACACTGAGCGAAGTCTATCAGCGAGAATAGCTTCGAAGCTAACTCCGAAGCCTGACGAAGTATTCACTTCGAACAGCTCGACTCTGAGAACACCTTCGCAAAGACTGTCGAAGTATGTGAGGCTGATAGAGTGCAAAGCGTACTTCGAAGCTAGAAACACAGTACAAAAATGAAGCCGAAGTTCAAACGAAGCCTTCGTGGATGTCAGATCGAAGCCTGCCTCACGGAGCTGAGGGACTTCGAACAGTGAGAAGGGGCTTCACCAGAAACAGCCAGAAAAGGTATTCAGTCTTGTCTGCTTCGTTCAAAAAGCTATGCAGAAAAAGCGAACCCTGAGTACTAGTGTACTGTTGCTACAGTGTAGTAGTACTACTTGCAACCAGTATGAACTAGTACTTCTCACGTGAAGAACTGAAGCATTCAGAGAAGAACATTCGTTCAGGAATAAAATAGCAGCACTGATGGGGGATTGGTCCCGATCTTCCGCTAGGTAAAGGATAACTTGGATTGGTGCAGAATCTCGACGTTGGCGATCCAAGGCTCCGGTCCGGCGGATCAAAACCTTGCAATCGATACACCACTGTCTCCGTTGGTTATCAACCACGCATGACGCGATTGACCTCGCCACGAAGGCTAATTCCTGCAAGCGAACCCAAGAACACAAGCAAGAACAGGAAGGATAGAAGTCGAATGCCAAATCACAGACAAACGATGAAAAGGTGAGGTTTCACAAACGCCTATGCAGCAGCCAATCGGTCCGGTGCATGGGGCGGGATCTAAACACACAAGTGTAGATGCAAACAAAGCAAAACCTAACCCTAGAGGCGGCTGGCGTGAGTATATAAGGCGTGGGCAGCCTGTGGAAGGCGTACAGACTTGGGCTGTGGGCGAGAAGATGTACAGACTCGGGCTATGGGCCAACACGGCCCAATTCTGTCACGCAGGACTGTTTTAAACACACGGGTCTACTTGAGACTCCAAATGAGACGAAACTAACGGCAAACGATCCGTCTTCTCCTCATCTTTCCAAAAAGTCCAAGAACGCGCCAATCGGACTTCGTATGAGGAAGTTATGTCCATTTTGGTGCATAGTGGTCAATGTAGTCCGAACCAGTGAATTCTTGACTTCAAATCATCCGTGCGGCTCCGTCTTCAACTCCAACTCTCCCATGTTCCTAAGCAACAAAATATCACTAGTATTCAGTAGCATCCCGTCCAAACAAATATTAACATAGTTGCTAAGGAAAGAATTAACATCATGGTTCAAGCGATGGGCACGGGCGCGTGTGATTGGTCCTTGTAGTTGAATTGTAGGTGGAGGCTCCATGTGTGTATCATGTGAAGTGATGTCCTCATCATCCTCCCCCTCTTGAATTGGAGTCGTCCTCGACTCAATCTCATCATCATCTCCCAAATAGGGCTTTAAATATGAAATGTTAAATGTGGGACTAACCCCAAAACCTGCAGGCAACTCAAGTTTATATGCATTATCATTTATTTTCTCAAGCACACAGAAAGGACCATCAGCACGGGGCATCAATTTAGACTTTCTCAAATCAAGAAAACGATCCTTGCGCAAGTGCAACCAAACAAGATCACCCGATTCAAATGTTATCTCTTTTCTACCCTTACTACCATAAGCACGATATTTCTCATTCATTTTCTCTATGTTTGCTTTAGTAGTTTCATGCATCTTAAGCAATAATTCAGCACGTGTAGTAGCATCAAAATTCAATTTTTCAGAGGGTGGCAATGGTAGCAAATCAACAGGAGTACGCGGATTAAAACCATAGACCACTTGAAATGGACTTACCTTAGTAGTGGAGTGTACTGACCTATTATATGCAAACTCAATATGAGGTAGACACTCTTCCCAAAGCTTCAAGTTGGTCTTCAAAACAGCCCTCAACATGGTGGACAATGTATGGTTGACGACCTCCGTTTGCCCATCCGTTTGGGGGTGACAAGTAGTAGAAAACAGCAGCTTCGTCCCCAACTTATGCCACAACGTCTTCCAAAAATAACTTAAGAATTTAGCATCACGATCTGAAACGATGGTATTGGGAACTCCATGCAAGCGTACGACCTCTCTGAAAAACAAATCAGCAACATTTGTAGCGTCGTCGCTCTTGTGACAAGGTAATCCTAGTTCTAGGTAATCCTAACACAAAATCCATAGAAATATCCTCCCAAGGTACACTAGGAACGGGCAGAGGCATATAAAGACCATGTGGGTTTAGACGGGACTTAGCTTTATTGCAAGTAGTGCATTGTGCCACATAGCGCTCAACATCTCGTCTCATCCTAGGCCAATAGAAGTGTGTGGACAGCACATCTTCGGTTTTCTTTGATCCGAAATGACTCATCAAACCACCACCGTGTGCTTCCTGCAACAACAACAAGCGAAGAGAGCTAGCCGGCACACATAACTTGTTAGCACGAAAAAGATATCCATTATTCAGCACATATTTGTTCCAAGCACGGTCATTTGTACAATTTGCAAAAGCATCTTTGAAGTCCAAATCAGTAGCATACATGTCCTTTAATGTTTCTAAACCAAAGATCTTATAATCAAGTTGAGAAAGCAATGTATAACGTCTAGATAAAGCATCGACAATCACATTATCTTTCCCTTTCTCATGCTTAATGATATATGGAAAAGTCTCAATAAATTCTACCCATTTAGCATGTCATTTATTCAGATTTGCTTAACTACGTATATGCTTCAATGCTTCATGATCCGAATGAATAATAAACTCCTTAGGCAAAAGGTAATGTTGCCAAGTTTCAAGCACACGCACTAAGGCATATAATTCCTTATCATAGGTAGAATAATTCAACTGTGGACCATGTAATTTTTCACTAAAATAGGCCACGGGTTTACCTCCTTGTAGCAGCACACCTCCTATTCCAAAACCACTAGCATCACATTCTAACTCAAAAGGCTTACTGAAATCGGGTAGCTGAAGTAGAGGTGCATGTGTAAGACGATCTTTGAGTGTGGCAAAAGCTTGTTCTCGTGCTGGTTCCCAAGTAAAAGTAACTCCCTTCTTGGTCAACTCATGTAAAGGACCGGCTATGGTGCTGAAATCCTTCACAAAACGCCGGTAGAAACCTGCAAGACCAAGAAAACTACGTACCTGTGTGATAGTTTGGGGTTGCGGCCAGCTATTGATTGCTTCTACCTTTGCCGCGTCAACCTCAATACCCTGTGAAGTGACAACATATCCAAGAAACACAACTCGATCCGTGCAAAACATGCACTTCTCAAGGTTACCAAACATTCTAGCCTCACAGAGGACAGAAAAACAGCACGTAGGTGTTCAACATGTTCAGTGAGAGACTTGCTATAAACTAAGATATCATCAAAGTATACAACCACAAAGCGTCCTATAAAGTGCCGTAGGACTTCATTCATCAAGCGCATGAAGGTACTAGGTGCATTAGTAAGTCCAAAAGGCATGACAAGCCACTCATATAATCCAAACTTTGTTTTAAAAGCAGTTTTCCATTCGTCACCTAGTTTCATGCGAATTTGGTGGTAGCCACTACGGAGATCGATCTTATTAAAGATAATGGCACCACTAAGCTCATCAAGCATGTCATCCAATCTAGGAATAGGGTGTCGATATCGAATGGTGATATTATTAATAGCACGACAATCAACACACATGCGCCAACTACCATCTTTCTTAGGCACCAAAAGAACGGGTACTGCACAAGGACTAAGGCTTTCACGGACGTACCCACGATCAAGAAGGTCCTATACTTGGCGCTCAATTTCTTTTGTCTCCTCTGGATTGGTACGGTACGCTGCACGATTAGGAAGAGACGCTCCCGGGACCAAATCAATTTGGTGCTCGATGCCGCGTATCGGTGGTATCCCGGGTGGTATCTCAGCAGGAAAAACATCGTCAAACTCCTGCAAAAGGTCAGTGACTGCAACAGGAACAGAGCTAGGAATGTCCACAAGTGAAAACAGCACGTTCGTGCAAATCAAGCCATATATCATGGGAGTATCATCACAAATTTCAGAAAGGTCAGTTTTAGTTGCAAGCATGACACGTCCTTTCAGATTAATAACTTGTGATGAAGAAGGAGAAGCAAGTTTATCTTTTTGTTGCCTCGAAAGCATTTTGGCTACTTGCTGATTTTCAGAAGGTTGTTTGCTCTTTTTTGCGTCCCTAGCATGTTTTTCTTGTTCAAATTTCACAATTTCAGCAGGAGTCATAGGAAGCAATGTAACTTTCTTTCCTTTATACATAAATGTGTACTTATTGCTCCTACCATGGTGTGTAGCATCAGTATCATACTCCCAAGGTCTACCAAGTAACAGAGAACATGCTTGCATTGGTACTACATCAAAATCAGCAACTCCGAAGTATGTACCAATGGAAAATTTGATGTGAGCAGTTTGTGTTATCTTGACCTTACCGCTATTGTTGAACCATTGCACATGGTAAGGGTGTGGATGCGCATGTGTGGGAAGTTGAAGCTTCGTTACCATGTCGTGGCTCACCAAATTGTTGCAACTACCGCTGTCGATGATGACACGCACACGACGGTCATTGACGATGAAGAAGGTCTAAAACAGATTATTCCGTTGTGCCCTATCGTCCTTCTCCATGTGAGTGCTCAAGACGCGTTGCCCAATAAGTGCTTCAAGGTCGGCAGAGGCATCCGGCGCAAAAACAGCGTCATCGTCGAATGTATCGTCATCTCCTGCAATGTTAGCAGCAAGCGCATATTCATTTTCAACATCACTAGCACTTACGTAGCCACCGTCTTCCGTAGCAATATAAGCCCGCTGACTAGGGCAGTCCTTCATAACGTGGCCAAATCCTTTGCATCTGTGACACTGGATCGCTGAAGAACGTGCAGTAGAGGCCGCCGAGGAGGTGGGCTTGGCTGGCGCCTTGGATGCTGCAGCCTTGGAGCTCTCAGCCTGGGCTGTAGATGTAGAAGGTGCTGATGTAGCCATCGGTCAACAAGGTGGTGGTGGTGGTCGTTGCTGCTGCCCACTTGAGCGTGAAGTAGCACCACCAATGTTGGTCCTCATGCTTCGTTGTGGTTGTTGGCGACCCTGCAATTCTTTTTCTGCAAGCATAGCAAGGTGGAAAAGACGAGTGATAGTATTGTATTCTTTATAGTCAATGATATCCTGAATTTCACGTCTTAAACCACCATAAAAACGGGCCATTTTATCCTCATTGTCCTCCTCAATTTCAGCACGCATGCAACCTATTTGCAACTCCTGATAATACTCCTCTACCGATTTATTTCCTTGGTTTAGGCGCTGCAATTTTTTTCTCAAATCACGTTTATATGAAGGAGGGACCCATCTACCACGCATTTGCCATTTTAACATATCCCAAGTTTGTGGTTCATTGCCAACCTGAACTATTTCAGTCCACCAAAGAAGAGCATATCCAGTGAAGTCACTAGTAGCTAAGCGCACGCGGTGGATAGCAGGAATCATGTGAGCATTAAATTTTTGTTCGACTGACATCTCCCAATCTAAATATGCATCTGGATCATAGGTGCCAGCAAAATGAGGTACTGAAAATTTTACCTTAGAGTAGGGATCATTGTTCCTGTGGTTGTCATTGTTACCTCGTGGATGGCGGTTGCGGTGGCCGCCCATACCTTGACGGTTGAACTGAAAGCGATGACGTGCAACCTCGTCAGGGTCAATGGCATTGTTTCCGGCATAGGATAGGTCGTCTTCCTCCTCAACATGTTCGTCTTCCTCTTCAACATGGTCGTCGTTGGCTTGTGCAGCAGGCAAACGTGTTTCCAAGGCAGTCATTCGGTCCACTAGGTCAGCCACAATACGCGCGAGACGTTCGATGGAATGTTGGGTCTGCCGCTGAGACTCTAGTAGAGCACGTCGTGAGACACAGTCATTAAAATCAGATGGAGGGGTACCGCTGTTATCTGCCATGTTAGTGAAAAGACAAAACAACAAAGAATAATCTTTATGTAAAACAGCTAGGTGGGGGGGTGTGGTGGAAGCAATCCGTCAAACGCCTTACCCATGCTTGCAAGTGTTCTTACCACGCCGCAGTGAGGTCACCGGCCTACAGGTGATGAACAAAGTGGAGGGTGGTGTGCAATTGCAAGAAATGAACCTGTCCTGACCAAGAGAAAGGTGTAGCTTGGAAGGCAAAGTGAGTAGCAAGGATTAGCGATAGTAATAACAGTTAAACCAAGTTCAATAAGTATTCCCTAGTACTCGTCAAAGTTGCTGACCTTAGTGCTCCCAATGTGAAAATTCAAGCAATAGAGGGAAACTATGTGCCCAAAACTCAAATGGAAGAAATAACAGGCCAAAATCAGCTCTCTGCAGATCGGACAAGGGATCGGACAAGAGATCGGACAAGGGATCGGACAAGCAGAAACTGTTACTACCGCTGATAATCTATTACTCCGCTGATCGGACAAGAGTTCGGACAAGGCATCGGACAAGGGATCGGACAAGCAGAATCTGTTACTGCTGCTGATAATCTGTTACTACCGCTGATCGGACAAGCAATAGACAGGACCGCTTCTTCTCTTTTTTTTTTCTTTTTTTTCACTCTATTTTTTTGAACAAGGATGACAATAGATGCAACCACAAAAATTGGCACCTAGAACTGAGGTGGGATGTGGTTCACAAAAATTCATCAAGTTCGCTGAACGGCGAGCAAAAACTTTGACCAATTTTTTTCTTTATCTTCCTGATTTTTTGGCGATTCTGGTGAGGGCTAACAGGGGAACCGTGTTAGGGTACCCCCCAAATTGGGTCAGGAAGACGCTCAAAAAATTTCAGATTTTTCTGCCAAACGAGCGAAAAGTTATGCCTGTTTTACCGAAGGGGGGTCACAAAGACTCGATGTGGAAAACGAGTAGGGTTGTGGAGGGGGGTTTTTCAGGTGGGGAATTTTTGAGACACAAGACCAACTACTACTCAAACGACACAAAGGGATTACTAAACCAGCAACAAGACTCGACCAAGAACACGAACTCAACAAAGTTAAAACTGAAATTAAAATCGCAAGGCACAAAGGGGTTCTCGGTGGGGAATTTTTTTGGTGCGGTTTTCTGGACTCTAGGTAAAATAAAAGAAGATCGAGATTACCTAACGGGAAAACTGAGCTCTGATACCAACTGATGGGTGATTGGTCCCGATCTTCCGCTAGGTAAAGGATAACTTGGATTGGTGGAGAATCTCGACGTTGGCGATCCAAGGCTCCGGTCCGGCGGATCAAAACCTTGCAATCGTTACACCACTGTCTCTATTGGTTATCAACCACGCAGGACGCGATTGACCTCGCCACGAAGGCTAATTCCTGCAAGCGAACCCAAGAACACAAGCAAGAACAGGAAGGATACAAGTCGAATGCCGAATCACAGACAAACGATGAAAAGGTGAGGTTTCACAAACGCCTATGCAGTAGCCAATCGGTCCGGTGCAAGGGGCGGGATCTAAACACACAAGTGTAGATGCAAACAAAGCAAAACCTAACCCTAGAGGCAGCTGGCGTGTGTACATAAGGCGTGGGCAGCCTGTGGAAGGCGTACAGACTTGGGCTGTGGGCTAGAAGATGTACAGACTCGGGCTATGGGCCAACACGGCCCAATTCTGTCATGCAGGACTGTTTTAAACACACAGGTCGACTCGAGACTCCAAATGAGACGATACCAATGGCAAACGATCCGTCTTCTCCTCAGCTTTCCAAAAAGTCCAAGAACGCGCCAATCGGACTTCGTATGAGGAAGTTATGCCTATTTTGGTGCATGGTGGTCGATGTAGTCCGAACCAGCGAATTCTTGACTTCAAATCATCCGTGCGGCTCCGTCTTCAACTCCAACTCTTCTATTCCATCTCCCATGTTCCTAAGGAACAAAATATCACTAGTATTCAGTAGCATCCCGTCCAAACAAATGTTATCATAGTTGCTAAGGAAAGAATTAACCTCATGGTTCAAGCGATGGGCACGGGCGCGTGTGATTGCTCCTTGTAATTGAATTGTAGGTGGAGGCTTCATGTGTGTATCATGTGAAGTGATGTCCTCATCAAGGACACAAAACAAAACTACAGTGATGTAGATTAAATGCTGCACATCAAACCAGCAGGAACAATCATTCTTCCAGAGCGGTGAGGAATCAAAATAAACTCACAAGAACAGGAACAAAGTTCCTGGCGGCGCATGCAGGAGAGAGAAAACAACACGTAGGAACAAAATGACCCAAGGAATGATTGAAAAGTGATTTCTAGAAGGGTAGTCCAACCCTAGAGATTGGGGCCCTATTTATAGGCTGCCCAATGACCTAGAATATTCCACTAGCCCCTTAGGGTTTTTACAGACGCTAAAATATAGAAAATGACTCTACTGCCCTTAGGAATTTTTACAGACTCAACTGACTCACTGTGGGCCTAGAGATACAGATGACTTATCCAGAAGCTAAGATTTCGTAGCGACTATGACTTCTCTTCTGGACAGTCCGATACATAATCAACGGTTGTCAGTTTTGCGCCGAAACTGACAAAGCCTCCACCGACATTGCACCAGGTACCCGGATTGGGCCAGCCCGATTCCACAGCTCTCTCAGCCCGACAATCACTCACCGCCCGTGTACCTGATTCAATCCTGGTCAACAACCCAGTGGGTCTTCTGCTGCTCCTGGCCCATGCACCCGGATTGGGCCAGCCCGACTTCGCAGCCTCCTCTGCCCGACAGTCACTTGCTGCCCGTGTACCTGAGTCAAATGCGGCCCATGAAACAACAGATCTTCATTCTTCTCAGTCCTCTTTGACTATCGTTGACAATGACTCATCACTTCTGGAGCCATGAGGCCCACGCTATTCAGCATGGCTCCTCAATCTCCCCCTTGATGAGTGCATTGTCAACACTTCTCTTTTTCAGCTCTTCAGCACCTACGAGCAAATGTGGAAACACGAAAACAAAGCACAAGAAAAAACAAAGAAGAAGAAAATAAGGTCAAAAATTTAACCCTAATGACCAAAAGCTGAACAAAAGCAAGAAGCAGTCATTATGGTTAACCAAAGGTAAAAGCTCAGAATGAGTGCGATCTCACAAACATCAACAAGGATATCAAAAGAGTAAGTGAGACAAAAAAACTCCCCCGCGAACTCTTATCCCAAAATTTCTCCCCCTTGTTGACAAGTGAACTCATCAAGCACTCAAAAGAGACACAGACTCCCCCTGAACTGCAACTCCCCCTCAAAATATGCAATGAATGTAACTGGAGTGCAGGTGGAGTGAATAAAGCATGCTTCTCAGATATGATTGACTGCAATTACAACATCTAGCAAGTAGAGCAAAAGAGATATTGTCTAAGACACATGGCATGATCAGTACAATAGATGATATCTGTTGGCGTAAAAGTTACACCAACAGGACTAACTCAAGCCTCCACGAAGGATAATAGCTCATGTGGTCCGAATGTGTGTGTTTGAACAACTAGTTCTGGATCCCTTTTACAAGGTACAATGGGGGGTATTTATAGGGAAAAAGGCATAAGGAAAAGACCTATTTACCCCTACATTACAACTGACATAATAGAAACTATCTGGTATTATAAACAAGGTTATACACGGTAAAGTGCTGCAGGGTAGATGGATAAGCTGAACATCCAATCAATCATGTCTTCCTGCTTCGAGGCCTCCTGCTTCCCTTCGGAGGGTTCTCTATGACTTCGCGCCGTGGCAGCCTTCGGTCGTGTCGACGTATGCTCCGAACAGCAGCCCGCCACCTTCGGGATCTTCACTGAGCCCATGGAGGGTTAGTCTTTAAGTCTTGGAAATAGAGTAATTTCCCCCAACAGTAGCCCCTCGAATACGTCTTTCTGTAGATAACCTGTTTTTAGAAAGAAGGCAGTATACGAAAGTAATATTTCTAGTTTTTGAGACTTAAAGGGGTTTTGAAGATGTTGTGACTTAGCCCAAGATTTGGGTCCAATATTTTTAGAACCTTCGTCCTCGAGTTCTGGAACAGTGATAGAACTCCCTGGGAATGGAACGGTTTCGGAGTGTGAGCGTCGCGAAGACGGTTACGGAGTACCCTTGTCGGGGAGACGGTTACGGAGGGCAAACATCGTGGGGTACCGTCAAAGCGACCATTACGGCGTAAATAGCCGTTACCCTCTGTAAAAAAGGTAACGGTCGATTTCTTCAGCGGTTCATACGCCGTTCCAGTGACTGGACCCACTTGTCGGTGAAGGGGGCAGGACCTGCAAAGTGAAACTACCCGAAGAGTAGTACTGGTCGTATGGTTATAAAAAGGGGAAAACGGAGATTAACCGAGAGCTTTTACCACATTCACCACCTGCAATTCCCCTTTCCTCCAATCTTCCAACTCCCTGATCATTTGAGAACGATGGCGAGAACTAGCCACACCACTCCCGCAGCGGCCAACACCTTGGCGCAGAGACAGGCGTGGGCTGCTTCGGCAGCGGCGGTAATGGCGGGAGGTCCGAGCGGTGCTTGGCCCAGGAACCGTCGGGCACTCCGCCCGCCTTCCAAGAAGAAGATTGCGCAAAGCTTCATCATCGGCCAGTCTTTGAGTACTGCTGAGTCAATAGAAGAGGAAGTGGAAGGAAAGCTGGGGACGGGAATGAGGACCCGAGTTCCAGGGACAGAATCAACCCCGCGACCACGAAGCGGAGAGGTGGTGGTCTTCGAAGCCTTTTTCGAGGCGGGCTTGGGACTGCCGGCTGTGGACTTCTTGGCAGAGGTGCTGGACTTGTTCCACATAACCCTGCCTCAACTATCCCCCAACGCGATCGTCCGCCTGGCTGTCTTCGAGTGGGTGCTTCGGGCGGAGGGATGCGAAGGCCGCTCCGAAGTCTTCGCGGCGACCCACGAGGCCATATGCCAACCGAAGCCTCAAGACGGGCCAGGGGATTCCAAGGTGACGATAGCCTTCGGCAGCGTCAACTTCCAGCTGCGGAGGGAGCATGCTCTTCATTTCCCTGCCAAAGCCATAAATGACCGATGGTACACAAACTGGATACTTCGGTGGTTCTACGCCGAAGTCGGAGAGGACTCTCCTCTCTCGGGCCCTCTGCAAGAGATCTGGTTCCGGAAGGAGGCCCACATCTCCCCGAACCCTAGCTTGCTTATGACGAGGCTAGGGTTGCTCGCTTCAGTGGCCCGCCGCATGAGCATGCGCGATCTGGCCGAGGAGTTCGTCGGTCTTCGGATTCCTCCCCTCGGAGCCAACTGGCCGATCGTAATCCCACAAGCCTCAGAGGGGGACCTCCGAAACTTAGGTACACCTTTTTCCTGCTACATCATATTATATGAACAGATTAGTCACACTCATGCTTTTATACCTCTTTCTTTTAGCAGCGCCTTTGGCATTAGCTCCGGACGACATAGTCCGGGCCACCGAACGAATTCTCGGAGCTCCTTCGGTGGCCGAGAGGCAGAGAAGGCTGGAGTTGGTGGGGAGTTGGGAGCGATCCAACAGGGTGTGGAGCACCCTCGGCATGGAGCCCCCGCGGCTTCCCGACTTCGCCCCAAACCGAGGCGGCTGGCCGCAAGAGGAAAGCAGCGGTCGAGCCCTCCAAGAAGGCTGGTAAGCAGCCGCTTCAGAAGAAGGCAGCGAAGCAACCTCCTCACTTGACGCCTGCTTCGTCTTCTTCGTCGCCAGACGAGCGGAGCCCAACTCCCGAAGAGGCATAAGACTCCGAAGGTGCGACGGCGAAGGCTTTCGAGGCCTACCTCCTGGTTGACGAAGATATGGAGGAGGTTCCCCCAAACATCTCCGTCAGGGAGGGGGTTAGCGTAACTCCAACGACTCCTCCCGCACCCGTCGCCGTGCCGGTGGAATTGGACTCTACTCCCGACTTGCCCTCACTCGAAGCGGTCCCTGCGGAGACTGCAACTCCGACGGAGGATACCGAGGGCAGGACTTCGGGGGATGACTTCGCCAATATCCTCCGGATGTACGAAGTCTTGGAGGATCCGGCGATCCTTCCTCAAGAAGCTCTCAGAGGTATTTTTCAGAAGATCCTCCTTCTTTGTCAACACTCGCCTGCTATCTGTAAAACATGCTTATTAATCTTGTTAATGAAGTAGTTACCTCTTCGGGTACCGAAGCTTTGGTGGCAACGGAAGTCCCTGCTTCTTCGGAGACGGCTATCTGAGCGGACCCTTCTGCTCCTCTGGGGGCTCCGAGCCTGGTGGCAGAGAACGTGTCCTTCGGGGCGGACGACGTGCTTCCCGGGACGGAGTTGGCTCCGGCCGCGGCCACTTCGACCACTGAAGTTGCCTCCGACAACGTGGTTCCGGCCAGAGAGGTGGCGGCCGGGGGTCTGAGTGCTCTTGCTTCTCCCCCCTTCGTGCCGGGGAGGGGTAAGAGCATTTCTAGCCTCGGCCTTCATCCTGGCCAAACCGCACCCTCCATCGGTAATTCGGAGGACGAGGCCGCAGCGGACGACACCCGAGCTTTGTCTTGGCTTCCTCTACTGGCTCCTTTCTTGGAGCATCGGAGCGGCCTTCGGAGACTCCTGGAGCCCCTGGCTGAGAGGAGCCAAGATATTGCTAACTCGGAGTTGATCTCCGCCTTGAGCGAGACTAGGGCTTCGACCCTCAACACGGCCCTCGAAAGGGCTGCCCTTCAGGTATGAAAAAGACACCACAGTTGTTATATTTTAATGGTCCTAACTTCTTTAGTGCTTACCTAGTTTTCCTTGCAGCAATTTGCCCTGGCTAGAGCGGCAGCGACTTCCAACGAGGTCGAAATTAATCGACTCAACCGGAAGGTCACTACCCTCCAGACGGCCCTCAATGACTCCACCGAGAGGTCCCTCAGACTGGAGGAAGAAATTTTGGAGGAACGGAAGGTTAGGGCAGCATCTGACGAAGCCCTTGAAGCCCTCCGTTCGTCGGCCCAGGAAGCCGAAGCTGAACGCGTTGTCCTCCGCGCGGAGGTCGAAAACCTTCGTCAGGACGCAGCTACCTCGAACGCACAGTTGGTGGAGCTTCGAGGGGCTCTTAGCCAAGCAATGGCTCACAAGAGTTCTTTGATGCTCCGGGTGGCCGCCGTGGACGCGACTGTTGCGAACCTGGAAGCGGCAGAGAGGAAAAATTCCAGTACTGCTGATCGTACCTTGGAAGCTCTTCAGGGTACGTTGGAGTACTTCGGCACTATGTGCCCTTCGTCCTCTGCCGCAGCCTACGAGCCACTCGACCGAAAGCTGACGAGGATCCAAGTTGCTTCGTCGCTGATGATGAACTCCGGCATTCGGTACGGGGAGATCTCCGGACAGTGTGCTGGCATCGGGGTTCTTCATCACCTTGAATCTCTTCGGATTCCTCTTGGCTTGGTTGGAAGCTCGTCCCCTGGAGGCTTCGCGGATGATGACTTGCTGCGGCCATCTTCGGAGGTGGCTTCGGCTTGGGACGCCTTCCGATCAGCCTGGAAGACGGACCACAAGGTCGCTGCTAAGGCCTGGATCGACGAGGCCCGCCGGCAGAAGCAAGCTCAAACGAAGCCACCACTCCCAGCTTCGCCAGCCCCTCCGGTTCCAGCTCCGCCAGCCGACCCGCAGGTCTAGCCGCTTAGGACTGCTGTGTACCTGTGGCCTTGTAAACCTTGTTTTATTAATGAAAAAGTTATAAACAGTACTTGTCTTGGGTGTTCTGCTCTTTTTAGGTTTTGTCATGCCCTTCGAGCCCTGACTTCGAACTTCTGGAAACTACCGCCGAGCTTCGAAAGGAGTGGGCAGTCCTTGAGAGTTTGAGACCTTACCGCCGCTCCCGCTTCTCTGTTCCTCGCGGAGACAGGGGGGAGATTACCCTTGAAGTACGAAGGGACGTTTTATCTTATATTAAAGAGGAAGAGAAGGCGAAGGGGTCTTCATCTTCCGAACCTATTGAATGGTCTGACTCGGAGTACCAAGCTGAAAACCCTACCGAGGCAGGCTCCGAAAAGCTCTTGACATGGGCTGAACTTCAGGAGGAGCAGAAGAAACTGCGAGCCTCGAGAAAAAAGAGAAGTGCCTGGCCTAAAAAGACGACTTCAAGCTCCGAAGAGCAAAGTAGCCGCAGGGGTAGCTCTAGGGGTCGAAAGGGTCTCCGTTTTTATTTGGGTTTAGATAACAATTTTTCTTGATGTATGAGTATAATATTTTAATGTGGGATGCTTCGACAGTATGTCGTGTGACTCCTATCCTCCTACCCCCCTTGTGGGTGGCGGAGCCTTTATCATACAAAAAAGGGTTCGCTAGGCACAATGATTGTCTGAACGCCTGCATGCTTCGAACTTGCACATCCCATCATCAAAGTTTTTTTTTTACGTATCCTAACAAGCCGGAACCTGGAATCTGTAGTGTGGCCACATTCGGCTCTTTTACAGACACTTCGCACCCGGAGGCTTGAAATTCTGTTTTATTTAATGTCCTTAGACTCTTCTACGGATCCTAACAAGCCGGAGCCTGGAATCCGTAGGTTGGCCACCTTCGGCTCTTTTACAGACACTTCGCACCCGGAGGCTTGAAATTCTGTTTTATTTAAAGTCCTTAGACTCTTCTACGGATCCTAACAAGCCGAAGCCTGGAATCCGTAGGTTGGCCACCTTCGGCTCTTTTACAGACACTTCGCACCCGGAGGCTTGAAATTCTGTTTTATTTAAAGTCCTTAGACTCTTCTACGGATCCTAACAAGCCGGAGCCTGGAATCCGTAGGTTGGCCACCTTCGGCTCTTTTACAGACACTTCGCACCCGGAGGCTTGAAATTCTGTTTTATTTAAAGTCCTTAGACTCTTCTACGGATCCTAACAAGCCGGAGCCTGGAATCCGTAGGTTGGCGGAGCCACTGAACCAATGGTTCGCAGTCAGCCCCTTGGGTCTTTGCGAAAAATGCTTGGCTCTACTAGCATCACCGACCTCCTAATGCGTCCATCAGGAGGATGGGATGTTCGAAGGGCAAAACAAATTTCAACCCTTATCTTTATTTATAGACAAAAGAAGTGTTACAAGTGATTACAAGGAAGCCTTAAGCGTAATATCTCTTAAGGTGCTCCGCATGCCACGCATGTTTCAACTCTTCTCCTTCTAAATTAGCTAATTTAAACGATCCGGGGCGTCCTGAGCGTAAGATAACATATGGTCCTTCCCATTTGTTTCCTAGCTTCCCCGGAGCTATTACACTTCGCAATACTAGATGACCTGGTTTTAACTCACTTAATCTGACTTTCGGGTCATACCACGTTTTTGTGTGCTCTTGGTACTTAGTCAGGTTGGCGACAGCTCGAAGCCTTGTCTCTTCTGACAAATCTATTGAAGTACTCCGATCATCTTCGTCTCCGTGTTGAATTACGCGAAGTGACTCCCCTTTGAGCTCCGTAGGGGTCATGGCTTCGTCTCCGAAGAGCAATCTGAATGGCGTGAAACCGGTTGATCTAGTTTGAGTGGTTCGGATGGACCATAAAATTTTAGATAGCTCTTCGACCCATAGGCCCTTGGCCAATCCCACAATTCGGCGATTTAACCCGGAGAGGATATTCCCGTTGGCTCGTTCGACGGCCCCGTTGGATTGCGGGTGTCGCACTGCTGCGAAGCATAGCTTAATGCCCAGTTCTTCACAAAATGTTTGAAAGGTATCAGCTTCGAACTGGGTTCCATTATCCACCGTCAATTCTCTGGGGACTCCGAACCTGCATATAATATTTTGCCAGAAGAATCTTTGTACGTTCTTCGAGGTGATGGCTGTTAGTGGCTCCGCTTCCACCCATTTTGAGAAGTATTCGATTGCTACCACCGCAAATTTCAACCCGCCTTTTGCTGGCGGGAAAGGGCCTATGAGGTCCATGCCCCATCTAGCCATCGGCCATACCGGGGCAATAACCTGAAGTTGAGCTGGCGGGCGATGGCTCCTTCTGCCCATCCATTGGCAGCCTTGGCATGCTCGAACCAGGTCTTCAGCGTCTCTGACGATTGTTGGCCAATAAAACCCTTGCAGGAGCGTCTTGCCTGCTAGTGCTCGAGGGGCTAAATGACCTCCGCACAGCCCTTCGTGGATGCCTCGAAGTATGTCTTGACCTTCAGGCTGGGAGATGCATCGAAACAGTGGTGAGCATACTCCGGCTTTGTACAGCACTTCCCCAATAAGTTTGTAATTTCGAGCTCTTGATTGCAATCTTCGAGCTTTTGGGCCTTCCGGAGGGTCATTGCTACTTTGCAACGTAGTTATTATCGGAGCTCGCCAATCCGTAGCTGGAATGCACATTACTTCTGATGAGGGTATTTGGTCAGCTGCTGGCTGCTCTAATTCTTCATAGAAAGCGCCCTCTAGGAGGTCTACTGCTCCTACTGCAGCTTTTGCAAGAATATCTGCAAGTTGATTATCTGCCCGAGGTATGCTTCGAACTGTAAACCCTTTGAATGCTGCTTCGGCCTTGCGGATTTCTTGAAGGTATTGTGCGAGATGTGGGTTTTTTGCTTGGAAGCTTTTGTCAATATGCCCCGCGACGACTTGGGAATCTGTTTTAATCACTATTCTTGTAGCTCCGAGTGCTTTAGCCTTCCGGAGGCCTAGCAAGATTCCTTCATACTCGGCAACGTTATTAGTGGTTTGGAAGTTGAGTCTTGCGGAATACATTGCCTTTTGCCCTGATGGTGACAGGATGACTGCCCCTGCCCCGGCACCTGATGCTTGATAGGCTCCGTCGGAGAATATTGTCCAGAAACCGTCGGAGGGTTCTTCCGGGGTCCATACTGCAGATGGAGTCCACTCTGCTACGAAATCTGCTATAATTTGAGATTTAACAACCGTCCTCGCTGTGAAGGAGATTTCGAAGGGTGCCAGCTCGACTGCCCATTTTCCAACTCTGCCTGTGGAATCTTTGTTTCGGAGCATATCTCCAAGAGGATACGATGTAGGGACGATGAGGTTATGCGCCAAGAAATAATGTCTTAGCTTCCGCGAGGCCATTACTAGGGCATAAGCAAATTTTTCGAGCTCGGAGTATCTGATCTTGGCTCCGGATAATGCCTCCGACACAAAATAAATTGGGTTTTGTACCAGCTTCTCTTTAAGCTCGACTTCTCGGACCAGCACTGCGCTTACTGCTGAACCTGTTGCTGCAAGGTATAAAAGCAATGTTTCCCCTGGAAGGGGAACAGTTAAGGTTGATAATGTTCCGAGGTATGTTTTTATCTCTTCGAAGCTCTTCTGGCACTCCGGCGTCCAGCTGAAGCTTTTGGAGCCCTTGAGCGCCTTAAAAATTGGGAGGCTTCTCTCTGCCGATCTGGACAGGAACCTGCTGAGTGCTGCTAGCCTTCCTGCTAGTTTTTGTACTTGCTTCAAATTCTCTGGTGGAGCCATTCTTTGCAGCGCACTTATTTGTGTTGGGCTTGCTTCGATCCCCCTGCTCAAAACTAAGTACCCTAGCAGTTTCCCTGCTTGTGCCCCGAATATACATTTTTCGGGGTTGAGGCGTACTCCACATGCTCGGAGGCTCTCGAAAGTTTCAGCTAGATCTAGGCTATGCTGGTGCTTTTGTACACTTTTTATTACAATATCGTCCATGTAGGCCTCGACATTGCGGCCTATCTGATGACCTAAAACCTTAGCTATTAAGCGAGAAAATGTGGCTCCGGCATTCCGCAAACCAAAAGGCATTCTTACATAGCAGAATACTCCAGAAGGAGTTATAAAACTTGTTTTTGCTTCGTCTTCGCGCTTCAGCCACACTTGATGGTACCCGGAATAGGCGTCGAGGAAGCTTAATAATTCGGAGCCGGCTGTGGAATCTATTAATTGATCTATTCGGGGCATTGGGTAGGGGTCTCGCGGGCATGCTTTATTTAATGAGGTGAAGTCGATACACATGCGCCATTTGCTCGAGTCCTTTTTTCTTACAAAAACAGGGTTGGCCAACCACTCAGTATGGGCCACCTCCCTGATAATGCCAGCTTTTAACAATTTTTCTACTTCGGCCTTGGCTAAGCTTGCTCTTTCTGCTGATAGCTTTCGGAGCCCCTGGCGCACCGGCTTGGCCTTCGGGTTGACGAGCAGACTATGCTCGATGATGCTTCGGTCGACCCCAGTGATGTCTTCGTCGGTCCAAGCAAATATGTCTAGATTTTTCTTGACGACTTCTTCTAACGAGGTGGTTATTTCTGGAGATAGCCCCTTGCCAAATTTCACTGGGTACTCCTTGCCGTCTTCTGAGATTATTCTTGTCTCGACATCACCCTCCGGGCTTGGCTTAAGCGAAGATCCCTTCGGAGGGCTCAATGCCTCCGGCACTTCCTCGGCGCTTTTCGCCACATTATGCACTTGTCGGGGGTCCAATGGCTGCCCATGGCCATACTCTGTCCTTCTGGCTACAGCTTGGTCTCCTGAAATAGTGAGCACCCCACCTTGCGTGGGCATTTTGAGACAAAGGTAATTGTGATGTGCTATAGCCCCAAATTGGTTCAACATCCCTCGACCGAAGATAGCATTGTAAGCGTAAGGGGCATCCACCACATCGAAGATCACTTCTTCTACTCGGGCCAGCGGCCCCTCTCCGAAGGCAACCTCGAGGCCTATTTGGCCGAGGGCATCGAGAGGCGGTCCTGAGAACCCTTGAAGCGGCCGGGCTGCTGGGAGTAGATGCTTCCGAGGTATGCACATCTGGTCGAAGGCTTGGACGAAGAGTATGTCTGCGGAGCTTCCGCCGTCCACTAGGATCCTCCGCACATCTGCCCCTGCTATATCGGCAGAGATGACTAATGGGTCAGCATGGGGAAACTTCACCCCTACTGCATCGCTGGCTGTGAACAAGATGGGAACACGGGACCATTCTGGCATCCCTTCAGCGGAACTTGAAGTCCCAATGTGCCCGACCTCGCGGACGTACTCGCGGCGCTGTCTCTTGGACATGCTGCCGAGGGTCCCCCCTCCGGAGATGGGCAGGACCACTCTCTTGCCGCGGTCTTGCGGGTCTTCTTGCTTTGGTGGTGGCATAATACTGGCCACCGGTAGCCGTATGGGGGCTTCGAGGGCACCAGCTCGGGCCACAGCTTGAACAGGCTCCGAGCGTGCCGTCGGTGGAGCTCGTTCCGAAGTACCCCGCCTGGTATTTCGCTCAAGGTATTCACCCCGAAGGGTTAACACCGTCTTGCAGTCCTTCGTGTCATGGCTTCTATTGTCGCCATGCACGCAGCAAAAATGACTCTGGCGCCTACCAGGCATCCTTTCTTGAGGCCCTGGTGGCCCAGCCTTGAAACTTTTTACCTGCTGGAAATTGGTAGGTGCCTTCGGGGCTGAAGGTGTAATGTTTAGCACTTCCGAGTGGAAATGCTTCTTCCCCCGCTTGTACTCGCTGGAGCGGTTGTCTTGTGGAGGTTGCGGCGCAGCGGCGGCTTCGGGTTCCCTTTTGACTTCCCGGAGGGTGGGCAACGTTGCCTCAACTCGCCGAAGACATCCTTCCTCTGCCTTGGCATATTGTTCGAAGTATGCCATGAGTTGTGCCACAGACGTTACCGGCTTCCGATGGAGTTTGCTGAGGAGGTCGGGGTTCAGCACCCCTTCGCGGGCAGCATCAACTACCGAGGAGGTAGAGAGGCCCTTGATTTGTGACTTGGTGTGGGCGAAGCGTGTGAAGTACTCCCGGAGGGTTTCTCCCACCCGCTGCTTCACCTGAAACAAACTTCCTGTGGACATTGGGGCCACGAAGGTACCTTGGAAGTTGCTCACGAATTTCTTTTTGAGATGCTCCCATGAACTGATCGATCCTGGCTTTAGGGACCAGAACCAGCGGAGCGCCACTCCTTCGAGAGCGAGGGGGAAGCATTTTGCCATGGTGCTTCGCACCCCTCCGCTTGCTTCTATAGCCAGGGCGTAAGAGCGTGCGAATTCTCCGGGGTCCGACCCCCCAGAGTATTTGTGCAGCTTTGAGGCCTTGAACTTGGGGTCGAAAGGCACTCTCTGTAGATCAGGGTGCAACAGAGACTCATTATCGAAGGAGGCATTCTCGGCCTCCTCTGGGACTTGTATAACTTCTGGGGGATTGCGGGCTCCATCGTCTTGTGCCCCCCTTGGAGTTTCGGTGGAAGCTTGAGTGCGGAGGCGATCGGCGGCCTCTTGCCTCCATCTGGATACCTCCTCCTGAAGCCTGGCTAGCTGCGTAGCCTCGGTTTCGGGAGGGCCTTCATCTTCGTCGGAGGGCACTTCTAGATCTCGGCTTGCTGCGTAGTCGGTCTGAAGCATTGTAGGAGGAGGCAGAGGGCCCCGGGGCACTTGACGCCCAGTGGTCTCTGCAGGAATCGTCGGATTAGTTGAGGGCCCGGCTCCGTTGGTCCGAGGGGACCTTCGAAGGGGACCCGAAGCTTGACCACGCTTCGGAGGCATGGCTAGCTGTTGAGATGTCTTGGAGATGGAGGACTTCGAACGACTCGAGGGGTCGAGAGAAGGCCTTCGAGCTGCACTAAGAAGCCCTCAACTGAAGGGTGCGCGGAGTCTCGGGACTCCGAGGCTCCCTCCGTAAGTACTCTTCGGAGTGCAGTCAGCGGTAGAGAACAAGCTTTTAGAACTTGGATCCCCACGGACGGCGCCAACTGTTGGCGTAAAAGTTACACCAACAGGTTCTCGGTAATCAAGAACGAACAAACAAGAGGTTTGCGCTTTAGGACTAACTCAAGCCTCCACGAAGGATAATAGCTCAAGTGGTCCGAATGTGTGTGTTTGAACAACTAGTTCTGGATCCCTTTTACAAGGTACAATGGGGGGTATTTATAGGGAAAAAGGCATAAGGAAAAGACCTATTTACCCCTACATTACAACTGACATAATAGAAACTATCTGGTATTATAAACAAGGTTATACACAGTAAAGTGCTGCAGGGTAGATGGATAAGCTGAACATCCAATCAATCATGTCTTCCTGCTTCGAGGCCTCCTGCTTCCCTTCGGAGGGTTCTCTATGACTTCGCGCCGTGGCAGCCTTCGGCCGTGTCGACGTATGCTCCGAACAGCAGCCCGCCACCTTCGGGATCTTCACTGAGCCCATGGAGGGTTAGTCTTTAAGTCTTGGAAATAGAGTAATTTCCCCCAACAATATCTAAAGAAGGTCATTAGCACGTATTTTTCAGTTTTGCAAACAAAAGCATCACCATATTTTCCAGTTAACAAGCAAGGTAAAGTATGAGATGTAAAAGCTAACTGATATCTACCAAGATAATCTTTGTTCAAAACAAAGTGCTTCATCAAAGTTGTTATCATTTCACTTTTCATGGCTTTTTCTTTTCTCTTTTTCATTTATGCCAGGGGTTATTTGCATGTCAAACCTTATGCTGACCGACCAAGTCAAGCCTAGGCCAGATCTGGACCATCAGAAGCTTAAGACATTGGTCTTGGCATACACTGCATTGTCCTAGTTCATACCAAAGTGCTATGGTACGCAGTCCAAAACAATGCAATGCGACAAAGCAAACCCAACTGGTTCTTTTCATGTAACGCATAAAGAGGCATGGAATTTTCATTTTTCTTGATTTTTCATCATTTTATGGCATATTTCCATGTTTTAGAGCAGAAAGATGTCCAAGTTGCATGTTTGCATCTAAGTCAGGAACTAGCTACAAGGCATGTAACAGATAGCAAAAACATTCAGCCTACACATGCTAGTTACCAGAAGCAATGGTGATCATTTTTCAAGTTTTAAATCATAAAAACCATGCACATGACAGATATCAGACATATCAAGTGAACTGAACTAAATCATGATCATTGACAAGTATTCAAAATCATGTACCAGCTAGAGTAAGTAAAGCAGATCAATCATATAACAGAAGCAGCTCTAAAGTGTGATATGTGAATATGCAAGATATGAACACACACAAAAAGACTCAAGAAAAGAGTAAAGAAGAAAGAATAACTGACGCAAAATATCCTAGAAAGGATACACAACACCCAAATCCCCTCGTAAACGCTCAAAGGTAGACTGATCTAGGGGTTTGGTGAAAATGTCAGCCAGCTGATGATGGGTATCAACATTAATAAGGTCAATGACACCTTTCTCATATTGATCCCGCAAAAAGTGAAAGCGCACATCAATGTGTTTGGTTTTTGAATGGAGACATGGGTTTTTCCCTACACTAATTGCACTGGTGCTGTCGCAAAACAAAGGGACTCTGGTAGGAAAGAACAACCCAAAATCTCGTAGAGTGGAAATCATCCAAACCAACTGTGAGCAGCAGCTAGCAGCAACTACGTACTCAGCCTCTGTGGTCGAAAGAGCAACTCTAGATTGCTTTCGAGAAGACCAAGAGACAAGATAAGAACCAAGAAACTGGCAAGTACCGGAAGTCGACTTGCGATCCAACCAGCACCCACCAAAGTCAGTGTCCGAAAATCCAGATAAATCAAGAGATGATGATGCTGAATAGAAAAGACCAAGATCGGGCGCATAAGTGAGATACCTGAAGATGCGCTTGACAGCCTGCCGGTGAGACGCGCGTGGTGAAGACTGAAAACGCGCGCAAAGTCCCACGGCGAACTGAATGTTCGGTCTGGTCACCGTCAAGTACAACAGCGAACCGATCATCCCTCGAAACTCTCTCTCATTGACCTTGACGCCGCTCTCGTCCTTGTCCAGACCCCCAGATGTGCCCATCATGGTCATCTGCGGCTTCAGCTCACCACCAAAGTCAAATTTTTTTAACATGTCATGAGTGTACTTACCTTAGTGGATGAAGGTGCCGTCCTTGGTCTGCTTGATCTGGAGCCCTCAGAAATACATGAGCTCACCCATGAGGATCATCTCAAACTCGCTGTGCATCTGCTCAGAAAACTTGGACACAAGATCATTAGTAGTACCGCCAAAAATAATATCATCCACGTAAATCTGAGCGACTAAAAAATCTGAAGCAACTCTGAGCAAGAAGAGAGTTTTATCCACCGAACCCATCACAAAGCCCTTCCCCAACAAAAACTGCTTCAACCGGTCATACCAAGCCCTAGGGGCTTGCTTCAACCCGTATAAAGCCTTTTGCAGCTTAAAAACATGTCGAGGAAACTTAGGGTTCTCAAAGCCGGGGGCTGCCTAACATAAAATTCCTCCTCTATGAACCCGTTCAGAAAAGCACTGTTAACGTCCATTTGAAAAAGCTTAAAACCCTTCGAAGCGACAAAAGCTAAGAGAATGCGAATGGACTCAAGACGGGCAACAGGGGCAAAAGTTTCTTCAAAATCAATACCCTCTTTTTGGCAAAAACCTTGGGCAACTAGTCGAGCATTGTTGCGCACCACAACCCCATCTTCCCCTTGTTTGTTCTTAAATACCCACTTGGTGCCTATGGGGTTGCATCCTGGTGGCGGCTCAACTAAAGTCCAAACCCAATTGCGGACAAAATTCTCAAGCTCTTCTTGCATAGCATTAATCCAATTTGAAGCTGAAAGAGCATGAGAAACATCTCTGGGCTCAAAGGATGCAACAAAAGCAGATTCAACAAACACAGCAAGAGAGGCATTAGATGAACGCAAAGTTCTCTCAGTCAAATCACCTATGATGAGCTCTGAGGGATGGTCACGCTGAACTGCTCGAGTTCCCTGGTGATCTGAAGTCACCTCACCGGAGTCAGCAGCTGGCACCTCTGGACTTGACTGAGGGAGCTCGATCGTAGTGGAAGAAGTGATCAGAGGTCCACCCTCATCCTCAGTCGAAGTCTTAGAAGGTGTGGGCTCTGTAGGGGGTGCAGAAGGCCCACCCTCATCAGCAGTTGGAGTATCCTCATCTTCCTCGAAGATGGACTCTCTGAGCTCATGATCACCAGAAGGCTCAAAAGAAGGAGTCAAAGAAGGCAAGGACTCATCAAATGAAACTTTGCAAGTCTCGACAAGCTGCTGGGTTTCGAGTTTCCAAACACGGAAACCTTGAGAATGCAATGCAAAACCAAGAAAAACACCATCCCAGCAACGAGACTCAAACTTGTCCAAATGCCATCCCTTCTTGAGCACAAAGCACTTGCAACCAAACGCTCGCAAGTGACTCACCTTGGGCTGTCTACCAAACTGCAGTTCATATGATGTCTTACCAAGGTAAGCTCTAAGAAAGATGCGGTTGGCCAGATAGCAAGCCGTGTTCATGGCTTCAGCCCAAAAACGCCTAGGAGTCCTGTGCTCATCGAGCATCATCCTGGCCATCTCGACTAGCGTGTGGTTCTTTCGTTCCACAACGCCGTTCTGTGGGGCAGTGTAAGGAGAAGAAAACTGATGGTCAAGACCCTGATCACTACAGAAGCTAACGAACTAAGAGTTTTTGAACTCAGAGCCGTTGTCGGAGCGAATTGCTCGCATTCGACCATTGTTCTCATTCTTCAGCTTCAAAATCAAGTCATGAACAAACTGAAAAGTTTCATCCTTAGACTCCAAAAAGAAAACCCACGAAAATCGAGAAAAGTCGTCAACAATGAGAAGCGCGTACCACTTCCCACCGACTGAACGTACCCGAGCTGGACCAACAGTGTCCAAATGTAACAATTCGCCTGGATACGAAGTCATCACTTGAGTCACAAGTGAGTGAGAAGCGGCAACCATTTTCCCATGACGACAGGGATGACAAAACTAGATCTTTCTCCATTTTAAGCTTGGGCAATCCTCGGATGAGGTCCATAGAGCTCAACCTGACTAGCAGATCAAAACTCAAATGACCTAACCTCCTATGCCACTTCCAGAGCTCAGAGGAGGATCCAGTAATCAAACAGCGAGAAGGGCCAAAAGAACTAGAGAAGTCAATTCGAAAAACTTTACCGAATGGTAAAATCTGGCAAATCAAAGACCCTCTAGAATCAACCACAGAAGAGTTGCCCTTCTTAAAACGCACCTCCAAACCATCCTCAAGAAGTTGTGAAACAGAAATCAAATTGAAGTTCAAGTTTCTAACCAAAGCAACGTTCTTTAAAGAAAAATGGTCTGAAATGCGAATTGAGCCAATGCCACTTACTTTCCCTTGACCACTGTTCCCGAATGTGATGTACTCTTTGGAGCTCGGGGGAGTGAGACTAGAGAACCATCTGCGATGTCCCGTCATGTGGCGAGAGCATCCTGAGTCCATAATCCAAACATCCTCTAGTCCCCGATCCTGCACAATCAGTGGCTGTAAGTGGGAGCAAATGGTCCAGCACCAGGTTTAGCAAAAGAGAATTAAACTAGTGTCGAGCCATCTGCTCAAAAGATGGAAAGCGAAAACCATCAAAAGAGTTTGGACCAAAATGTGGCTCAAAGCGCGGTCCACGGTTCTCCCTAGAACCTCGGCCATGAGGTCCAGGACCACAACCAAAATGGCCTGGAGCTCTACCGGAACGACCACCACCAACTGGAGCACGGGTACCAAAGCCGTCTCCTCTACCACCACCTACACGACGCGGCCTGGCCTCCAGCCTCTCCCCGCGTCGAGGAACACGCAGTCTACCACCCTGCTGGTAGAACTGCTCCTGACCACCACGAGCCCTCTCTGCTCTCTCAGCCCACTTCCTCCTAAAGCAAAACTCCGCAAGATGCTCGTCTCTCTGATAGTACTCACAATGATAGGTGGGCTTCTTGGGGTGTGGTTGAGTCTTGGGATTCTTGGTCTTAGTGGTGTTCGGTGTAATCTTTTTGGGTTGAGATGGTCCAGGAAGAGAGTCAAGAGAAGTGT
Source organism: Zizania palustris (assembly GCA_019279435.1). NCBI lineage: Eukaryota > Viridiplantae > Streptophyta > Magnoliopsida > Poales > Poaceae > Zizania > Zizania palustris. Next base: position 19,582,580 of record JAAALK010000289.1, on the reverse strand, counting down.
GGAGGTGTTTGGGCTTTGGGACCCAGATAGGTTTCTTGGGTGGAGCTTTAGGTGGTTCATGGATCACTCCATCCTTGGGCTGACAAGCCTGGGAAGACTCAGTGGAGTGAGTCTTGGGATACCTCTGCTCTGGAGTCATTTTACTCCACTCCACTGCCCGGCTAATGGCACTCTCAAAGTCAGCCTTTGTGTAGGTATAACCTACTCCAAACCCATCCTGCATCTTGAACTGTTGGATCATCATGCCGAGCTGTGGCTCTTTGGCACTGATCCAACTTAGGATAGAGCGGAGGTAAAAGTTCTCATTCTGAGAATCAGCTAGCTCCTCTTTCAAGGAAGCTAGAACCTCCACCTGAGACAAGCAGGTCTCACACTCACTCTCTACTTGGACATACTTTTCAGCTTTCAGCTTGATCAACTCCATTCTAAGAGACAAACAGTTCTCACAGACAGTGGGTGGAACTGACAGTGTCTCAAGCTCTAGCCTAGTCTGTGCAAGCTCAGCTCTCACTCTCTCCAAATCCCCTAAATGCTCATCGCCTTTGGCTTTCAGCTCAGCTAAGACAGCTAGATGAGATGGGCAATCAGTACAGGGTGCGACGACAGTGGCTTGAGCATCTTTCAGCTCCAGCTGAGCGCTTTCAAGCTCAGTGGCCAAAGCGTCCCTCTCATCAACCCTTTCTATGTACCTGGACTTCAGGATCGACAGGTCACACAGAAGCACCTCACACTTTGGGCATTCACTGCTATCACCCAAGCAAGGAGAAGAAGATAGACTCTCAATTCTGTCGTTGGCCACGGCAAGCTCACTCTCTAACTCATCTATCCTCTTCTTAGCCCCCCTAAGCAGTTTTTACCGATATTTCAACTCCTGATGATTGCTCTCAAGTAAATCAACGATTTCGCGCTCATAGGATGATACCTTTTCGTTGTCGTCGTCGTCGGAGTCGTCGGAGGAGCTCTTTTCTTCCTTATCCCCAAGAGCCATTGAATAGAAGCTCTTGCGGGATCTTCGGCGCTGGTGTGAGCGGCTCTTCGGCTTGTCTCCGAATGCCATGAAGCAGAGGCCCGCCGGATCGTCCTTGTCCTTCCCCTTCCTGATGGCGATCTCATCATCGCTTGAGCTCGATTAAGAGGAAGAGGACGTGGACCGCTTGGAGTAGCTCTTCTCCATTTCAGTGAAGAAGGCCTTGTTGCGCTTCTTGTTCTCTCGCCGGTAATCCTTCAGGGCCTTCTTGAAGAATCTGGTCTTCGGCTTGCCCTTGTTGAAGGAAGAGCTATCGTGCTTGCCGGAGTCGTGGAAGCCACCATCGGTGACCTTCTTGTGTCCATTGCGCTTGGGGCAGTCGGCGATGAAGTGTCCTGGATCACCACACTCAAAGCACCCGGATTTTGTGTATTGTCTCTTAAACATTCTTTTGTCATAGACACGATGCACCCTGTTGTTAAAAAGACACAAATCATCATCTCCCAACAACTCAAGCTGGTCCTCAGTGATAGACATCAAAGAGAACCCAGCACAGCTCATAGAAGAAGGATCAACAGAAGGTGTAGCAAGGGCCAGAGATTTTGATCCAGAACCAGTGAGATTTGATCTCAGATGGAGATCAACCTCAGTAGCCTTCAGCTTGCTAAACAACTCAGAAATGGTCAAGGTATCATAAGAAGTACTGTCAATGATAGAAGATACCTTGATCTCCCAGATCTTTGGGTCCAAGGTATGGAGAACCTTGAGCGCATGCTCATGATCTGAGACTAACTGAGCACCCTCAGCCTTGTTGTCCCGAAGCTTGTTTATGATCGACTGAAAATGACCAAACAAAGCCTCAACAGATTCACCCGGCTTTTGTTTAAAATTCTCATATTCACGCCGGTAGGTCTGATAGAGTCGAGCCTTGACCTGGGCTGTTCCCTCATGGTGTGCCTTGAGGGTAGCCCAGATCTCTCTCGCAATGGAGAGATGGCTCACACGCTCAAACTCAGTGGGACCTAAACCAGAGAAAAGAATGTTCACAGCCTTACTGTTGCTCAGATGCTGAGCAATGATACCAGCAGTACCATGCTCCACGACTGGCAATATGATAAATGTGGTGTGATCGCAAATGTCCCAAATGTCCGAACCCTGGCTCATGAGATAGGCTCGCATGCGAGTCTTCCAATAGTTATAGCCATAGGCTTCCAAGGACGAGACTTTGCCAGGAGATGTAATGTTCACTACTGGGGTTTAGAACCGATTAAGGTATGGAAAAACCCTAACCTCGCTCTGATACCACTTGTAGGACCGAAAGTAGCGACCAGAGGGGGGTGAATGGGCGCCTAAAAATTCTTTCGAATCAATGGCCTGCTCCCAATACCCAACGCACCTCTAAAGACTAAAAAAGCATAGAAAGAACAGATCGCCTAAGTCTAAAGGTATCTAGCCTAGAAGCAACTGTTGATAGATCAGAGAAACACAAAAGCAGTGCTACCAGACAGATAGATAGAATACTCAAGACATGGCTAGACAAATTTCTCAGTAAAGCAATCTAGGTACACTATGAGTGAGAAGAGAAGTTACTGTTCAAATCTGTCTCTTGTTCGAAACTCGGCAAAGCCTGCTTCGCCTGTCGAGGTCTGCTTCGGAGGTCGAAGCCTGCTTCACTGGGCGATGCCTGGTTCGAAGGTGAGGACGAAGTCTGTTGAAGGCTGGTGTAATAGGAGTCGAAGGTTTGGTGTCTATACTAGTTCGAGTGTCACTGAGAGCGAAGTATGACAGAGTCGGAGCCGGCTTCGAAGAGTGAACTTCGAAGGCTAGGCTTCGAACAGAGCTTCGAACAAGCACACAAAAGCAAACAACCTTCGAAGGGGTAGCGAAGCTTGACACGTGACAGAGAAACCAAAATCAAAGCCTATACTCTACCTTCGATCAAACACCTCAAGACCTTCGGAACAGACACCTGTAAACACTTAGCGAAGTCTATCAGTGAGAATAGCTTCGAAGCTAACTCCGAAGCCTGACGAAGTATTCACTTCGAATAGCTCGACTCTGAGAACACCTTCGCAAAGACTGTCGAAGTATGTGAGGCTGATAGAGTGCAAAGCGTACTTCGAAGCTAGAAACACAGTACAAAAATGAAGCCGAAGTTCAAACGAAGCCTTCGTGGATGTCAGATCGAAGCCTGCCTCACGGAGCTGAGGGACTTCGAACAGTGAGAAGGGGCTTTGCCAGAAACAGCCAGAAAAGGTATTCAGTCTTGTCTGCTTCGATCAAAATGCTACGCAGAAAAAGCAAAGCCTGAGTACTAGTGTACTGTTGCTACAGTGTAGTAGTACTACTTGCAACCAGTATGAACTAGTACTTCTCACGTGAAGAACTGAAGCATTCAGAGAAGAACATTCATTCAGGAATAAAATAGCAACACACAAAACAAAACTACAGTGGTGTAGATTAAATGCTGCACATCAAACCAGCAGGAACAAACATTCTTCCAGAGCAGGAACAAAATGACCCAAGGAATGATTGAAAAGTGATTTCTAGAAGGGTAGTCCAACCCTAGGGATTGGGGCCCTATTTATAGACTGCCCAATGACCTAGAATATTCCACCAGTCCCTTAGGGTTTTTAAAGACGCTAAAATAAAGAAAATGACTCTACTGCCCTTAGGAATTTTTACAGACTCGACTGACTGACTGTGGTCCTAGAGATACAGATGACTTATCTGGAAGCTAAGCTTTCGTAGCGACTACAGCTTCTCTTCTGGACAGTCCGATACATAATCAACGGTTGTCAGTTTTGCGCCGAAACTAACAAAGCCTCCACCAACTTTGCACCAGGTACCCGGATTGGGCCGGTCCGATTCCGTAGCTCTCTCAGCCCGGCAATCACTCACCGCCCGTGTACCTGAGTCAATCCTGGTCAACAACCCAATGGGTCTTCTGCTGCTCCTGGCCCATGCACTCGGATTGGTCCAGCTCGACTTCGCAGCCTCCTCTACCCGACAGTCACTTGCTGCCTTTGTACCTGAGTCAGACGCGGCCCATGAAACAACAGATCTTCATTCTTCTCAGTCCTCTTTGACTATCGTTGACAATGACTCATCACTTCTGGAGCCATGAGGCCCACGGTATTCAGCATGGCTCCTCATTAAAGCGCGAAGACGAAATCAAAACAAGCTTCGTAACTCCTTTGGGAATCTTCTGCTATGTAAGAATGCCCTTCGACCTGAGAAATGTCGGGACAATCTTTTCAAGATTAATTGCTAAGGCTCTAGGTCACCAAATAGGCCGTAATGTAGAAGCCTATATGGACGATATTATAATAAAGAGTGTTTTAAAGCACCAGCATAGCCTAGAATTAGCGAAAATATTAGAGAGCCTCCGAGCATGTGGAGTCCGCCTCAACCCCAAAAAATGAATCTTCGGGGCTCAAGCTGGAAAATTGTTAGGGTATCTAGTTTCGAGTAGAGGAATCGAAGCTAGCCCAACTCAAATAACTGCATTGCAAAGAATGGCTCCACCGGAGAATTTAAAACAGGTACAAAAGCTTACTGGACGCCATGCAACACTCAGCAGATTTTTAGCAAGGTCCGCAGAATGAAGCCTGCCCATAATCAAAATATTGAAAGGGTCCGAAGATTTTACATGGACACCGGAGTGCCAAAAGAGTTTTGATAATATTAAAAATTATCTCAGCAACCTCGCAACACTCACCGTGCCCATGGCAGATGAAACCCTTCTTTACCTTGCAGCTATCGGCTCCGTTGTCAATGCAGTCCTTGTTAGAGAAATTGATTTTAATGGGAAGTTGGTATAGAATCCAATATATTTTGTATCCGAAGCTTTATCTAGAGCAAAAACAAGATATTCCGAGCTCGAAAAGTTCACTTATGATGTGGTAATGGCTTCAAGGAAATTGCGACATTATTTCTTAGCGCATAATATAATTGTACCAACTTCTTATCCTTTGGGAGATATGCTCCGAAGTAAAGATTCTACGGGGAGAATTGGAAAATGGGCCGTCGAGCTCGCACCCTTGGCATCTCCTTTATAGCAAGGACAACAATCAAGTCACATGTGGTGGCAGATTTTGTAGCAGAATGGACTCTGTCTGCAATCTGGGCTCCGGAAAAATCAATCGAAGAATTTGGACCATATACTCCGATGGAGCTTTTCAAGCATCCAGAGCAGGTATTGGAGTAGTGATAATTTCTCCTTCAGGGCAAAGAGCGATGTACTACGCAAGGCTCAATTTTAAGTCCACCAATAATATAGTGGAGTACGAAGGAATTTTGTTAGAACTCCGAAAGGCGCGTGCTCTTTGTGCTACAAGAGTTGTTATAAAAACAGATTCTCAAATTGTAGGGCACGTTGATAAAAGTTTTCAATTTTGGCATCTGCAGCTTGCAAATTATCTGGAAGAGATCCTTAAGATCGAAGCAACATTCAAGGGGATTTCTGTCCGAAGTATACCAAGAGCTGACAATGCACAAGCTGATATCCTAGCAAAAGCTGCAGCTGGAGCCATGGATATTTTGGAAGGGTCCTTTTATGTAGAGCTTACTTCGCCTTCAGCACCTCAAATCCCTCCTGCGGAGGTTCTTTCCATTCCGAACACTGACTGGCGGAGTTCGATCATGGAATTATTGAAAGGCGAAACAACCTTACCTGAAGGACCAAAGATTTCAAGATTGTAGCTAAGAGTTCGGAATTATCACGTCATCAACGGTATTCTTTACAAGGCCGGAGTATGTTCCCCCCTACTCCGATGTATTTCTCAAGTCAAAGGCCAAGATATACTCCGAGAAATTCATGAAGGACTTTGTGGTAGCCATCTTGCCCCCGGGCTTTAGTAGGAAAAACACTTCGTCAGGGGCTTTATTGGCCTACAATAGTAGCTGATGTGGAGGCCTTGGTTCGCACTTGCCAAGGTTGTTAATGGATGGGAAGATGAAGTCATCATCCGCCAACACCTCTTCAAGTTATTGCTCCAGTTTGGCCCATGGCCAGATGGGGCATTGATCTCATTGGCCCCTTTCCAATAGCAAAAGGAAGTCTGAAATTTGTAGTGGTAGCAATTGAATATTTTTCCAAGTGGGTCGAAGAAGAACCCCTCACAGCTATCACTTAAAATAATGTACAAAAAATCTTTTGGAATAATATTATATGCATGTTTGGAGTGCCTCGATAGCTCACAATTGTCAATGGCCCCCAATTTGATGTCGAACCCTTTAGAGAATTCTACGAAGGCCTTGGCATAGAAATGTGTTTTGCAGCTGTGCGTCATCCTCAGTCTAATGGAAATGTCGAATAAGCTAATGGTAATATTTGATCAGGTCTGAATCGAAGGATAGTAGGATTGGCAAAAGGATTGTGGACCGAAGAGCTCCCAAAGATTTTATGGTCCATTCGGACCACTCAAACGAGGTCCACAGGTTTTACTCCTTTTAGATTTCTATTCGGAGATGAAGCCATGACGCCGATAGAGCTTAAAGGTGGATCTCTTCGCACTGCCGAACCTGAAAAAGAAGATGAAAGGCAAGCTTCGCTAGATTTAACGGAAGAAACAAGGCTTCGAGCTGTTGCAAATTTGTCGAAGTATCAGCATTAGACGAAGACTTGGTATGACCCGAAGGTTAAACATAACAAACTTAAACCAGGTCATTTAGTTTTGCGAAGCATCATAGCGCTATGGAAATTAGGAAATAAATGGGAAGGTCCATATATCATTCTTCGTTCAGGATGCCCTGGTTCTTTGAAGTTAGCTAATTTAGAAGGTGAAGAGTTAAAGCATGCCTGGCATGCGGAGCACCTTAAGCAATATTTTGCATAGGGGCTCCTTGTAATCATCTATAAATACCTTCTGAATAAATAAAGTTCATGGTTCAGATAATGCCTACTTCTCAAGCATTCCCTACTTCTAGTGGATGCACTGCAATAATGGAGTCGGTTGCGAAGGAAGTGTCATTCATTTGAACGAATTTTATGGACTTCGAACCACCGGTTCGAAGCTTCCAACGAGGTGGGAAAACCACAAAAAACAAATTCCAAGCCACCGGCTTGAAAGCATCCGTAAAAAGAGTCCAAGGAGACCAAATGATACGGATTCCAAGCTTAGGCTTGAAAGCATCCATAAAAAGAGTCCAAGAAGACCACAAAAGAGGATTCCAAACCACCAGTTTGATAGCACCCGTAAAAAGAGTCAAAGGAGACCAAACAAAACAGACTCCGAGCTAATAGCTTGAAAACATCTGTAAAAAGAGTCCAAAGTGACCATTGTATTCAGACTCTAACGTGTCCGAAAAAGAGTCCGAAGTGACCACATTCAAACAAAAAGGTACTAAGTTACCAGTTTTTACACTCCAAATTAGTAGAGTCGAAGACATTTTTGAGGTCTTTAGAGACCACTGTTGAACTTAGTCAATCTTTAATATGATAAGCGGCTCTGAACCTCCAAAATTGTACTCCTAACTAACGTTATCTTTGTTGCGTGTAACCACCTTCGACCAAATTTCAGAGTTTCTTACACCCAAAGAGGGGCTGGGAAGTAGGGAGACAATTTTGAAACTTTAATTTTTATCATTCAAACAGATTACATTACATCATAAAAAATTTGTATCTATACCAAGAAGGAAATGAAGACCTCTTCGATACCTAGAACTACTGTTAAAACTAGCGCAACTTCGAGGGCGACTTGTCCCGGAGCCTGGAGTTTTAATAACTTTACGTTTAACCCTCTTCCCTCCTTTCGAAGCTCGGAAGTCCTTTTGCTCTTGCTAAATTTTGGCCAAGGTCTGAAGTCTTTCGGGGATTCTTTCCCACCTTCGATGTTGTTCAGGGCTCTTTTCTACTTGCCCTTTAGCAGTATTTTCTTCTTCAGACCATTCAATGTCCTCAGAAGATGAAGTTTCTAAACAAACTTCCTTTTCCTCCTTGCATATATCGGGTATAACTTCACCAGAGCTTCCCCGAGGAATTGAAAACTGAGGGCATTTGTGAGGTCTTAGAGCTTCGAAGGTAGCCCATTGCAGGTGAAGCTCTTCATTAATCTCTAGCACTTAGAGATCATCCAAAAATGGTTGGAAATCCTAAAAACATTTTCAAATAAGTCTTTTCATTCATAAGAGGGTAAAACATAAGTTTTTACATAATTGGGGCCCTAAGGAGAACTAAACCTTCGGGTCCGAAGGACGCGGCTGCTCGAATGCTGCGACCGCGCTTGCTTTTGGTGAATTCATTCGTCAATCCATGTCTTGATTGCCGATCGGCCTTCAGCTCTCCAAGATGGTTGGAAGGCTTCCCAAGCCGCAACCACATCGATGGAAGGAGTTAGGAGCCAGTCGTCGCTGAAGTTGACAGTGGCTGCCCTCGGTTCTGGTGCTACAGATAGCCCTAGATCCTCATAGTAGCAAAGCACTCCAAGAGCAGCTACTTAGCTAGAGATCTCTCTGTACCTAATAGCCGCTGTCTTCATAGTCTTCACTACTGCTTGGATCATTTTCTGTCTTCGCATCAGAGGGACATCGCCAGTCGAAGATAAGGTCCAGGAAGTGCCAAAGTACTACAAGACACCCCGAAGGTTGTCCATGGTATCTGAGGCCACCTTCTCGCACTTTATCTTGTCCTCGGACAAAGCATTCTTCAACGAAGATAGCTCGTATGTCAAAGACGCGAGTCTAGCTGCCTCCGTAATCAAAGAATTTTTCTGTCCGAGTAAGTTGTTGGCCTCCTCCGTCAACTTCAGCTGCTCTTCTCAATGCTTGACCAGCTCAGCTCCCGCGGTTGCTTGCTGTTGGCGTAAAAGTTTACACCAACAGGTTCTCTGAGATCAAGAACGAACAAACAAAGAGTTTGTGTTTTAGGACTGTCTAAAGCCTCTGAGGTGTATAATAGCTTGAGCAGTTTGAATATTGTGTGTCGAACAGCTTGTTCCTGCTCCTTTTACAGGGTGTAGAGGGGGGTATTTATAGGTAAAAATGTATAGGGAAAAGACCTAACTACCCTCATATTACAACCGACATGGTGGAAACTATTCGGCACCGGGAGCAAGGTTATAAAAGATAAAGAATTACAAGGTAGATGGATAAGCCAAACATCTTATCAATCTTGTCGCTCAGCTTTGGAGCCTTTAACTGTCGTTCGGAGGGTTCATCAGGGCTTCGCATAGATGCACCCTTCGGCCTGACGCTTCTGCCTCCGAATAAACGCCCACCAGCTTCGGAGCTCTTTGGAGCCTTCAAATCATTAATCTCTAAGTCCTGAAAATGAAGTAATTTCCCCCAACAGTAGCCCCTCGAATATGCCTCTCTGTAGTTAACCTGTTTAGAAAGAAGGCAGTATACGGAAGGAATATTTCACATTCTGAGACTTAGAGGGAATTCAGACGTATTACGGTTTTGCAAAGGACTTTTAGATCTACATCGTTCAGACCCCTCCTCCGGGCTCTTTACGCGATGGGAATGCGTTGTAGGAAGGAGAACCGCTTCAGAGAGCAAACATCGTGAAGAACCGTCTGATTATAGCCGTTACGGCGTAAGTAACCATTACACTGTAAAAGGTAACGGTCGGTTTTTATAGCGGTTGCTCGCCGTTCCTTGTACTGGACCCACTAGTTAGTGACAGAAGCCGAACCTGCAGAGTGAACACAATCGAAGAGTAGTGATCGACGAATGATTATAAAAGGAAGGACAGGGATTACCCGAGATTTTTTACCGCTTCCAGCACTCGCGACTCACTTTCCCCAATCTTTCAATCTCTTGAGCATCTGAGCGGATGGCGAGAACTAGCCACACCACTCCAGCAGCAGCAAGCACTCTTGCGCAGAGGCAGGCGTGGCCCGCTTCGGCAGCAACAACAATGGCAGGGGCTTTGGGTGGTGCCTGGCCCAAAAATCCTCGGGGGCTCCGTCCGCCTTCCAAGAAGAAGATCCCCCAAAGCTTCCTTATTGGCCAATTTGTGAGTACTGTGGAATCCATTGAGGAAGCTGTGGAGGGGAAGTTGGGCGCCGGATTGAGGACTCGGGTCCCTGGATCGGAATCAACTCCAAGGCCACGGAGCGGAGAGGTGGTAGTCTTCGAAGAATTCTTCGAAGCAGGCTTGGGGCCTCCGGCCATAGACTTCTTGACAGAGGTACTGGACTTGTTCCACATTACCCTGCCTCAACTGTCTCCCAACGCCATAGCCCGCCTGGCTATCTTTGAATGGGCACTCCGAGCTGAAGGGTGCGAAGGGCGCTCTGAGGTCTTCGCCGCGACCCACGAAGCCATCTGCCAGTCGAAGCCGTAGGACGGCCGAGGGGACTCTAAGGTGACAATAGCGTTCGGCAGCGTCAACTTTCAGCTGCGAAGGGAGCACGCTCTTCAATTCCCTGCGAAGGCCATCAACGATAGATGGTACACCAATTGGATTCTTCGGTGGTTTTACGCCGAAGTCAGAGAGGACTCCCCCCTCACAGGTCCTCTCCAGGAGATTTGGTTTCGGAAGGAGGCGGAGATCTCCCCGAACCCTAGCCTGCTCTCCACAAGGATAGGGTTGTTGACTTCGGTGGCTCGCCGCATGAGCATGCGTGACCTGGCCGAAGAGTTTATCGCCCTTCAGATCCCTCCTCTCGGAGCTAACTTGCCAATCGTGTTCCAAGAGGCCTCAGAGGGAGATCTTCGAACCCTGGGTAAGGCTTCGTTTCCTGCAACATTGTATTAGATGAAGGAAATAATTATACTTATGATACCATACTCTTTTCTTTCAGCGGCTCCTTTGGTGCTGGCTCCGGAGGACATAGCTCGAGCCACTGAACGAGTGCTCGGAGCCCCTTCGGTGGCTGAAAAACAAAAAAGTCTAGAGCTAGTAGGAAGCTGGGAGCGCTCCAACAGAGTGTGGGGAGCTCTCGGGATGGAGCCCCCTCCTCTTCCTGACTTCACCTCGGCGAGAGTAGCCGCTCGAAAACAGAAGGTCGCTGCTGAGCCGCCCAAGAAAGCCAGCAAGCAGTCGTCCAAGAAGAAGAAAACAGTGAAGCCCCCTCGGCAGCTGGCTCCGACCTCGTCGGCTTCATCACTGGACGCCCGGAGCTCAGCCTCCAAAGAGTTGGAGGACTCCGATGCTCAAACTACGGCGGCCTTCGAGAGCTACCTCCTGGCCGATGATGAAGACCTAGGGGATGTCTCCCCTAGAAATTCTACTAGGGAGGAAACAGAAGTCCCGCCGGTTCCTCCTGCGCCCATTGTTGTACACGTGGAGTCGGGCTCCGAGACTCCCAACTCACCCGCACCCGGGGTGGTTACGGCGGAAGTCGTCATTCCGGCAGGAAATGCGGAGGAGAGTGCTTCGGGAGATGACTTCGCTGACATCCTCTAGGGGTACGAGGTCCTGGAGGATCCGGCGATCCTGCCCATTGAGGCCCCCGAAGGTACTCCTCAAAGCTCCTTCCTTGGCTAACCTGCACTTTTCCTTGTAATATGCTTATTAATTTTGTTGATAAAATAAGTACCTCTATGGGTGTCGATGGCCCGGTGGCGCACGAAGCTCCTTCGCCTTCGGAGGTCGTGGCCCGGGTGGACCCCCTGCTCCTTCGGATGCTCCATGCTTGGCAGCGGAGAATGTGCCCGTCGGAGCGGATCTGGCGACGGAGGTTGTTCCTGCGGTGTCGGCTCCGACAGTGGAGGTTGCCTCTGTTGCCGCGCCTCTGGTCGAAGGGGTAGCTGCCGGCGACCGTGGTACTCCTGCTTCATCCGCCGCACCTGTCTTCGTGCCGGGGAGAGGCAAGAGCCTATCTAGCCTTGGCCTTCTTCCTGGCCTCGCTGCAACCTCCGTCGGCAATTCGGAGGATGACGCCGCGTCAGACGACCGCCAAGCCTTATCTTGGCTTCCTCTGCTGGCTCCATTCTTGGAGCAGCGGGAAGGCCTCCGAAGGCTCATGGAGCCCCTGGCAGAGAAGAGCCAGGATATCGCCAACTCGGACTTGGTCTCCGTTTTGAGCGAAGTTGTGGCTCCGACTCTCAACACAGCCCTCGAAAGGGCTGCCCTTCAGGTATGAAAAAACACCATAGCCACTTCGAATTAGTGATCATAAATACTTCTGTACTTACATGTTCTTTTTTGCAGCAATTTGTGCTTGCTAGAGCGGCAGCGACTTCCAATGAGGTCGAGAATAACTGACTCAAAAGGAAGGTTACTACCCTCCAGACCATTATTAGCAACTCCAATGAGAGATCCATCAGTTTGGAGGAGGAAACCCTAGTGGAACGGAGGGCTAGGGCAGCGGCCGACGAAGCTCTTCGGACGGCGAGACAAGACAACGACGTGCTCCGCTCCTCAGCCGAAGAGGTCAAAGCTGAGCGCATTGTCCTTCGGGCGGAGGTCGAAAGGCTCCGTCAAGAAGCGGCTGCTTCGAGTGCTCAGTTGGTGGAGCTCCAAGGAGCTCTTAACCAGACCATGGCGCAGAAAAGCTATTTAATACTCCAGGTGGCCGAGGTATCTGCAACCGTTGCAGGGCTGGAAGCAACGGAGAAGAGGAACGCTAGTATGGCGGACCATACCTTGGAAGCCCTTCAGGGTACCTTGGAGTACTTCGGTACTATGTGCCCCTCGTCTTCTGCTGCGATCCACGAACCCCTCGATCGGAAGCTGAGAAGGATCCAGGTGGCTTCGTCGTTGATGATGAACTCCGGTGTCCGGTAAGGAGAAATCTCCGGGCAGTGCGCTGGCATCGGGGTTCTTAGCCACCTTGAGTCTCTTCAGATCCCCCTCGACTCAGTCGGGGGTTCGAGCCCTGGAAGCTTCGCCTCTGACGACTTGCTGCACCCATCTTCGGATGTGGCCTTGGCATGGTAAGCCTTCCAACCAACTTGGAAGACGGACCACAAGGCTGCGGCCAAGGCTTGGATTGACGAGGCCCGCCGGCAGAAGCAGGCGCAGACAAGGCCACCACTTCCTGCCTCGCCAGCTCCGGTCATTCCTGCTCCACCCTCCGACCCACAGGTCTAGCTTTGTAGGGTTATTATGTACACGAAGTCCTGTAAAGCCTTCTTTATTAATGGAAAAGCTATAAACAAGAAGCCTGTTTTGGGTGTTCTGCTCTTTTTAGGTTTTGTCGTGCCCTTTGAGTCCTGGCCTCGAAACACTGGAAATTACCGACGAGCTTCGAAAAGAGTGGGCAAGCCTCGAGAGCTTAAGGCCCTACCACCGCTCTCGCTTCTCTGTTCCTCGCGGAGACAAAGGGGAGATAACCCTTGAAATTTCTCAAGAGGTCTTAGCTTATATTAAAGAAGAAGAGAAGGAAAAGGCATCTTCGTCTTCTGAACATATGAGCTGGTCTGACTCGGAGTACCAGGATGAAGACCCTGCGGAGGCTAGCTCTGAAAGGCTCCTGACGTGGGCCGAGCTTCAAGAAGAGCGAAAGAAACTACGAGCCTCTAAGAAGAAGAGAAGCGTTCGAACGAAGAGGACCAAGGTGACGGCTTCGAGCTCCGAAGGATCGAGTAGCCGAAGGGGTCTTCGATTTTTCCTAGGCTTAGACCAAAACTTTTCTTAATGTAAAAGTATGATGACTTAATGTAAAATGCTTCGAAAGTATCTTGCGTGGTTCCTATCCTCCTACCCCTCCTTGTGGGTGGTGGATCCTTTATTTGTGAAAAAGGGTTCGCCAGGCACAATGATATGTCGAACAACCAGATGCTTTGTATTATTTTTATTTTTTATTATTACTATTATTTTTGAAGTGCTTAGACTCTTGTATGGATCTTACGAAGCCGAAGCCTGAAATCCATAGGATGGCCACCTTCGGCTCTTTTACAGATACTTCGTACCCGGAGGCCGGAAATCTATTTCTTTTATAGTCCTTAGACTCTTCTACGGATCCTAATAAGCCGGAGCCTGGAATCCGTAGGGTGGCCACCTTCGGCTCTTTTACAGATACTTCGTACCCGGAGGCCGGGAATCTGTTTCTTTTTATAGTCCTTAGACTCTTCTACGGATCCTAACAAGCCGGAGCCTGGAATCCGTAGGGTGGCAGCTGAGCCCCCGAACCGATGGTTCGCAGGCAGCTGCCTAGGTCTTGAGAAAAATGCTTGACTCTGCAAGCATCTCCATCCTCCCGATGCGTCCATCAGGAGTAAGGGATATTCGAAGAGCAAACAAAATTCGACCCTTCTATTTATTTCATAGAAAGGAAATTTTTACAAGTGATTACAAGGAGTCCCTAAGCGTAGTAACGCTTATGGTGCTCCGCATGCCACGCATGCTTCAACTCTTCACCTTCTAAATTAGCTAATTTAAACGATCCGGGGCGGCCTGAGCGTAAGATAACATATGGTCCTTCCCATTTGTTTCCTAGCTTCCCCGGAGCTATTACACTTCGCAACACTAGATGACCATGTTTAAGCTCATTTAGCTTTACCTTCGGGTCATACCACGTTTTTGTTTGGCCTTGGTACTTGGTCAGGTTGGCGACAGCTCGAAGCCTTGTCTCTTCTGATAAGTCCAGCGAAGCGTTCCTCTCATCTTCATCTCCGGGTTGAACTACACGAAGGGATCCTCCTCTGAGCTTCGTTGGAGTCACGGCCTCGTCTCCGAATAGCAGTCTAAACGGGGTAAAACCTGTGGACCTGGTTTGAGTGGTTCGAATGGACCACAAGATTTTAGGGAGCTCTTCGACCCATAGCCCCTTGGCTAGGCCAACGATCCGCCGATTTAGCCCGGAGAGAATGTTCCCGTTGGCTCGCTCAACAGCTCCGTTGGATTGTGGATGGCGTACCGCAGCGAAGCACAACTTAGTTCCTAGATCTTCACAAAATGTTTGGAAAGTGTCAGCTTCGAACTGGGTTCCGTTATCCACCGTCACTTCCCTTGGCACTCCGAACCTGCATATAATGTTCTGCCAGAAAAATTTTTGGACATTCCTCGAGGTAATAGCGGTTAATGGCTCCGCTTCAACCCACTTTGAAAAATACTCGATGGCTACTACCGCAAACTTCAAGCCACCTTTTGCCATTGGAAAAGGGCCTATTAGGTCCATGCCCCATCGAGCCATTGGCCATACCGGGGCGATGACTTGAAGCTGGACTGGGGGACGGTGGCTTCGTCTGCCCATCCACTGGCATCCTTGGCATGTTCGAACCAGCTCCTCCGCATCTCTCACTATTGTTGGCCAGTAAAGTCCTTGCCGAAGTGTCTTGCCAGCTAGCGCACGAGGGGCTAGGTGACCTCCACACAACCCTTCATGAATGTCTCGAAGTATGTCTTGACCCTCGGGCTGGGAGATGCATCGAAGCAGAGGTGAGCACACGCCAGCTTTGTATAATACTCCATTGACAAGCTTGTAATTTCGGGCTCTTGCCTGCAACCTTCGGGTTTCTGGACCTTCTGAAGGGTCTATGCTAATTTGCAACATGTTCATAATCGGAGCCCGCCAATCTGCTGCTGGAATGCACAGTACTTCCGAAGAGGGTAACTGAACAACTGCGGGCTGCGCTAGCTCTTCGTAGAAAGCCCCCTCCGGGAGGTCCACCGCTCCGGCTGCAGCTTTTGCAAGAATATCTGCGAGCTGATTCTCTGCTCGAGGCATACTTCGAACCGTAAATCCTCTGAATGCTGCTTCAGCCTTGTGGATTTCTTCAAGGTATTGTGCTAGCTGTGGATTCTTTGCTTGAAAGCTTTTATCAACATGCCCCGCGATGACTTGGGAATCTGTCTTAATCAGTATCCTTGCGGCTCCAAGTGATTTAGCTTTTCGGAGGCCTAGCAGGACTCCTTCGTATTCTGTGATGTTATTGGTGGTTCTAAAATTGAGCCTCGCAGAATACATGTCCTTCTGTCCTGATGGTGATATTATGACGGCTCCTGCCCTGGCACCGGATGCTTGATAAGCTCCATCAGAAAAAAATCGTCCATAATCCTTCGGAGGATTCTTCCGGGGTCCAAGCGGCAGATGGAGTCCACTCTGCTACAAAGTCAGCTATGATCTGGGATTTGATAGCTGTTCTTGCCGTGAAGTAGATTCCGAATGAGGCTAGCTCAACAGCCCACTTTCCAATTCTTCCTGTAGAGTCTTTGTTCCGCAGCATATCCCCCAGAGGATACGAGGTAGGAACGATCAGGTTATGCGCCAAGAAATAATGCCTTAGCTTTCGCGAGGCCATTACTAAGGTATAAGCAAATTTCTCGAGCTCGGAGTATCTGATTTTAGCTCCGGACAAAGCCTCCGACACAAAATAAACTGGGTTTTGCACCAGCTTTCCCTTAAGGTCAACTTCTCGGACTAATACTGCACTTACTGCGGAGCCTGTTGCTGCAAGATATAGGAGCAGTGTCTCTTCTGGAAGGGGCACAGTGAGCGTTGATAGTCTTCCGAGGTATGCTTTTATATCATCGAAGCTCTTCTGGCATTCCGGTGTCCAACTGAAGCTTTCGGACCCCTTTAGTGCTTTGAAAATTGGGAGGCTTCGTTCTGCTGACCTGGCCAGGAACCTGCTAAGGGCTGCGAGCCTCCCTGCTAGCTTATGTACTTGTTTCAAATTTTCTAGCGGAGCCATTCTTTGCAATGCACTTATCTGCGTTGGGCTAGCTTCGATTCCTCTGCTTGAAACTAAGTATCCTAGTAGCTTCCCTACTTGTGCTCCGAATATATATTTTTCTGGGTTGAGGCGTACTCCACATGCTCGGAGGCTCTCAAATGTTTCAGCTAGGTCTAGGCTATGCTGGTGCTTTTGGGCACTTTTTATTACAATGTCATCCATATAGGCTTCGACATTTCGGCCTATTTGATGACCTAGAGCCTTAGCTATTAAACGTGAAAAGGTGGCTCCGGCATTCCGCAAGCCAAAAGGCATTCTTACATAACAAAATACTCTGGAAGGAGTTATAAAGCTTGTCTTGGCTTCGTCTTCGCGTTTTAGCCAGACTTGATGATACCCAGAATAAGCGTTGAGGAAGCTTAGCAATTCGGAGCCTGCAGTGGGATCCACTAGTTGATCTATTCGGGGCATCGGGTAGGGGTCTCGTGGGCATGCTTTATTTAATGAAGTAAAGTCAATACACATGCGCCATTTGTTCGAGTCCTTCTTCCTTTCAAAAACAGGGTTTGCCAACCACTCGGTATGGGCTACCTCCCTGATGATGCCAGCTTTTAATAATTTTTCTACTTCGGCTTTGGCGAGGCTTACTCTTTCCGCTGACAGCTTGCGAAGCCCCTGGCGTACTGGCCTGGCCTTCGGGTTGACGAGCAGGCTATGCTCGATGATGCTTCGATCGACCCCAGTGATGTCTTCGTCGGTCCAAGCAAAGACATCCAGATTTTGCTTGACGACTTCTTCCAACGAGGCGGCTATCTCCGGGGATAGCCCCTTGCCGAACTTCACTGGATTCTCTTTACCATCTTTTGAAATTATTCTAGACTCAACATCACCTTCCAGGCTTGGCTTGAGAGAGGGCCCCTTCGAAGGGTTCGAGGCCTCTGGCACCTCTTCGCCGCTTTTCGCCACGTTGTGCACTTGCCGAGGATCCAACGGCTTCCCATGGCCATACTCCATCCTCTGGGCTACAGCTTGGTCTCCAGAAATAGTAAGCACCCCACCTTGCATGGGCATTTTGAGACAAAGGTAATTGTGGTGCGCTATGGCTCCGAATTGGTTCAGCATCCCTCGGCCGAAGATTGCGTTGTAAGCATATGGGGCGTCGACAACGTCAAAGATCACCTCTTCTATCCTAGCTAGAGGCCCCTCTCCGAAGGCAACCTCGAGGCCTATCTGGCCGAGGGCATCGAGAGGTGGTCCTGAGAACCCTTGAAGTGGCCGGGCCACTAGAAGCAGATGCTTCCGGGGTATGCACATCTGATCGAAGGCCTGGACAAAGAGTATGTCCGCAGAACTCCTGCCATCTACCAGGATCCTTCGGACCTCCACCCCTGCTATGTCCACGGAAATGACCAAGGGGTCGGCATGGGAGAACTTTACCCCTGCGGCATCACTAGCAGTAAACGAGATGGGCACATGGGACCCCTCTGGCATTCCCTCGGCGGAACTCGAAGTCCCGATGTGCACAACCTCTCGGACGTACTCACGCCGCTGCCTTTTTGACATGCTTCCGAGGGTCCCCCCTCCGGAGATGGGCAGGACCACCCTTTTGCCGCGGTTTGTGGGTCTTCCTGCTTCGGTGGTGGCATAATATTGGCCACCGGAAGTCGCATGGGGGTTTCTGGGACACCGGCTCGGCCCACGATCTGCACAGGCTCCGACCGTGCCGCCGGTGGGGCTCGGTCTGAAGTGCCCCTCCCGGTACTTCGTCCTAGGTATTCGCCCCAAAGGGTTAATACCGACTTGCAGTCTTTCGTGTCATGGCTTCTGTTGTCACCATGCACACAACAGAAAAAACACGGGTGCCTGCCTGGCGCTCTCTCTTGAGGTCTTGGGGTCGCAGCCTTGATGTTATGTCCTTGCTGGAAATTGGCAAGTGCCTTCGGGGCAGAGGGTGCAATGTTTAGCACCTCTGAATGGAAATGCTTCTTCCCTCTCCTGTGCTCGTTGAAGCGGTTATCTTGAGGAGGTTGTGGAGGAGCTGAGGCTTCGGGCTCCGTCTTGACTTCTCGGAGAGCAGGTGAGGGGGCTCTAGTCCGCCGGAGACAGCCTTCCTCCGCATTGGCATACTGTTAGAAGTATGCCATGAGCTGTGCCATAGATGTCATTGGCTTCTAGTGGAGTTTGCTGAGGAGGTCGGGGTTTAGCACCCCTTCGCGAGCGGCGTCGACTATCGAAGAGGTAGATAGGCCTTTAATTTGTGACTTGGTGTGGGCGAAGCGTGTGAAGTATTCACGGAGTGTTTCTCCCGACCGCTGCTTTCCTTGGAACAAACTTCCTGTGGACATCGGGGCCACAAAGGTACCCTGGAAGTTGCTTACGAACTTCTTCTTTAGCTGCTCCCATGACCTGATCGATCCTGGATTTAAGGACTAGAACCATCAAAGCGCCACACCTTCGAGAGCGAGGGGGAAACACTTCGCCATCGTGTTGTGCACCCCTCCGCTTGCCTCTATGGCCAAGGCGTATGAGCGAGCAAACTCTCCAGGATCTGAACCACCGGAGTACTTGTGTAACTTCGAAGCCTTGAACCTGGGATAAAAGGGGACTCTTTGCATGTCCGGGTGCAATGGGGACTCCTCATCGAAAGATGCATTTTTGGCTTCCTCCGGGACTTGGACAACTTCTGGGGGGTTGTGAGCACCACCGTCTTGAGGCCCTTCGGGAGTCTCGGTGGAGGCTTGAGTGCGGAGGCGATCGGCAGCCTCCTGCCTCCACCTAGATATTTCCTCCTGAAGCCTGGCTAATTTAGTAGCCTCGATTCCAGGAAGGCCTTCGCCTTCTTCTGAAGGTAGCTCCAGGTCTTGGGAGCTGATGTAATCAGTCTAGAGCACCGTAGGAGGAGCTCGAGGACCTCTGGGCACTCGACGCCCAGGGGTGTCTTCTGGAATTGCTGGAGCGGCAGAGGGCCCCGCTCCTGTAGTCCGAGGGGACCTTCGGAGGGGACCTGTGGCCTGGCTTCGCTTCGGAGGCATAACTAGCCATGAAGAGGTCTGAGGATGGAGGACTTCGAACGACTCGGGAAGTCGAGTGAAGGCCTTCGGGCTGCACTAAGAAGCCCCTAACCGAAGGGTGCGTGGAGTCTTGAGGCTCCGAGGCTCCCTCCATAGGTGCTATTCAAAGTGCAGTCAACAGCAGAGAACAAGCTTCTAGAACTTGGTTCCCCACGGACGGCGCCAACTATTGGCGTAAAAGTTTACACCAACAGGTTCTCTGAGATCAAGAACGAACAAATAGAGAGTTTGTGTTTTAGGATTGTCTCAAGCCTCCGAGGTGGATAATAGCTTGAGCAGTTCGAATATTGTGTGTCGAACAGCTTGTTCCTGCTCCTTTTACAGGGTGTAGAGGGGGGTATTTATAGGTAAAAATGTATAGGGAAAAGACCTAACTACCCTCATATTACAACCGACATAGTGGAAACTATTCGGCACCGGGAGCAAGGTTATAAAAGATAAAGAATTACAAGGTAGATGGATAAGCCAAACATCTTATCAATCTTGTCGCTCAGCTTCGGAGCCTTTAACTGTCGTTCGGAGGGTTCATCAGGGCTTCGCATAGATGCACCCTTCGGCCTGACGCTTCTGCCTCCAAACAAATGCCCACCAGCTTCAGAGCTCTTTGGAGCCTTCGAATCATTAATCTCTAAGTCCTGAAAATGAAGTAATTTCCCCCAACACTTGCTCCCCCCATAGCCTTTCCACCACGGCCCGAAGCACGATCCGTTCAACTTCAACCTTATTGTTGGCAGCCTCCAAGCTAAGCCTAGCCTTTCGTTCTGAGGTCACCATCTCTTCTAGGCTAGAGGGCTGAACCTCGGAGCTAACAACACTCCCCTGAAGAGTCGTTATCTTCTCCTTGAGTCTGTTGCACTCTCGCTCAATCATATAGCCGCAGCTCCAGCTAGGACTATTTGATGCGCAGGGAGAAAAGAGCAATGTAAGTAAATTATTTACATATGTTTGAACTAACTCTGTTGTTGCAGATACTTCGTACCTGATAGGCTGCTCACTCCAAAGCTGCGTCCAACTCCGACCCCTCAGCTTCCCCGAGGATGGAAACCAAGTCTGTCTCCCCAACCTCATGACTAGCCCAAGCCAGAGGCCCTAGCAAAGTCCGAAGTCCAGTCCTCCACTCCAAAAAAGGAGCTAGGAGGGGAGCCTAGACAAGGCATTCTGATCGTCTTCGTTCGAAGATGGGGCGGAGCGTAGCGAGGCATCCTCAGAGGCTTCCGTGTATTGGCCTCCATCTGTAGACCCCGACGGGGTCCACCCTGGAACCAGAGCAGACAAAGTTCCCCCCCTTACTTTTACCTTTCCTAGGACCCATTTTCATGGCTACCACTGGAATTGGCTTCGGAGATTTGGCAGCCTCTAGCGCAACCTTCGTAGCAGGGGTCACCTCCATGGATGTCGATCTTGTAAAAGCCAAAGGTATTCGATATTGCATAAATTTTGTAGGACACAAAAAGAAAGAAAAAGAAAAGGTACTCTGCTGAATTTTACCTTCGACATTCTACTGCCGAACGAGCACGGGACTACTCGGAGGCTCGAACATCTCATCGAAGTCCTCTTCAGACTCCGGGCTTGGAACCGAAGGATTAGCTGCTAAGACTTCCCCAACAACCATAGCTATCACTTCGTCCAGAGCCGAGACTTGGACATCAGCCATCCGCCTTCTCCCGCAGCAGGGGCTTCTGACCAGGTAGGACATTTTGAGTCTCTGCCTATTCGGGGTTGTCTCTAGTAACGGGTGCCACCACCACTTCATCCTGGGCAGGGACTTCTGCCCCCATTTGTGATTCCTCATCCCCGGTTATAAGGGCTTTGAACTCCCTTCGTATTTCTACATGTCATTCATCTTCAGATGACTCCGAAGACAAAGTAGAGGATTTGGCAGGAGCCAAGGCCTTCGACTTCCGAGCCACTTTCTTCACGGGTGTCTTGGTCGGTGATGAGGTCCCCGCTTCGGCTTTCCTCTTCTTGGGGCTTGTTCGGAGGTGTCTTAGTCTAGAAGAGGGGGAGCTTCAACTTCGAGTATGCTCCATACCTGGTTGAATCGCTCCCAGATGCCAACCAACCTCACCCTCCACTCCTTTTCGGTGAGCGTAGGAGCTCCGAGGATTTTCTCCGAAGCCCGGACAAATTGCTCTGGAGTGAGGGTGGCGCGTGGAGCTAAAAGATAAGATTTTATTTGAATTAAATCATTTTTACAAAGTCAATACTACATGTAAAACATTTTGTAGAACATTCGAGGTTACCTGCAACACTTGAGGAGATTTCTCGAAGTCCACCCTCCGGATTCTCTTCAAAGTTGATCGGCCAGCTGGCCATCAAGGGTGGAATTCGGAGTCCGATGAACTCCTCTTCTAAGTCCCGGATGAACCTCCGCTTCCCTCTGATAGAAGATGTCGTCGAGAGGTCCGGCCAGGGCGCTGTCCGGTCCTACTTCAGCATAAAACTAGCGAAGGATCCAGTCCGTGTATCACCTGGCGTTGATAGCCTTCGCTGGGAACCGGGTTTGGTACTCGTCTTGAAGCCTGAAGTTGATGCTGCCAAAGGCAATCACCATCTTCTCTCCTCTGGTTACTTGGTAAGCTTTTGGTTGGCAGGAAGCTTTGTGGAGTGTTACGAAGATCTCCGCTCTTCCCTCGCAACCTTCGGCTCACATTGCCCACTCGAAGATGGCTAGGCGTGCTATGGCATTAGGAGACAGCTGAGGAAGAGTAACATGGAAGAGCTCTAGTACCTCGGAGAGGAAGTCTACTGTGGGAAGTCACAACCCTGCCTTGAAGAAAGCTTAGAACACGGTCACTTCTCCGTCCCGAGGCGAAGGGATTGCTTCTGTGCCGGGTTGGCGAATCTTAATCCCCGGGCTCGTCTTCCCCACGATCGCTGCCGCAATATACTTCTTCGTGCAGGTCGACAGCCCAGGCTGTATGACTAGTCGGAGTACTTAGACGATGCCAGGCGAAGATCATGGGGACCTACCGGACGAGGGTTGCTTGAAGGCACTGCTGCTACTGCTGCCAACATCGCCTGCTGCCTGGCATGGGTTGAAGCAGGAATGGGAGCCTTGTGGCTAGTTTTCGCCATGAGAGAGGGTGGAGTTTCAAATTTCGAGCTCAGGAAGCAGAAGGGGGAAAATATGAGAACAGTTGGTAAAGTATCCTGCACGCAACCTTACCCCTCTATTTATAGCCTGTGCTCACAGACATTTTACCGTTCATACGTGCCTTTCCATCTTCTGTACCGTTATGATTTACCGCGACTCTTTGTGAGAGCCCATGTCTCTAGAAATGAAGCGATACTATAACTCTTTCTGTGAAAAGGGTAACGACTATTTCTATGAGTCTAACGGTCATTTTAGCTTTGCAAGGATTATCTTCGAAGCCGCTTCGAGGATGTCTTCGCATAGAAGTCGATTCAAAGATTGTGAATCTCTGAATGTTTCCAATGATGGTAAATTTTTCTAAGTCCCTGAGCATGAAAATATTTCTTGTGTATACTGCTTACCTTACCTTACAGGTTATCGGAGAAGCGTATTCCAGGGGCTACTGTTGGGGAAAAATACTTCATCCCCAGAATCTTCAAGGTCGTAAGACAAAGGCAATTTACTAGACCGAAGTTCAAGAACTATCTCCGGCCTAGTGTATGATCAAGTCCGGAAGATCTATCCAAACTCCCGTTTGAAGATACACTTCGAAGGTCTAATCTTCACAGTAGATAACTGCCAGCAAGGACAGAAGACTTATCTTCTTTCTGATTAGATTAGTGTTTTACCATTTTAGCCCTATTAGGGGTACCGAAATAGTTTTCCACTATGTCGGTTGTAACTGAGGGGTAAAAGGTCTTTTCCTTAACATTATTACCTATAAATACCCCCCTTCTCACCCTGTAATAGGCATCAAATATTCAGATATTCAATACACAACTTCGAACTACTTCGAGCTATTATCCAATACGGAGGCTTGAAATAGTTCGTTTTGCAAACTCCTTGTTTGTTAGTTCGTAATCTTCGAGAACCTGTTAGCATAATCTTTTACGCCAACATACGTTAATGGGAAGAATGCTCCCCCAAGCATGGACACTAAACCATACTCAGGTTCACCAAAGAGGGATACAAGAACACACAAGGCGACGACTACAGGGAAGAACCAAAATGTTGGAACAATTGCGTTAGTCCCAGCAGGTTTTCGTGTGGTGGAGTGTGATGTGGAGAATGAGCCTCGAAGGACTCTAACAGAGGGAGAAGAAGGTTTATACTGGTTCGGGCCTCTCCTGGGAGATAATAACCCTACGTCCAGTTGTGGTGGATTTGGCATGGTATGCCCTAATATGAAGCAATAGTTCTAGGGTCTCTTGGCCCCCTGGAGCCTGCCTTCTGCTACAAGGGCTTGGCCCTGCTTTTATAGGCACGCAGGCCTTAAGGAAAAGACCAAGATACCCTCTACAAGCCCTAGGCTTATAGGGGTAGACAAGGAAAGAGAGCTAGCTACTGAGCAAAAGTACCAGACAACTTTACAGCTTTTACAGACGTGTCAGGCTATGCCAGGCTTTGACCAGCTAAAAGATACACCGAAGGTGGAGGCTGGGGGGAAGGCTTCGAAGTGCACCCTGGAGGGGGGCTTCGAAGCGTGCTCCGGAAGGCAGCCTCCGGACGGGGCTCCGGAGGGCGGCCTCCGGACTGGGCTCCCGGAGGGCGACCTCCGAACTGGACTCCGAGGGGCGACCTCCGGGCTTGTCTCCCGGAGGGTGGCCTCCGAACTGGATTCCGGAGGGTGGCCTCCGGACTTGGCTCCTGGAGGGTGGCCTCCGGACTGGACTCCGGAGGGCGACCTCCGGACTTGGCTCCTGGAGGGTGGCCTCCGAACTGGACTCCGGAGAGTGGCCTCCGGACTTGGCCCCCGGAGGGTGTCCTCCGAACTGGACTCCGGAGGGCGACCTCCGGACATGGCTCCCGGAGGGTGGCCTCCGGACTGGACTCCGAGGGGCGACCTCCGGACTTGGCTCCGGGGAGTGGCCTCCGGCTTTCTGTGCCTGGAGGGTGGCCTCCGGCGCCTTGCGCCAGGGCCCAAAGTGGGGGCTCGAGCTGGACCCCTGAGAGGCACCCTGGGACCTGAAAACAATACTTAGAGAGAAAACAGGCTCTGATAGTGCTGCGCTCTGGGCCGAAGGCTGTCGGAGGCTGACGTTATTTGGCCCCTGTTTAAGGGAAATATATTTCCCCCAATAGTAGCCCCTCGCGTGTAGGCCTTCGGGACGGAGGGGTGCACGTGCCCTTAGGACAAATGACCTGAAAACACAACTTCAGAGAAAACATACCTTCGGAGCCTGGACCGAAGGTGACCTCGATACCTGGGGGTAATAAATGCCCGCGCTTGCCGCCAGAACAGCCTCGGGGAGCCCGAACGGCTCCGCAACGGTCAAAAAAGGTTACCGTTACCTTGCTCTGGGCTGGTTCGCCTTCGCTGGAGGCCCACCTGGCAGTGGATTCGGCCCACGACGGTTGAAATTCTTACCGCGCCTATAAATAGGGACTTACCGCGTGCGGCTTCGGCACACCTTCATTCGCTTTCTCCTTGTTGCCTTGCAACCTTCGCTCTCTTCTTCTTCTAGCTTCGCTTCGAGCCACCTTCGCTAGATTTAGCCCTTCGCGGCGAAGTCCCATCAACATGCCGAAGAAGACGGTGGCGAAGCCTCTGGCTTTGGGCTCGAGCTCGGGCTCCGCCCAGGTGCAGGCAGCGGCGGCTGCGACGGCGAAGACTGCGCCTAGGCGGCTGGCGCCAAGGGACCTTCGGACGCCTCCCGACAAGTTCGAGCAGACCCTGGAGATGAGGGCCTCGATCTCCACGGAGGAGTCGGTCCGGAGGGCCTGCGAAGGGAAGATTGCGGCGAATATCCAACTTCGGGTCCCAGAGAAGTCGGAGGCTGAGCCGAGGCCTCGTGCTGATGAGGTGGTGGTGTTCGAGGCGTTCTTCGAAGCCGGCCTCGGACTGCCTGCAGTGGGGATGCTGAGCGAAGTCCTCAAGGCTTAAAACCTTGAGCTCCCTCAGCTTTCGCCAAACGCAGTGGCGAGGTTAGCTGTCTTCGAGTAGGCCATGAGGGCCGAGGGCTGCGAGGGCCACGCGGATGTCTTCGTCGCCCTCCATGACGCCAACTGCCAACCGAAGCCGCGGGAGGGGACGGACCGCGTCAAGAGGGCGCTGGCCTTTGGCAGCGCCAATTTCCAGCTCTGGAAGGAGTACCAAGACGCCTTCCCGGCGAGGGCCGTAAAAAACAAGTGGTACTCGAGGTGGGACCAAGAGTGGTTCTATGCCTCCGTCGGCATGAACTCTCCCCTTCGGAGTACCAACGCCCATATTTTGTACCGGCGCGAAGGGGTGGTGAAGACCAGCGAAGACATCCTTCGCTCGAGGATCTCGCTGCTCTGGAGAGTGGCGGCGAAGATGAGCATGAGGGACCTCGCGGAGGAGTTCATCACCCTCCGGCTCAGCCCCCTTGCGCGCTCCTGGCCGGAGGGGCTCTTTCAGGCTTCGGGCCGAGGTGAACTTAGCGAGCTGGCCTTCGACCGATTCTGTAAGGCTTCGCAGTTTCCTTGCTTTTAATACTTCGTAGATTTTCACTTCTAACTCACACCTTTCGTGAAGCCGCCCTCGAAATGAGGACCCCAGAGGAGGCCATCGCGGCGGCGGATCGAGTCGTCGGGACTCCGACCCCCGAGGAGCAGAACCAGCGCCTTGCACTGGTGGGGTCCTGGGAGCGCTGGAACAGGGTATGGACCGCGCTCGACCTCGAAGGGCTCCCTGCCCTGCCTGACTTTGCCCACCTGGCTACCTCGTCGGCTGGAGCCAAGAGGAAGAGGGGGGACGAGGACGAAGCGGATGCCTCGGAGGAGGTTGCAGCGAAGCCCGCAGCTACCCTGACCTCCAAGAAGGCAGCGAAGCCCCTGGCGGCGAGGTCTTCGGCGGCGGAGGCTGTCGCGCACACTCCGGCTGCCAAGGGGGCCACGGGTGCTCCGGCGGAACCGGCTTCGGGCGCGGAGGTGGATGCGCCAGCTTCGCAGCGAGGGAGCTGGAGGGCACACTTAGCCCCACCTTCCTTCCAAGAGATCTCCGACGAAGGTAAACCCTTTTTCCATGCTTAGCTCCAAAATGCGGATTTTGACTTGGCTCCCTGCAGAGGGCGAGGATGATGCGAGGCCCACTAAGGCGAAGCCAGTAGGCGAAGGTGGATCAGAGCCTGCCGAGGCGAAGCCCACGGAGGCTTCAAGCAGCAGCGGCAGTAGCAGCAGCAGCAGTAGCGGCAGCAGCAGCAGCAGCGACTCGGAGTCCGAGAGCACTTCGTCCGACGACGAAGGCAGCGGGGGCCGCGAAGTCCCTCGAGGCGAAGAAGATGTGGACGTGGTGGGCTTGAGCCCCGCCTCGCCGAAGCCCGTGGAGGCGACCGTGGCCGTGATTCACCCTTTCAAGCCGAGGGGGGGCGTGACGGTTGCAGCGATCCGCGGTTTCCGCGAGGCTTGCGCTTCTGCGGAGGAGGGGGACTTGGTGGCCCAGCTCAGCCACCGAGACCCCACGGATCTCTTTGTTAGTTCGAACGAAGTCCTCCTGCGGGTGAGCGGAGCCCCTTGCAACTTCGAACTATACTTTGTCCCTTGGTTAACACTTATGGTTTCTTGAGCTTCTGCGGGCCTTCGCACTGAACGCGGCGGCTTCGACTACTGCCGACAGGCGGATGGAGCGCCTCGCAGAGGAGAAGGAGGCCCTTTGCCGCGAGGCCTCGGAGGAGGCCGAGAAACGGAGGCGGGCCGAGGCCTCGGCTGCTGAGGCGAAGGAAGCCTTGGCCTCAGAGACGGCTCGGCTCCGCGCGGAGCTCCAGGCTTCGAAGGATGCCGAGGCCCGACAGGCGAAGGAGAACGAGGAGCTCCGCCAACGGGCTCAGGATCTCGAGAACTTCGTCGTGGCCAATCTTGACGAGGCCACCCAGAGCCTGACCGAGGTCCTTGAGAAAATAGGGACCGAGTGCCGGACTCCGGATTTTGGCGATCAGGACCCGATTGGGGACCGCGTCGATTTCTTGAAGACCGCGGCTTCGATAGCAGACGAAGCGCTGACGGGCTTCGCTCTTATGGCCGGTCGCGTTGCGGGCCAAGGGGTGCTGCACATGCTCCATGCCGCGGGGTGTGACCACCTTCGGGCGGCAACCTCCATGACCCCAGTGGCCTTCGGGGGTCCGCACCTGGTGACGCCTTCGGCTGAAGTTCGCGGAGCCTGGCGGCGGCTGTAGGACTCCTGGAAGGAGCAAGGCTGCGAAGCAGTCCTCGACCTCCAGAAGGCCCTTCGACATCGCCGAGCCAAAGCGCCCGCTGCACCTGATCAGCCTTCGACTTCGGCACCTCTGCCTCCGAAGGTGTAGACCTCCTTAGGCCTTTTGTAATACTTAGCTGCAGGCTTGTAAAAACTCTTATCAGCTTATTAATATGAATGTGGGGGTTTTTATACCTGCCCAGGCTCAGACTTCGAGCGTAGACCTCGAAGTCCTCGAGGACTCCGAAGAGCTTCAACAGCTGTGGGCGATCCTCGAAGTAGCTAGGTCTGAAGGCCCCCCTCGGTTTAAGCTTCCGAGGGGGCCTAACGGCGAAGCCATCTCCGAAGTAGCTCAGGATTTACTAGCCGCTGTGAAGACGGAGTCCCTCCAGGGCCCTTCGTCTTTGCCTTCTCGAACGGCCTTAGCAGGCGATGAAGCCTTAGACTTTTCTGTCTTCGATACGGCACCGCCTGCTTCGTTAACTTGGAGCGACCTGCAAAGTGGAAGGCGAAGCCTACGGGCTTCGGAACCTGAACGGGCTGTTCGAGGGAGAGCGGGCTCCGACGAGGCAACGTCCAGCCGAGGTGGCCCTGGCCGAAGAAGGGGCAAGTGAGGGTTGGGGCCTCGCACACGGTTCTTCTTAGGTTTAGATACAGATTATACGTAGTTTTGCTTCCGAAGTATGCTTGTAACACACTTCTCGACATACAATGAATAGAGTTTGCTATCTTTGCACACTTCGTCTGTATGCTTCGTGTTGTTTGGCTTCGAACATTTTAGCTTGTTACGCTCGTACTGCTTATTACATTCGCACACCTCGCATACATGCTTCCCCCTTTGCTCGTGGCAGTTAGGGACATAGCCATTGCTGGTGCGGGCAAAAAATAAACGATGCGAAGGGTGCGCCTTTCGGCGGCTTCGACGCATGAAATTTCATTTGAGCGAAGACCTCTTTTGGGCTCCGAATGCATTAATTTGGTGCAAAGCAAGGCTTTCGCATAACCAAATTGAGCGAAGCACGCTTCGACATGCTTAGGCGTACATTAGATTTTGACACGCGAAGCAAGGCTTCGGAGCGTGTCTGGATAACGAAGCAAGGCTTATGAGCTTGATTCTGTAATGAAAATGGATGTTTGGCGTGGATTCACCGAACCTGCGATAATGTGAGCCACCTTCGGTTCTGAGCCACCTTCGGCTCTGGGTCACCTACGACCCTGGGCCACCTTCGACCCTGGGATGCTTCGGGTACGGAGTCCGGAATCCCTGGGATGCTTCGGGTACGAAGCCCGTAATCCCTGGAAGCATCGGGCCATGGCCCGGAGTCCCTATTACTGCTACGGGCCCGGAGGCGCTGTGTAGCCTTCGGAGGGGTGCTTCGGATTTGCTACGGGCCCGGAGGTGCTGTGTAGCCTTCGGAGGGGTGCTCCGGATTTGCTACAGGCCCGGAGGCGCTGTGTAGCCTTCGGAGGGGTACTCCGGATTTGCTACGGGCCCGGAGACGCTGTGTAGCCTTCGGAGGGGTGCTCCGGATTTGCTACGGGCCCGGAGGCGCTGTGTAGCCTTCGGAGGGGTGCTCCGGATTTGCTACGGGCCCGGAGGCGTTGTGTAGCATTCGGAGGGGTGCTCCGGATTTGCTACGGGCCCGGAGGCGCTGTGTAGCCTTCGGAGGGGTGCTCCGGATTTGCTACAGGACCGGAGGCGCTGTGTAGCCTTCGGAGGGGTGCTCCGGATTTGCTACAGGCCCGGAGGCGCTGTGTAGCCTTCGGAGGGGTGCTCCGGATTTGCTGCAGGCCCAGAGGCGCTGTGTAGCCTTCGGAGGAGTGCTCCGGATTTGCTACGGGCCCGGAGGCGCTGTGTAGCCTTCGGAGGGGTGCTCCGGATTTGCAACAGGCCCGGAGGCGCTGTGTAGCCTTCGGAGGGGTGCTCCGGATTTGCTACAGGCCCGGAGGCGCTGTGTAGCCTTCGGAGGGGTGCTCCGGATTTGCTACAGGCCCGGAGGCGCTGTGTAGCCTTCGGAGGGGTGCTCCGGATTTGTTAAAGTGAAGCAAGGCTTCAGATTTTAAATAGGGCGAAGCAAAGCTTCGTGTTTTTGATAAGGCGAAGCAAGGCTTCTGGTTTTTTCAATAAGACGGGGCAAAAATTGCTTTAGAGGCAAAGTAGGGCTTCGAATTTCAAGGCGAAGCAGGGCTTCGAATTTCAAAGTGACTGCGAAATTGTACATCGAAGTGGTACTTCGGATATGGGACGTACCTCGTAAGGTGACTGAAGGTTGGCCTCGTAGCCCCTAGGGCTTCGACGACCTTCGACGCGTGGAGCGGAGCCCCTTACCGGAGGGCGGGCTCCGGTATGCGAAGGATAAGGGAAGGCGAAGATGGCCTTCGGACTAGACCTGAAGCCCCTTGCCGAAGGGTGCGCGAAGCACGAAGCCTCGAAGCTCCCCCCTCAAGCGTACTTCAGGTTGCAAACAATGGCAGAGCACTTAGCTTTTTGTACTAAGGTCCCCACGGACGGCGCCAACTGTTGGAACAATTGCGTTAGTCCCAGCAAGTTTTCGTGTGGTGGAGTGTGATGTGGAGAATGAGCCTCGAAGGACTCTAACAGAGGGAGAAGAAGGTTTATACTGCTTCGGGCCTCTCCTGGGAGATAATAACCGTACGTCCAGTTGTGGTGGATTTGGCATGGTATGCCCTAATATGAAGCAATAGTTCTAGGGTCTCTTGGCCCCCTGGAGCCTACCTTCTGCTACAAGGGCTTGGCCCTGCTATTATAGGCACGCAGGCCTTAAGGAAAAGACCAAGATACCCTCTACAAGCCCCTAGGCTTATAGGGGTAGACAAGGAAAGAGAGCTAGCTACTGAGCAAAAGTACCAGACAACTTTACAACTTTTACAGACGTGTCAGGCTATGCTAGGCTTTGACCAACTAAAAGATACACCGAAGGTGGAGGCTGGGGGGAAGGCTTCGAAGTGCACCCTGGAGGGGGGCTTCGAAGCGTGCTCCGGAAGGCAGCCTCCGGACGGGGCTCCGGAGGGCGGCCTCCGGACTGGGCTCCCGGAGGGCGACCTCCGAACTGGACTCCGAGGGGCGACCTCCGGGCTTGGCTCCTGGAGGGTGGCCTCCGAACTGGATTCCGGAGGGCGGCCTCCGGACTTGGCTCCCGGAGGGTGGCCTCCGGACTGGACTCCGGAGGGCGACCTCCAGACTTGGCTCCCGGAGGGTGGCCTCCGAACTGGACTCCGGAGAGTGGCCTTCGGACTTGGCCCCCGGAGGGTGGCCTCCGAACTGGACTCCGGAGGGCGACCTCCGGACTTGGCTCCCGGATGGTGGCCTCCGGACTGGACTCCGAGGGGCGACCTCCGGACTTGGCTCCGGGGAGTGGCCTCCGGCTTCCTGTGCCCGGAGGGTGGCCTCCGGCGCCTTGCGCCAGGGCCCGAAGTGGGGGCTCGAGCTGGACCCCTGAGAGGCACCCTGGGACCTGAAAACAATACTTAGAGAGAAAACAGGCTCCGACAGTGCTGGGCTCTGGGCCGAAGGCTGTCGGAGGCTGACGTCATTTGGCCCCTGTTTAAGGGAAATATATTTCCCCCAACACAAAATTATAAATCTCATAACTTTTGATTCCTGGAATCTATTGAGTTGAATGAGTACTTTTTGGAAATCTTATCAAGTTTGTTTTGCAATGACACTAGAGACGACCCGTTGGAAAGTACCATCATTGAGATCTGACCAGATCAGTGAAGACTAGTCACAAGATTAACATTCTGCTAAATGTTTAACATCCCATGCAAAATTGTATTAATGTACAATATTTCGTGGCACATAATGCACATGGTGTGAAAGCTTATCAAGTCACGATTCCAACACAATCAATTGTACATCATTTGTACTTCTGAAGATGGAGTTATGATCAAAACATTAAAGACTGCGTAGAAGAGCAACCACCACGTGGAAACCACTCGGGAACCACTGTTCCTGATGAGGACATCGATAACAACGATAAAGACATCCAAGACTCTATCATTCTTGGACCAATCACTCACTCCCGTCCAGGGAGGCTTAATTATGAGGTGCGTTCGTTTCTTACTTTACATAATGATATGGATACAGATGGGATGCTACTTATGGATGATATTTTGACTCTAAGGAACATGGGAGAAGCACTTCTAGATCAAACACAAGGGGGAGAGGCGGCACAACAATCTAACTCGAATTCCACTTCAAACTCTGATTTCGGTTCGGATTCAGTGGAGCACCATTCAGTAAAATGGGCATACCTTTCTCGTATAGAGTCGGATTGAGGCATTCTTTAAGGCGTTGGAAAGATAACGAAAATAACTTTCCAATGGGTCTGGTGCCAAGTCCTGGTTTGTAACAAAACGTTATGTGTCGTCTGAACAAGTCATCTGGTGTTGCGTCACCATTTTGGGCCATGTCGGGCCTTGTATCTATTTGGGACCTTAAGCCCAATATTAGTCTCGACTTTTCCACAAACCTTAGGTATTAATACTCTGCAGCCGCTAGGGATTAGGGCTGAGTTTTGCTTAGTTTCCAATCTCTTGTAGATTGAACTCTGACTTGGTTAGATTGCGGAACCCCACTTGAGAAATCGATCTCTCTTCTGTTTGCGAGATTGTGGTTCCATGTTCTTGCTTGTGTTCTCGATTCATAGGTAGGGATAAGCCTTCTTGGCAAGGTCAATCACGTTCGTGCATGGTTGATAACCAATGGAGCCATGGTGTAGCGATTGCGGGGTTCGGATCTGTGGTGATCGGAAGCCGGATCGTCAACGTCGAGTCCTCCACCAATCGAGTTTACCCACCCCCTGACGGAAGATCGGGCATCCATGCGCATCAATTCTGAGTAGAACTTTCACATGGTTTATCTGTTCATTTTCATTTCTGTTTCATACCTATCTAGGAGGGCTGTTCCTAGTATAAATATCCATGTACTTCTAATGCAAAGGAGACTTTTGATAATTGAGAAACATAACCCCTTTGTTTAGCCGAGTGCTAACAAACTTGAGATTAATCTCTACCCCTTTGGTCTTGTGATTTCCTTTGCGGGATTAACAGTCTGCTAAACGTTTAACATCCCATGCAAAATTGTATTAATGTACAATATTTCGTGGCACATAATGCACATGGTGTGAAAGCTTATCAAGTCACGATTCCAACGCAATCAACTGTACATCATTTGTACTTCTGAAGATGGAGTTATGTTCAAAATATTAAAGACTACGTAGAGGAGCAACCACCATGTGGAAACCACTCGGGTACCACTGTTCCTGATGAGGACATCCATAACAATGATAAAGACATCCAACACTCTATCATTCTTGGACCAATCACTCACTCCCGTCCACGGATGCTTAATTATGAGGTGCGATCGTTTCTTACTTTACATGATGATATGGATACAGATGGGATGCTACTTATGGATGATATTTAGACTCTAAGGAACATGGGAGAAGCACTTCTGGATCAAACACAAGGGGGAGAGGCGGCACAACAATCCAACTCGAATTCCACTTCAAACTCTGATTTTTGTTCGGATTCAGCGGAGCACCCTTCAATAAAATAGGCATACCTTTCTCGTACATAGTCGGATTGAGACGTTCTTTAAGGCGTTGGAAATATAACGAAAATATCTTTCCAATGGGTCTGGTGCCAACTCCTGGTTCGTTACAAAACGTTCTGTCTCGTCCGAACAATTCATCTGGTGTTGCGTCACCGTTTTGGGCCACGTCGGGCCTTCTATCTGTTTGGGACCTTAAGCCCAACATTAGTCTCGACTTTTCCACAAACCCTAGGTATTAATACTCTGCAACCGCCAGGGATTAGGGCTGGGTTTTTCTTAGTTTTGAATCTCTTGTAGATTGAACTCTGACTTGGTTAGATTGCGGAACCCCACTTGAGAAATCGATCTCTCTTCTGTTTGCGAGATTGTGTTTTCGTGTTCTTGCTTGTGTTCTCGATTCACAGGCAGGGATAAGCCTTCTTGGCGAGGTCAATCACGTTCGTGCGTGGTTGATAACCAACATAGCCATGGTGTAGTGATTGCGGGGTTCGGATCTGTGGTGATCGGAAGCCGGATCGTCAACGTCGAGTCCTCCACCAATCGAGTTTACCCCCCCCCCCACTGACGGAAGATCGAGCATCCGTGCGCACCAATTCCGAGTAGAACTTTCAGATGGTTTATCTGTTCATTTTCATTTCTGTTTCATACCTATCTAGGAGGGCTGTTCCTAGTATAAATGTCCATGTACTTCTAATGCAAAGGAGACTTTTGATAATTGAGAAACATAACCCCTTTGTTTAGCCGAGTGCTAACAAACTTGAGATTAATCTCTACCCCTTTGGTCTTGTGATTTCCTTTGCGGGATTAACAGTCTGCTAAACGTTTAACATCCCATGCAAAATTGTATTAATGTACAATATTTCGTGGCACATAATGCACATGGTGTGAAAGCTTATCAAGTCACGATTCCAACGCAATCAACTGTACATCATTTGTACTTCTGAAGATGGAGTTATGTTCAAAATATTAAAGACTACGTAGAGGAGCAACCACCATGTGGAAACCACTCGGGTACCACTGTTCCTGATGAGGACATCCATAACAATGATAAAGACATCCAACACTCTATCATTCTTGGACCAATCACTCACTCCCGTCCACGGATGCTTAATTATGAGGTGCGATCGTTTCTTACTTTACATGATGATATGGATACAGATGGGATGCTACTTATGGATGATATTTAGACTCTAAGGAACATGGGAGAAGCACTTCTGGATCAAACACAAGGGGGAGAGGCGGCACAACAATCCAACTCGAATTCCACTTCAAACTCTTATTTTTGTTCGGATTCAGCGGAGCACCCTTCAATAAAATAGGCATACCTTTCTCGTACATAGTCGGATTGAGACGTTCTTTAAGGCGTTGGAAATATAACGAAAATATCTTTCCAATGGGTCTGGTGCCAACTCCTGGTTCGTTACAAAACGTTCCGTCTCGTCCGAACAATTCATCTGGTGTTGCGTCACCGTTTTGGGCCACGTCGGGCCTTCTATCTGTTTGGGACCTTAAGCCCAACATTAGTCTCGACTTTTCCACAAACCCTAGGTATTAATACTCTGCAACCGCCAGGGATTAGGGCTGGGTTTTTCTTAGTTTTGAATCTCTTGTAGATTGAACTCTGACTTGGTTAGATTGCGGAACCCCACTTGAGAAATCGATCTCTCTTCTGTTTGCGAGATTGTGTTTTCGTGTTCTTGCTTGTGTTCTCGATTCACAGGCAGGGATAAGCCTTCTTGGCGAGGTCAATCACGTTCGTGCGTGGTTGATAACCAACATAGCCATGGTGTAGTGATTGCGGGGTTCGGATCTGTGGTGATCGGAAGCCGGATCGTCAACGTCGAGTCCTCCACCAATCGAGTTTACCCCCCCCCCCCCACTGACGGAAGATCGAGCATCCGTGCGCACCAATTCCGAGTAGAACTTTCAGATGGTTTATCTGTTCATTTTCATTTCTGTTTCATACCTATCTAGGAGGGATGTTCCTAGTATAAATATCCATGTACTTCTAATGCAAAGGAGACTTTTGATAATTGAGAAACATAACCCCTTTGTTTAGCCGAGTGCTAACAAACTTGAGATTAATCTCTACCCCTTTGGTCTTGTGATTTCCTTTGCGGGATTAACAGTCTGCTAAACGTTTAACATCCCATGCAAAATTGTATTAATGTACAATATTTCGTGGCACATAATGCACATGGTGTGAAAGCTTATCAAGTCACGATTCCAACTCAATCAACTGTACATCATTTGTACTTCTGAAGATGGAGTTATGTTCAAAATATTAAAGACTACGTAGAGGAGTTGATGGGGGAGTGGTCCCGATCTTCCGCTAGGTAAAGGATAAACTTGGGTTGGTGGAGAATCTCGACGTTGGCGATCCAAGGTTCCGGTCCGGCGGATCAAAACCTTGCAATCGTTACACCACTGTCTCCGTTGGTTATCAACCACGCAGGACGCGATTGACCTCGCCACGAAGGCTAATTCCTGCAAGCGAACCCAAGAACACAAGCAAGAACAGGAAGGATACAAATCGAATGCCAAATCACAGACAAACGAAGATAAGGTGAGGTTTCACAAACGCCAATGCAGCAGCCAATCGGTCCGGTGCAAGAGGCGGGATCTAAACACAACAGTGTAGATGCAACAAAGCAAAACCTAACCCTAGAAGTGGCTGGCGTGAGAATATATAGGGCGGTGGCCTGTGGAAGGCGAAACAGACATGGGCTGTGGGCTAGAAGACGTACAGACTCAGACTATGGGCCAACATGGCCCAGTTCTGTCACGCAGTACTGTTTTAAATACACAGGACGACTCGAGACTCAAAATGAGGTGAAACCAATGGCAAACGATCCGTCTTCTCCTCAGCTTTCCAAAAAGTCAAAGAACGCGCATATCGGACTTCGTATGAGGAAGTTATGCCCATTTTGGTGAATGGTGGTCGATGTAGTCCGAACCAGCGAATTCTTGACTTCAAATCATCCGTGCGGCTCCGTCTTCAACTCCAACTATCCTATTCCATCTCCCATGTTCCTAAGCAACAAAATATCACTAGTATTCAGTAGCATCCCATCCAAACAAATATAATCAAAGTTGCTAAGGAACGAATTAACCTCATGGTTCAAGCGACGGGCACGGGCGCGTGTGATTGGTCCTTGTAGTTGAATTGTAGGTGGAGGCTCCATGTGTGTATCATGTGAAGTGATGTCCTCATCATCCCCCCCCTCTTGAATTGGAGTCGTCCTCGACTCAAGCTCATCATCATCTCCCAAATAGGGCTTTAAATCTGAAATGTTAAATGTGGGACTAACCCCAAAAACTGCAGGCAACTCAAGCTTATATGCATTGTCATTTATCTTCTCAAGCACACGGAAAGGACCATCAGCACGGGGCATCAATTTAGACTTTCGTAAATCAGGAAAACGATCCTTGCGCAAGTGCAACCAAACAAGATCACCCGGTTCAAATGTTATTTCTTTTCTACCCTTACTACCATAAGCACGATATTTCTCATTCATTTTCTCTATGTTTGCTTTAGTAGTTTCATGCATCTTAAGTAATAATTCAGCACGTGTAGTAGCATCAAAATTCAAGTTTTCAGATGGTGGTAATGGTAGCAAATCAATAGGAGCACGCGGATTAAAGCCATAGACCACTTGAAACGGACTTACCTTAGTAGTGGAGTGTACTGACCTATTATATGCAAACTCAATATGAGGTAGACACTCTTCCCAGAGCTTCAAGTTGGTCTTCAAAACAGCCCTCAACATGGTGGACAATGTGCGGTTGACGACCTCCGTTTGTCCATCCGTTTGGGGGTGACAAGTAGTAGAAAACAGCAGCTTCGTCCCCAACTTATGCCACAACGTCCTCCAAAAATGACTTAAGAATTTGGCATCACGATCTGAAACGATGGTATTGGGAACTCCATGCAAGCGTACGATCTCTCTGAAAAACAAATCAGCAATATTTGTAGCATCGTCGCTCTTGTGGCAAGGTATAAAATGTGCCATTTTAGAGAAACGATCTACCACCACAAAAATACTATCCCTCCCCCTCCTAGTTCTAGGTAATCCTAACACAAAATCCATAGAAATATCCTCCGAAGGTACACTAGGAACGGGCAGAGGCATATAAAGACCATGTGGGTTTAGTCGGGACTTAGCTTTATTGCAAGTAGTGCATCGTGCCACATAGCGCTCAACATCTCGTCTCATCTTAGGCCAATAGAAGTGTGTGGACAGCACATCTTCAGTTTTCTTTGATCCAAAATGACCCATCAAACCACCACCATGTGCTTCCTGCAATAACAACAAGCGAAGAGAGCTAGCCGGAACGCATAACTTGTTAGCACGAAAAAGATATCCTTGATTCAGCACATATTTGTTCCAAGCACGGTCATTTGTACAATTTGCAAAAGCATCTTTGAAGTCCAAATCAGTAGCATACATGTCCTTCAATGTTTCTAAACCAAAGATCTTATAATCAAGTTGAGAAAGCAATGTATATCGTCTAGATAAAGCATCAGCAGTCACATTATCTTTCCCTTTCTTATGCTTAATGATATATGGAAAAGTTTCAATAAATTCTACCCATTTAGCATGTCGTTTATTCAGATTTGCTTGACTACGTATATGCTTCAATGCTTCATGATCCGAATGAATAATAAACTCTTTAGGCAAAAGGTAATGTTGCCAAGTTTCAAGCACACGCACTAAGGCATATAATTCCTTATCATAGGTAGAATAGTTCAACTGTGAGCCATGTAATTTCTCACTAAAATAGGCCACGGGTTTACCTCCTTGCAGCAGCACACCTCCTAATCCAAAACCACTAGCATCACATTCTAACTCAAAAGGCTTACCGAAGTCGGGTAACTGAAGTAGAGGTGCATGTGTAAGGCGATCCTTGAGTGTGGCAAAAGCTTGTTCTTGTGCTGGTTCCCAAGTAAAAGTAACTCCCTTCTTGGTCAACTCATTTAAAGGACCGGCTATGGTGCTGAAATCTTTCACAAAACGCCGGTAGAAACCTGCAAGACCAAGAAAACTACGTACATGTGTGATAGTTTGGGGTTGCGGCCAGCTGTTGATTGCTACTACCTTTGCCGCGTCAACCTCAATACCCTGTGAAGTGACAACATATCCAAGAAACACAACTCGATCCGTGCAAAACGTGCACTTCTCAAGGTTACCAAACATTCTAGCCTCACGGAGGACAGAAAAAACAGCACGTAGGTGTTCAACATGTTCAGTGAGAGACTTGCTATAAACCAAGATATCATCAAAGTATACAACCACAAAGCGTCCTATAAAGTGCCGTAGGACTTCATTCATCAAGCGCATGAAGGTACTAGGTGCATTAGTAAGTCCAAAAGGCATGACAAGCCACTCATATAATCCAAACTTTGTTTTAAAAGCAGTTTTCCATTCATCACCTAGTTTCATGCGAATTTGGTGGTAGCCACTACGGAGATCGATCTTAGAAAAGATAATGGCACCACTAAGCTCATCAAGCATGTCATCCAATCTAGGAATAGGGTGTCGATATCGAATGGTGATATTATTAATAGCACGACAATCAACACACATGCGCCAACTACCATCTTTCTTAGGTACCAAAAGAACGGGTACTGCACAAGGACTAAGGCTTTCACGGACGTACCCACGATCAAGAAGGTCCTGTACTTGGCGCTCAATTTCTTTTGTCTCCTCCGGATTGGTGCGGTACGCTGCACGATTAGGAAGAGACGCCCCCGGGACCAAATCAATTTGGTGCTCGATGCCGCGTATCGGTGGCAGCCCGGGTGGTATCTCAGCAGGAAAAACATCTTTAAACTCGTGCAAAAGGTCAGTGACTGCAACAGGAACAGAGCTAGGAATGTTCGCAAGTGAAAACAACACGTTTGTGCAAATCAAGCCGTATAGCAAGGGAGTATCATCACAAATTTCAGCAAGGTCAGTTTTAGTTGTAAGCATGACATGTCCTTTCAGATTAATAACTTGTGATGAAGAAGGAGAAGCAATTTTATCTTTCTGTTGCCTCAAAAGCGTCTTAGCTACTTGCTGATTTTTAGAAGGTTGTTTGCTCTTTTGTGCATCCCTAGCATGTTTTTCTTGTTCAAATTTTACAATTTCAGCAGGAGTCATAGGAAGCAATGTAACTTTCTTTCCCTTATTCATAAATGTATACTTATTGCTCCTACCATGGTGTGTAGCATCAGTATCATACTCCCAGGGTCTACCAAGTAACAGAGAACATGCTTGCATTGGTACTACATCAAAATCAGCAACTCCTAAGTATGTACCAATGGCAAATTTGATGTGAGCAGTTTGTGTTACCTTGACCTTACCGTTATTGTTGAACCATTGCACATGGTAAGGGTGCGGATGCGCACGTGTGGGAAGTTGAAGCTTCATTACCATGTCGTGGCTCACCAAATTGTTGCAACTACCGCTGTCGATGATGACACGTACACGGCGGTCATTGACGAGGAAGAAGGTCTGAAACAGATTGTTCCGTTGTGCCCGATCGTCCTGCTCCATGTGAGTGCTTAAAATACGTTGTACAATAAGTGCTTCATGGTCGGCATAGGTATCCGATGTAAAAACAGCGTCATCATCGGATGTATCATCATCTCCTGCAATGTTAGCAGCAAGTGCATATTCATCTTCAACATCACTAGCACTTACATAGCCACCGTCTTCCGTAGCAATATAAGCCCGCTGACTAGGGCAGTCTTTCATCACATGGCCAAGTCCTTTGCACCTGTGACACTGGATCGCTGCAGAACGTGCAGTAGAGGCTGCCGAGGAGGTGGGCTTGGCTGGCGCCTTGGATGCTGCAGTCTTGGAACTCTCAACCTGGGCTGTAGATGTAGAAGGTGCTGATGTAGCCGCCGGTCGAGAAGGGGGTGCGGGTGGTCGTTGCTGCTGCCCACTTGAGCGTGAAGTAGCACCACCAATGTTGGTCCTCATGCTGCGTTGTGGTTGTTGGCGACCCTGCAATTCTTTTTCTGCAAGCATAGCAAGGTGGAAAAGACGAGTGATAGTATTGTATTCTTTATAATCAATGATATCCTGAATTTCACGTCTTAAACCACCATAAAAACGGGCCATTTTATCCTCATTGTCCTCCTCAATTTCAGCACGCATGCAACCTATTTGCAACTCCTGATAATACTCCTCTACCGATTTATTTCCTTGGTTTAGGCGCTGCAATTTTTTTCTCAAATCACGTTTATATGAAGGAGGGACCCATCTACCACGCATTTGCCGTTTTAACATATCCCAAGTTTGTGGTTCATTTCCAACCTGAACTATTTCAGTCCACCAAAGAAGAGCATATCCAGTGAAGTCACTAGTAGCTAAACGCACGCGGTGGATAGCAGGAACCATATGAGCATTAAATTTTTGTTCGACTGACATCTCCCAATCTAAATATGCATCTGGATCATAGGTGCCAGCAAAAGGAGGTACTGAAAATTTTACCTTAGAGTAGGGATCATTGTTCCTGTGGTTGTCATTGTTACCTCGTGGAGGGCGGTTGCGGTGGTCGCCCATACCTTGACGGTTGAACTGAAAGCGATGATGTGCAGCCTCATTAGGTCCAATGCCATTGTTCCCAGCATAGGATAGGTCGTCTTCCTCTTCAATATGGTCGTCTTCCTCTTCAACATGGTCATTGTTCGCTCGTGCAGCAGGCAAGCGTGTTTCCAAGGCAGTCATCCGGTCTACTAGGTCAGCCACAGTACGTGCGAGACGTTCGATGGAATGTTGGGTCTGCCGCTGAGACTCTAGTAGAGCACGTCGTGAGACACATTCATTAAAATCAGAAGGAGGGGTACCACTGTTATCTGCCATGTTAGTGAAAGACAAAACAACAAAGAATAATCCTGATGGAAAAACAGCTAGGTGTGGTGGTGGGTGTGGGGTGGAAGCAATCCGTCAAGCACCTTACCCACGCTTGCAAGTGTTCTTACCACGCCGCAGGGAGGTCGTCGGCCTACAGGTGATGAACCAAGTGGAGGGTGGTGTACAATTGCAAGAAATGATCCTGTCCTGACCAAGAGAAAGGTGTAGCTTGGAAGGCAAAGTGAGTAGCAAGGATTAGCGATAATAATAACAGTTAAACCAAGTTCAATAAGTATTCCCTAGTACTCGTCAAAGTTGCTGACCGTAGTGCTCCCAAAGTGAAAGTTCAAGTAATAGAGGGAAACTATGTGCCCAAAAATCAAAAAGGAAGCAAAAACAGGTCAAAATCAGCTCTCTATAGATCGGACAAGGGATCGGACAAGAGATCGGACAAGTGATCGGACAAGGGTATGTGCAAATTTTTTTTTCTGCTGCTGTTCGGATCGGACAAGAGTTCAGACAAAGGTTCAGACAAGAGATCGGACAAGCAACAAACAGCCAAATACTGCCTCAGATTGGACAAGAGTTCGGACAGGAGTTCGGACAAGAGTTCGGACAAGCAACAAACATGACTGCTTCTCTCTTTTTTTTAAATATTTTTTTTTCTTTTTTTTCACTCTATTTTTTTTTTCTGAACAAGGATGACCAGAGATGCAACCACAAAAATTGGCACCTACAACTGAGGTGGGATGTGGCTCACAAAAATTCAAACAAGTTTGCTGTCCGGCGAGCAAAAACTTTGTCCAATTTTTTTCTTTATCTTCCTGATTTTTTTGGCGAGTTTGGTGAGGGCTAACCGGCGTAGCGGGTTAGGGTACCCACCCAAATCGGGTCAGGAACACGCTCAAAAAATTTCAGATTTTTCTGCCAAACGAGCGAAAAGTTATG
The DNA here is from genome assembly GCA_019279435.1 of Zizania palustris. Taxonomy (NCBI): domain Eukaryota; kingdom Viridiplantae; phylum Streptophyta; class Magnoliopsida; order Poales; family Poaceae; genus Zizania; species Zizania palustris. Next base: position 19,540,365 of record JAAALK010000289.1, on the reverse strand, counting down.
CCTGTTTTACTGAAGGGGGGTCACAAAGAGTAGATGTGGAAAACAAATAGGGTTGCGGAAGGGGGGTTTTTTGGTGGGGAATTTTTTTTCTGAGACACAAGAACAACTACTACTCAAACGACACAAAGGGATTACTAAACCAGCAACAAGACTCGACCAAGAACACGAACTCAACAAAGTTAAAACTGAAATTAAAATCGCAAGGCACAAAGGGGTTCTCGGTGGGGAATTTTTTTTTTGGTGCGGTTTTCTGGACTCTGGGTAAAACAAAAGCAGATCGAGATTACCTAACAGGAAATCTGAGCTCTGATACCAGCTGATGGGGGAGTGGTCCCGATCTTCCGCTAGGTAAAGGATAAACTTGGGTTGGTGGATAATCTCGACGTTGGCGATCCAAGGCTCCGGTCCGGCGGATCAAAACCTTGCAATCGTTACACCACTGTCTCCGTTGGTTATCAACCACGCAGGACGCGATTGACCTCGCCACGAAGGCTAATTCCTGCAAGCGAACCCAAGAACACAAGCAAGAACAGGAAGGATACAAATCGAATGCCAAATCACAGACAAACGAAGATAAGGTGAGGTTTCACAAACGCCAATGCAGCAGCCAATCGGTCTGGTGCAAGAGGCGGGATCTAAACACAACAGTGTAGATGCAACAAAGCAAAACCTAACCCTAGAAGTGGCTGGCGTGAGAATATATAGGGCGGCGGCCTGTGGAAGGCGAAACAGACATGGGCTGTGGGCTAGAAGACGTACAGACTCAGACTATGGGCCAACATGGCCCAGTTCTGTCACGCAGTACTGTTTTAAATACACAGGACGACTCGAGACTCCAAATGAGGTGAAACCAACGGCAAACGATCCGTCTTCTCCTCAGCTTTCCAAAAAGTCAAAGAACGCGCCAATCGGACTTCGTATGAGGAAGTTATGCCCATTTTGGTGAATGGTGGTCGATGTAGTCCGAACCAGCGAATTCTTGACTTCAAATCATCCGTGCGGCTCCGTCTTCAACTCCAACTCTCCTATTCCATCTCCCATGTTCCTAAGCAACAAAATATCACTAGTATTCAGTAGCATCCCATCCAAACAAATATAATCAAAGTTGCTAAGGAACGAATTAACCTCATGGTTCAAGCGACGGGCACGGGCGCGTGTGATTGGTCCTTGTAGTTGAATTGTAGGTGGAGGCTCCATGTGTGTATCATGTGAAGTGATGTCCTCATCAGGAGCAACCACCATGTGGAAACCACTCGGGTACCACTGTTCCTTATGAGGTCATCCATAACAATGATAAAGACATCCAACACTCTATCATTCTTGGACCAATCACTCACTCCCGTCCACGGATGCTTAATTATGAGGTGCGATCGTTTCTTACTTTACATGATGATATGGATACAGATGGGATGCTACTTATGGATGATATTTAGACTCTAAGGAACATGGGAGAAGCACTTCTGGATCAAACACAAGGGGGAGAGGCGGCACAACAATCCAACTCGAATTCCACTTCAAACTCTGATTTTGGTTCGGATTCAGCGGAGCACCCTTCAATAAAATAGGCATACCTTTCTCGTACATAGTCGGATTGAGACGTTCTTTAAGGCGTTGGAAATATAACGAAAATATCTTTTCAATGGGTCTGGTGCCAACTCCTGGTTCGTTACAAAACGTTCTGTCTCGTCCGAACAATTCATCTGGTGTTGCGTCACCGTTTTGGGCCACGTCGGGCCTTCTATCTGTTTGGGACCTTAAGCCCAACATTAGTCTCGACTTTTCCACAAACCCTAGGTATTAATACTCTGCAACCGCCAGGGATTAGGGCTGGGTTTTTCTTAGTTTTGAATCTCTTGTAGATTGAACTCTGACTTGGTCAGATTGCGGAACCCCACTTGAGAAATCGATCTCTCTTCTGTTTGCGAGATTGTGTTTTCGTGTTCTTGCTTGTGTTCTCGATTCACAGGCAGGGATAAGCCTTCTTGGCGAGGTCAATCACGTTCGTGCGTGGTTGATAACCAACATAGCCATGGTGTAGTGATTGCGGGGTTCGGATCTGTGGTGATCGGAAGCCGGATCGTCAACGTCGAGTCCTCCACCAATCGAGTTTACCCCCCCCCCCCACTGACGGAAGATCGAGCATCCGTGCGCACCAATTCCGAGTAGAACTTTCACATGGTTTATCTGTTCATTTTCTTTTCTGTTTCATACCTATCTAGGAGGGATGTTCCTAGTATAAATATCCATGTACTTCTAATGCAAAGGAGACTTTTGATAATTGAGAAACATAACCCCTTTGTTTAGCCGAGTGCTAACAAACTTGAGATTAATCTCTACCCCTTTGGTCTTGTGATTTCCTTTGCGGGATTAACAGTCTGCTAAACGTTTAACATCCCATGCAAAATTGTATTAATGTACAATATTTCGTGGCACATAATGCACATGGTGTGAAAGCTTATCAAGTCACGATTCCAACGCAATCAACTGTACATCATTTGTACTTCTGAAGATGGAGTTATGTTCAAAATATTAAAGACTACGTAGAAGAGCAACCACCATGTGGAAACCACTCGAGAACCACTGTTTCTGATGAGGACATCCATAACAATGATAAAGACATCCAACACTCTATCATTCTTGGACCAATCACTCACTCCCGTCCACGGATGCTTAATTATGGGGTGCGATCATTTCTTACTTTACATGATGATATGGATACAGATGGGATGCTACTTATGGATGATATTTAGACTCTAAGGAACATGGGAGAAGCACTTCTGGATCAAACACAAGGGGGAGAGGCGGCACAACAATCCAACTCGAATTCCACTTCAAACTCTGATTTTGGTTCGGATTTAGCGGAGCACCCTTCAATAAAATAGGCATACCTTTCTCGTACATAGTCGGATTGAGGCATTCTTTAAGGCGTTGGAAATATAACGAAAATATCTTTCCAATGGGTCTAGTGCCAACTCCTGGTTCGTTACAAAACGTTCTGTGTCGTCTGAACAATTCATCTGGTGTTGCGTCACCATTTTGGGCCACGTCGGGCCTTCTATCTGTTTGGGACCTTAAGCCCAACATTAGTCTCGACTTTTCCACAAACCCTATGTATTAATACTCTGCAACCGCCAGGGATTAGGGCTGGGTTTTTCTTAGTTTCGAATCTCTTGTAGATTGAACTCTGACTTGGTCAGATTGCGGAACCCCACTTGAGAAATCGATCTCTCTTCTGTTTGCGAGATTGTGTTTTCGTGTTCTTGCTTGTGTTCTCGATTCACAGGCAGGGATAAGCCTTCTTGGCGAGGTCAATCACGTTCGTGCGTGGTTGATAACCAACATAGCCATGGTGTAGTGATTGCGGGGTTCGGATCTGTGTTGATCGGAAGCCGGATCGTCAACGTCGAGTCCTCCACCAATCGAGTTTACCCCCCCCCCCACTGACGGAAGATCGAGCATCCGTGCGCACCAATTCCGAGTAGAACTTTCACATGGTTTATCTGTTCATTTTCATTTCTGTTTCATACCTATCTAGGAGGGATGTTCCTAGTATAAATATCCATGTACTTCTAATGCAAAGGAGACTTTTGATAATTGAGAAACATAACCCCTTTGTTTAGCCGAGTGCTAACAAACTTGAGATTAATCTCTACCCCTTTGGTCTTGTGATTTCCTTTGCGGGATTAACAGTCTGCTAAACGTTTAACATCCCATGCAAAATTGTATTAATGTACAATATTTCGTGGCACATAATGCACATGGTGTGAAAGCTTATCAAGTCACGATTCCAACGCAATCAACTGTACATCATTTGTACTTCTGAAGATGGAGTTATGTTCAAAATATTAAAGACTACGTAGAAGAGCAACCACCATGTGGAAACCACTCGGGAACCACTGTTCCTGATGAGGACATCCATAACAATGATAAAGACATCCAACACTCTATCATTCTTGGACCAATCACTCACTCCCGTCCACGGATGCTTAATTATGAGGTGCGATCGTTTCTTACTTTACATGATGATATGGATACAGATGGGATGCTACTTATGGATGATATTTTGACTCTAAGGAACATGGGAGAAGCACTTCTAGATCAAACACAAGGGGGAGAGGCGGCACCACAATCCAACTCGAATTCCACTTCAAACTCTGATTTCGGTTCGGATTCAGCAGAGCACCCTTCAGTAAAATGGGCATACCTTTCTCGTACAGAGTCGGATTGAGGTGTTCTTTAAGGCGTTGGAAAGATAACGAAAATATCTTTCCAATGGGTCTAGTGCCATGTCCTGTTTCATTACAAAACGTTCGATGTCATCCGAACAATTCATCAGGTGCTGTGTCACTATTTTGGGCCACGTCGGGCCTTGTATCTGTTTGGGACCTTAAGCCCAACATTAGTCTCGACTTTTCCACAAACCCTAGGTATTAATAATCTGTAGCCGCCAGGGATTAGGGCTGGGTTTTGCTTAGTTTCGAATCTCTTGTAGATTGAACTCTGACTTGGTCAGATTGCGGAACCCCACTTGAGAAATCGATCTCTCTTCTGTTTGCTAGATTGTGTTTCTGTGTTCTTACTTGTGTTCTCAATTTGCAGGAAGGGATAAGCCTTCTTGGCGAGGTCAATCATGTTCGTGCGTGGTTGATAACCAATGGAGCCATGGTGTAGCGATTGCGGGGTTCGGATCTGTGGTGATCGTAAGTCGGATCGTCAACGTCGAGTCCTCCACCAATCGAGTTTACCCCCCTGACGGAAGATCGGGCACCCGTGTGCATCAAGTGGTATCAGAGCCCATGTTTACCGTCAGGTTCGTAGGTTCATCTACCCTTGTTCGAGTCAATTTCGCATTCATCCTAGAGTCCATACAAAAGCCGAACAAAAAAATTCCCTATCTGAGACATTGTTAGCCTTTTGCATAATTCTATTTCAGAGTCTTTAGTGTTGAATTCGTGTCCAAATTTGTGTCTTGTTGCTGGTTAATTCGTGTTTTAGGTCAGTTAGTGTCTCCACCACAATTCCCCTACTCCGCTGCATAATTTTTCCACCCCCACGGATCCCCATCCGCTTCTATTTCCGCCACAACCAGCATATCTGGTTTAGGGGGAACAGATCTGATTTTGGAGGATTCTCTTTGAATCGGCCATAACTTTTCGCTCGTAACTCCGATTGAGCTGAAATTTTTAACACAAGTAGATATCTAAAAGTAGGCTTGCGCGATACTCATTCCATCAGTATCGGTGTTGTCAAAAAAATTAAAAATAAATCAGGGAGGCCTTCATTTTGGGCTCCGAAGTTGCAGCACCGGTTATTTAGGGTTTCCTGTACCGATATCATCTTTCATCGGTTTGAGCTGAAACTTGGTGCTGTGCTTAATCTTGGGGCATATTGTTGCTACTTAGCACTTGGTAATTGGTTTCAAAAAAAGAAAAAAAAAAGAGAAAAAAAGGAGAGAAAAAAGAGGCAATACCGAAGGCCCTACACTGTTTGTTTCATAGTGTTGCTGGTGTCGTGTTGACACTGTCCTTGCAATTCATCTTGTTCATCCTTGATTCCTTCTTGTGTCACTACTGTTCATAGAACACGAGTAGACCAGCAATTAGGACTAATAATTTGAATATTTATTCAGCATTACTATCTGTTATTGAATTGTGTTCCACTCAAATATTTGGCCTTCCTATAGCTCCACATACTTACCTTCTGAACAATACAGTTTCTGCCAGCAATTGCTATACTCACGACTTCAACGGTATCATCCCCAAGCTAACAGGTTATGCCACCTGCAATGATTGGTAAAAACCTTGCAAGAACATGGTGAAACGCTTGAGTGTGAGCGACTCCACATCCTAGTAGTTCATAGGAAACTAACACACTTGTGAGCTTGTTTGTGTTTTGTGTTTTCACTAACCATGGCAGGATCACACCAAGGCGATGGAGATGAATGTGTGTCCAAGTTAGAAATTGAAAAGTTGCTGCAAGAACTCAATGCAAACATCGTTACGAGTAACCAGGACAATGAGCACATAATGGAGAGAATAGAGAGGAACATTGCCACCCTCATCACCAGGATGGAGAACATAGAGCGACAACCACCGCCACCGAATGATAGGGCTAAAGATCTCGAGGAAAACAACATAAATCAAGATCATATGCAACCTCTTCCTCAAGAACCTCCCCATCAACAAAATCCACATCGTCAAGGTATGGGAGGTAATAATGGAAACAACCCTCGTGCTAATAATTCGTTTGCTAAGGTTAAATTCAGCATACCCTTTTTTTCTGGCTCTTATGATGCTAAAACATATCTGAATTGGGAGATGACAGTACAACAAAAATTTAACTCTCACCAAGTTCTAGAAATACATAGAGTTAGACAAGCCACTAACGAGTTTACCGATTTTGCTATTATTTGGTAGAATGAGATCTCAAGTGTAGGCTTAGTACCTGACACATGGGATGGGCTAAAGAGAGCTATGCGTGGTACATTTGTCCCTACTACTTATAAACATGATTTGCTTCAAAAATTACAGCGTTTAAACCAGGGAAATAAATATGTAGAGGAGTACTACCAGGAACTGCAAATAGGAATGCTGCGTTGTGATTTAGTTGAGGATGAGGAGAGTAAAATGGCTAGATTTTTTGGTGGGTTAAGAAGAGAAATACATGACATAGTATATTATAAGGAATATAATACACTAAATAGATTGTTTCACCTTTCTATGAAGGCAGAAAGAGAATTGCAGGGACGACAGCCGAAGTCGAAGGGTAACTTCACCGACACAAGACCGGCATCTGCAACGGGAAAATCAACACTACCTTCTCCCGCACGGTCTGCTGCCCCCTTCATATCCAAGGCGCATTCAGCAACACCTTCATCTTCACTACCACTAGAGGAGAAGAGTAAGACAAACCTACCAGCTACTAGTTCCTCATCGGTTGCTTTTACAAGCCAAACCAGTGGAGTCATTTGCCACAATTGCAAAGGGAAGGGCCATTGCATGAGAGATTGTCCAAGCTAGATACAGACATTCATTGCTACTGAGGATGGAAGGTATGTTAGTACTACTGATATTGAAGATGGTGGTACTGACGATGCAGGTGATGATGAAGAGCCTGCAAGTGATGGCGAGGAGGTTTTAGGTACTGCTGCCATAGAGAAGTATCAGACATTGATTGTACAACGTGTTTTAAAAACTCAAGTGGGGCAAATGGACACACTACAACGCCACAACTTATTTCAAATGTTCCTCATTGTCAATGATCGTCGTGTTCGTGTCATAATTGATGGAGGGAGCAACAATAACTTGGTGAGCATAAAGCTGGTTACTAAGCTTGGATTGACCACATGCCCACACTCTCATCCCTACTATATTTAGTGGTTCAATAATAGTGGTATGGTCAAGGTAACACACTCTGCGAGAGTTCACTTTTTCATTGGTACATACCATGACTTTGCTCATTTTGATGTTGTACCCATGCAAGCATGTTCACTTTTATTGGGTCGACCATGGGAATTTGATACGGATGCCACACATCACGGTATGAGTAACAAATATACACTTATGCACAAGGGAAAGAAAAATAATTTGCTTCCTATGACTCCTACTGAAATTATGCAATGTGACAAAGAGAGTTTTGAGAAGAGCAAGAAGGAGACTTCACCACAATATGAAAATCAGCAAGTAGCTAACACTATCTTCCCACCTAAGAAAGATAAGAAAGACAATAGCTCTAAGTCGGACGGAATTAAATTTAAAAGGGGTGTTATGCTTGCTACTAAATATGATTTGGTTGATATTAATGAGTTTGATTCTCCTTGTTATGCAAAGACGTCTTGTTTTCATTTGAGGATTCTTCCACTTCTTTGCCTCCTACTGTCACTAACCTTTTGCAGGAGTATAAGGATGTGTTTCCAGTGGAGATGCCTCCGGGGCTGTCACCTGTTCGAGGTATTGAGCATCAAATTGACTTGATCCCAGGAGCGACATTCCCAAACCGTGCTAGATATATAACAAATCCGGAGGAGACTAAAGAAATTTGGTGACAAGTCCAAGAACTAGTGGACCGTGGGTACGTACGCGAGAGCCTTAGTCCATGTGTTGTGCCTGTTCTTTTAGTCACTAAGAAAGATGGTAGTTGGCGTATGTGTATTGATTGTAGAGCCATCAATAATATTACAATAAGGTATTGTCATCCTATTCCTAGGTTAGATGATATTCTTGATGAGTTGAGTGGGTCTATCATTTTCTCTAAGATTGACTTGCGTAGTGGATACCACCAAATTCGAATGAAATTAGGAGATGAATGGAAAACAACTTTTAAAACAAAGTTCAGGTTATATGAGTGGCTAGTCATGCCTTTTGGGTTAACTAATGCACCTAGCACTTTCATGCGTTTAATGAATGAAGTATTGAGAGTTTTTATTGGCAAATTTGTGGTGGTTTAATTTGATGATATCTTGATATATAGTAGATCTATTGATGAACATTTGAATCATTTGCGTGCTGTTTCTAATGTTTTGAGAGATGCACGCTTGTATGGTAACCTTGAAAAGTGTACTTTTTGCATGGATTGAGTCTCTTTTCTTGGCTATGTTGTTACTCCACAGGGTATTGAGGTAGATGAAGCAAAAAATGAAGCCATCAAGAGCTGCCCAACACCATAAACTGTTACGCAAGTGAGAAGTTTTCATGGACTTCCTGGTTTTTATCGACGGTTTGTGAAGAATTTCAGCACCATTGCTGCACCACTCAATGAGGTGACAAAGAAGGGAGCTTCATTTATATGGGGTCCAGCACAAGAACAAGGATTTAACATGCTTAAGGACAAACTTACACATGCCCCTCTACTCCAACTTCCTGACTTTGGTAAGACGTTTAAGATTGAATGTGATGCTAGTGGGATTGGGATAGGAGGAGTTCTCATACAAGAAGGTAAACATGTTGCTTACTTTAGTGAAAAATTGCATGGACCTAATATGAATTATTCTACTTATGATAAGGAGTTGTATGCTCTAGTTAGGATGTTAGAGACTTGGCAACATTACCTTTAGCCTAAGGAGTTTGTCATTCATTCTGATCATGAATCCTTGAAACATATTAGAAGTCAGGCAAAACTCAATAAGCGACATGCAAAATGGGTTGAGTTCATAGAGTCTTTTCCATACATCATTAAACATAAACGTGGTAAAGACAATATAATTGCAGATGCTTTATCTAGGCGTTTTACTATGTTATCTCAGCTTGATCATAAGATATTTGGTCTAAAAGCAATAAAGGAGTTATATGCTACTGATCTAGACTTCAAGGATGCTTTTGAAAATTGTAGAGAGTGCCGATCTTGGAATAAATATGTGCTGAATGATGGCTCATTATATCGTGCTAACAAGCTATCCATCCCAGCAAGCTCCATTCGCCTTTTATTTTTACAGGAAGCCCACGGGGGAGGATTGATGGGACATTTTGGAGCGAAGAAAACTGAGAACGTGTTGTCAACACACTTATTTTGGCCAAGGATGCGGCGGGATGTCGTGCTCTATGTCTCACGCTGCACTACATGTAACAAAGCTAAGTCATGTTTGAATCCCTTTGGACTTTATATGCCCCTTCCTGTTCCTAGCGTCCCTTTGGAGCATATATCAATGGATTTTGTATTAGGGTTACCTATAACAAAGAGGGGAGGGATAGTATATTTGTGTTGGTCGATCGATTCTCAAAAATGGCACATTTTATACCTTGTCATAAGAGCGATGATGCTACAAACACTGTTGATTTATTTTTCGGGGACATCATTCGCCTACATAGAGTACCCACCACCATTTTCTCTGATCGTGATGCAAAGTTCTTGAGCCACTTTTGGAGAAGTTTGTGGTGTAAGTTGGGTACCAAGCTGCTGTTCTCCACCACGTGCCACCCTCAAACTGATGGGCAAACCGAGGTAGTTAATCGTACACTAGGCACCATGTTGCGGGCTGTTTTGAAGAAGAATATGAAGATATGGGAAGAATGTTTACCTCATGTGGATTGTGCATATAATCGAGCAGTACATTCTACCACCAAGGTGAGTCCTTTCTAAGTTGTGTATGGTTTTAATCCCCATGCCCCTATTGATCTTTTTCCATTGCCTACTTCTGAACATGTGCATTTAGATGCTAAGAAACGTGCTGATTTGATTCTAAAATTACATGACACAACTAAAGAACACATTAAGAAGATGATCGAAAGGTATAAAATTGCTGGTAGTAAGGGTAGAAGACATATAACCTTTGAAATAGGTGATCTTGTTAGGTTACATTTGCGTAAAGATAGATTTCTAGAATTGAGAAAGTCTAAATTGATGCCTCGAGCTGATGGACCTTTCAAGATAGTTAAGAAAATTAATGACAATGCATATCAGCTTGAGTTGCCTGCAGATTTTGGGGTTAGTCCCACATTTAACATTTCAGATTTGAAGCCATATTTGGGAGAAGAAGATGAGTTCGAGTCGATGACGACTCCAATTGAAGAAGGGGAGGATGATGAGGACATTGATAACAATGATAAAGACATCCAACACTATATCATTCTTGGACCAATCACTCGCTCCCGTGCACGGAAGCTTAATTATGAGGTGCGTTCGTTTCTTACTTTACATAATGATATGGATACAGATGGGATGCTACTTATGGATGATATTTTGACTCTAAGGAACATGGGAGAAGCACTTCTGGATCAAACACAAGGGGGAGAGGTGGCAAAACAATCCAACACGAATTCCACTTCAAACTTTGATTTCGGTTCGGATTCAGCGGAGCACCCTTCAGTAAAATGGGCATAACTTTCTTGTACAGAGTCGGATTGAGGCGTTCTTTAAGGCGTTGGAAATATAACGAAAATATCTTTCCAATGTCATCTGAACAAGTCATCTGGTGTTGTGTCACCATTTTGGGCCACGTCGGGCCTTGTATCTGTTTGGGACCTTAAGCCCAAAATTAGTCTCGACTTTTCCACAAACCCTAGGTATTAATACTCTGCAGCTGCCAGGGATTAGGGCTAGGTTTTGCTTAGTTTCAAATCTCTTGTAGATTGAACTCTGACTTGGTCAGATTGCGGAACCCCACTCGAGAAATCGATCTCTCTTGTGTTTGCGAGATTGTGTTTCCGTGTTCTTGCTTGTGTTCTCGATTCGCAGGCAGGGATAAGCCTTCTTGGCGAGGTCAATCGCGCTCGTGCGTGGTTGATAACCAGCGGAGCCATGGTGTAGCGATTGCGGGGTTCGGATCTGTGGTGATCAGAAGCTGGATCATCAACGTCGAGTCCTCCACCAATCGAGTTTACCCCCCCTGACGGAAGATTGGGCATCCGTGCGCATCAATTCCGAGTAGACCTTTCACATGGTTTATCTATTCATTTTCATTTCAGTTTCATACCGATCTAGGAGGGCTATTCCTAGTATAAATATCCATGTACTCCTAAGGCAAAGGAGACTTTTTATAATTGATAAACATAACCCCTTTGTTTAGCCGAGTGCTAACAAACTTGAGATTAATCTCTACCCCTTTGGTCTTGTGATTTCCTTTGCGGGATTACAGAAGCAGCAGCGCCATCCGCTCCCCAATTGGTGCTCCTACTCCCTTCAAGGTTAGCCTTGATTGATTGTAGGTTGTGTTGGTTTGTTCTTGAGAGTGTAGTTGGGAAAATCCTTGATTCAAGTTGTCGGTTCAAGACAGTTGTTGGCTTCGAGTTTTATTTTCTAGGTTGCACTAGTTATCGCTGCTTGCACCAAGTTATCTAGCTATTCTACAGCTAGTTATCTGGTGGTTGATCCTACACCGTGAAGGCCAGGACATCATGAACTATCATCTGGTATCGTTACCATAGTAGGATTCTTTACCCTTAGCTACATATATTTTTGTCTTCATCATATCCACCAAAAAGCCAAAAAAATTGTTATAGCCTTTTGTTACGATCTGTTTATCTAGTGAGTATTGTTAAGTTTAAATCCATTTGAGTCTTTGTTTAGCTGCTGATCATATCATCATTGGTGTGTCCTTTTATCCTTTCATATCCCACAAAAATAGTAACCCAATCATATCTTTGATATTATTTAATAATAAAGATATTTGCTTCATTGGATATTATTCTCTACTCTCCTCGGCACGAATGCATATGATGCCTATGCTCTAGCTAAACAGTCATGACCCGCTCTGACTTGGCTATTATTGGTTCGCCCGAATGCCACTACTCTAGCCGAGTGCTCATGACCCGCTCTCGCCCCGCTATTGTTGGCTCCCCGGAATATTTTCCATTCTAGTCGAGTGGTCATGACCCACTCTGACCCCGCTATTGTTGTATTCCTGTAATATTTTCCACTCTATCTATGTGATCATGACCCACTCTGACCCGACGATTGATGGTTTTTCCAGATTCCCTTGATGACTCATACTCTCCGCGAGTGTTAGCGTCATATCTCGACCATGAGTAGCGCAGACGGTTCCAAGTTGCGTGCATGTGATTCAAATCCATACGCTAAGTGAACCTAAGCTACATTGAGGCGGTCGGGAACTCGTCCCAGGACTTTCTAAGTTCATTTGGAGGGCTTGCTTTGCACTCGGGCAGTTGCGAGCGACTACTCTGACTATAGTATTCATGATCCGCTTTGACATAGTCATTGTTAAAGTCGTTTGCCTACTCGGGGGCTCTTATAAGCGTGACGCTGATGGTGCTAACCAGCGTGAATGCGGCATGAGTTTCCTGCGCTATACAAACCTAGGCTATATCGAATGAAGTCAATGTTAAATACTGCTTACAGTCGAACAGACAATAAGACTTGGCAATGAAGGAATTTTTATTACATTTCCATGATATGTACATATACAAGAATTTCTTCCACATTTTTATCTGTTCAATAGGGACAACACTCCTCGGATGGAGCTCCACTGCATACACACGGTGTTGAAGCATTCCCGAGTCCGAGAAGCCTCGTGAGTCGGCGAAGCCTTGTGAAAATGCTTTTTAGCATATTTTTCAATACACGCTCCCGACTCACTGCACAATATGTGCATATCCGACGATGCTGCCTAGACGACCGACGAGCCCTGTTCCGTCGACGGGCGCTCCCTCACTGACGCCTTCTACAACTATGATGCTGTCAGTTCCGGAGTCCTGCCATCTAATCAAGGAAGATGCGCATCACCAACTATGACATTCCTCTTCTTCCTGGACAATGATGTAAGGTCGCCGCACGGGCTCATTAGGCCCAAGCAGCGGTCAGAGAACCGCCATAAGGTCACCGCATGGGCTCGCAACTCCATCGCCAAACACCAACACCAATGCTACTACTCTCCTCTAAGTATTTGCAGCACAACTCCGGTCGCTTTGCGAAGACATTCTCCGGATGATCCTACAAAAGAATTATCAAACACTTCAGCAACTAGTAGCATGAAAAAAATACAAAAAATACCAGATGACACTCACCAGAAGTATGGAGGCTCCTGATAGCCCACCGTTAAGCCTTCTGAGGAGCCAGGGTGGAGACGGTGGGCTCATGTATCTCAAATGATGAGTGATGCCTATAAAAGGGTCCCCATGGCCTTAGAAAACAATCAAGAAATTCAGAATTTTATTTTTCTAATCTTCAAGAAGTTGGATTAGTGTTTTGCTTTGATTTTTATTCTATTCTAAATCATCCTTAGTTCTAGGCGCTTCTCTGTATTCACTGTTGTTTTTGTCGCTAAGAACTATTCTTCCAGAATGCTTTGAATTAGCCATTGCTGTTGCATCTTTCCTTCCATGCGAAACAAACAAAAATTCTGTACACCTCCTGGAATTTCTACCGACCAAATCTTGCAAAACTTTTGGAGATATTTTTTAACTCATTCTGAAATTGTTTTTTAATCATCAAACGGCTGAATTATGTTTGGCGTGAATATTTTGTTCAAAGCCGCCGGCCGGAGTGTGTCTTCCCATCTATGTTTTTGCTGACCGATCGCTGCTACCAGGTTTTATCTTCATCAATTCCTGAATGTTTTTCTCGGTAGTTATCAAGAGCCCAATTTTCGTCCTGGATCGATGTATCTAGTGCGTTTTCTGTAGCTCGATCTTGCTTTTGTCGATCTGTGCGCAGCACAGAAGCAGTGTTCCTGCAGTATAATTTTTTCTGGTTGATCTCGGATGCTTTGTTTTCTATCTGATTTCTGTGCGCAAGGTTTGAGTTCATTGCCTCCTTATTTTTCTTTATTTCCAGGATGTTTCTGTTATGCGTTTTAAATCATCGCGAGAGAGGAGTCTTTCCAGGACACAATCGTTGTTGTATATTTTTTTTTTGAAAAAAGGCCACCAAACATAGTGGCCCGCCTTTATTTGAAAGCCAGGAAAGTAACATAAACGCTGGGGTTACCAGCAAAGAGTTTACGAACAAAGTAGCAAAAGCTAACAACTCCCCCAAGGCCGCACCCAGCAGGGGCACCATACTGAAACCAGAACACACAGAAAAAAGGCCCCAACGCCCCTCGGGACAAAACACAAGCACGATCGCACAACTTGAACAACTGGTCGAGCGGGACAGACAGACACGGAGCAAAAGAGCGCCCAACAAACAACAACAGGCCACTAGGACAACCAAGCTTCAGAAGTGAAGAACTACACATTAGTCCGAACTGCGTCCCTCGGACGCAAAGAGCTTGTCCGGGCGAGAGCATGGATCGAGGCAAGGCATCTGGTAGCATCCTCCTGACGACGCGCCGGCATCAATGGCAACCACTGGGCAAGCAAAGACAAAATACGGTAAAGTAAGCTCATAACATTGCCAGAAATCTTATTCTGGAAAATCAACTCATTCCGCTGCAGCCAAATGGCCCAGACACACCCCGCAAACACCCAACAATTGATCAGCCTATCTGCAGGGCGAACAGAGGTTAAAAACTCCCCGATGAAAGACTCTACGCTCAACGGACACTTGGTCCAGCCAAGAGCATCTCTCATAAACACCCAAACGAAACAGGCAATACGACACCCGAAGAAACGGTGATCAACATCCTCCATCCCACCGCAGAAAATGCAACCAGGGTCCCCAGGCCAGCCTAAATGCGCCAGATGATAACCAACAGGCACTCTTCTTTTAAAGAGCAGCCAAACAAAGATTTTAACCTTTAAAGGAACACAACTCCTCCAGATCTCCCCTCCCTTAGTATCTTGAATACCACCAAAAACAATCATCCGATAAATGCTTTTCGTACGGAAGCCCTTGTTATCCAACTCCCAGACCAAAGCATCTCTATCATCCCTAAGGGCCACATTGTTCAACACGTTGTGAAGCAAGTTCCACTGGTCCAAATCCTCCTCCAACAGAGATCTTCTCAAACGGACGTTCCAAACCCCATCGTCACACATGTGAGAAACAGTGGCGCTAGGATCATCGCAGACCTCGAAGATTTTAAAAAATCGAACACTAAGGGGGATATCATCGATCCAGACATCTCTCCAGAAAGAAACCCTATCGCCAGAACCCACGTGATAGCCACAAACTCTTTGGATCCAACTCTTAACCTTGTGAAGCCCCTTCCAAAAGTAAGAGCTACCAAGTGGGGAGGACTGAAACAGACCCCCAGTCCGACAATATTTGTTACGAAGGAGCGAATAACAAATACCCTCTTTGCCAGATTCCAAATTATAGATCCACTTACAAATAAGAGCAGAGTTCATCGCTCTACAATCTAAGACCCCCAAACCACCACCATCCTTAGGGATGCAAAGGGCTTTCCAGTTAACCAGATGGTACTTCCTCTTATTATCTAAGCCACCCCAGAAAAAACGAGCTCTAATCCTATCAATGTGTTGGTGAACCGTTTCAGGCAACATAAAAACCCCCATAGTGTACATCGGGATAGAGCTCAAACAGGAGTTGAGCAGAATCATCCGCCCCCCATACGACAAATGACCACACTTCCAACCAGAAAGTCTTTTTTCGATCTTAGCCACAAGCGGATTAAAATCACGAACACTGGGCTTGGTCCCCGACACAGGAACACCAAGATAAGTGATGGGAAGCTCTCCCAGTTTACAGTTAAACTTGTCAGCAACTCTCTTCGCCTCAAGGGGACCAACTCCAATGACAAACACCTCACTCTTATGATAGTTAATCTTCATACCCGACATCGCCTCATAGCAATAAAGAAGGAACTTCATAACACTGAAGTTCTGATCATCAAACTCCATGAACAAAATCGTGTCATCCGTGTATTGAAGATTAACCACGCCGCCTCCAACGAGATGGGGAACCAGACCTCTCAGGTGGCCACTCTCTTTAGCTCTAAGAAGAATCTCTGCCAGGGCATCACCAACAATGTTAAACAAGAGAGGGGAGAGAGGATCCCCTTGGCGCAGCCCCTTGTAAGTACGAAAAAACCCTCCAAGTTCACCATTGATATTAATGGCAACTTTACCCCCTTCAACCACTTGCTTGATCCAACTCACCCACTTGTCAGGGAAACTTTTCCGACTAAGGACCTCATATAAAAACTCCCAGTTCACTTTATCATACGCTTTTTCAAAGTCAAGTTTTAGGATCACCCCCTTGTGTTTGTTCTTCCTTAAATCATGGAGAACCTCGTGGAGAGTCACAATACCGTCAAGAATATTCCTACCGGGGATAAAAGCTGATTGACACTTATCGATCACATTATCAATACAGAGGGACAGACGAGCAGTCAGGATCTTAGTGATCACCTTATAACACACATTCAAGAGACAAATGGGACGAAATTGCTTAATATCATTAGCATCATGGACTTTCGGGATAAGAACAATACTGCCGAAATTGATCCTATTAAGATGAAGTTTACCAGCAAACAACTCATCAAGCATTTCCTTGAAAACACCTCTCAACTGGGGCCAAAACGCCTTGTAAAAAGAAGTCGGGAAACCATCAGGGCCCGGGGCAGTATTGGTTTTCATAAGTTTAATAGCTAGATCAATTTCCTCAATCCCAAACGGCTTAATCATCTCTTCACCATCAGCGACACTAAGCCCTCGCCTACCACTCCACATGTCAGTAGAAAGATGGATTGGGGGCAACCTCTCAGAACCAAAGAGACCTTTGTAGAAATTGGTAATATGATTTTTTAACTCACAAGGGTCAGAGATATCAACGCCATCACAGTTGAGAGAAAGGATACTAGCTTTCCTCCTCCTCCCATTCGCCACACCATGAAAAAAGGAAGTGTTGGCGTCACCCTGAAGAATCCACTTCTGACCGCTCCTTTTTTGCCAGTATGATGCCTCTTGATCATACACACTCATCAACTCGTTTTCCATCTCATACAACTCTTTCCAGTTTTGGTCATTGTTAGGATCACGATCAGCCACCATCTCAAGATTCTGAACCAAAAGACCCAGGTGGTTTTTACGGCGTCTGAAGTCACTCATGAAATTGGCCCCCCAGCCTTTCATCAATCTCCTAAGACAGTTACCTTGGTATTGCCAATAATCCATCACATCTCGAGAACGCCTAATCGGCCAAATATTAACTAACCAAGGCTTAAAACTCTCATCAGATAACCACATGTTATCAAATCTGAACCCACCCTGAGATTTAGGGGGATCCCTGTCCAGATCAACAAAAATGGGACAGTGATCGGAACTAATTCTGGGAGTACTAAAGGCTAGGGAAAGCGGATACATGACATCCCAACTAGCCGAGGCTAAGACTCTGTCCAAGACCACCATAGTGGGGTTAATTTGGTTATTAGACCAGGTATATTTAGCCCCCAAGCGATGCATCTCAAGCAAATCACACTTGTTAATAAATGAGTTAAACTCATCCATCCAACGCTGATTAGAGTCACCTCTAGATTTTTCATGCACAAACCTGATGAGATTAAAATCCCCTCCTATCAGCACAGGCACATTCAGAGAAGTGATTTTATCTTCCATCTCTTTTAAGAAATCAAGCTTCCTACCGTCCAAAACTGGACCATAGACGTTGATCAACTCCCACACCTCTTTTTTAAGCTTGGTTTCAAGGCAGACACTCAAAAAAAATTCCCCTTGATCCACCTGAATAACAGTGACCACATCCAGATTAACCCCTAGCAACAAACCACCTGAATGCCCAGAAGCAGGCTTAGTCAACCAAAAGAAATCTCTATTGCCACACAACAAATCCAACTCCCTCTGGCGAAAGGCATCACGAATAGTCTCTTGGATACACACCCCATCACAATTATACTTAGCTATAAGATCAGACATACACCTCTTTTTTGCCACCGAGCCAAGACCCCTAATATTCCAGAATAAGATTTTCATGAGTCTTGACCCGTGGTGAGACCCTCTCCATCTAAGCCTATCACCTCTTTAAGACAACTCTCCAAGACCAAATCTGGGTTAGGAGAGGTCTCAACGATTGAGGAATCCAAAGTCTCCTTGGAGACCAAATCCTCTACAGCATTAGATTTCAAAAGGCTCTGTTCCTTGGCTAGGCACACTAAGGCTTGGGCCAATTCCTTGGCTTTTAGTAGGCTAATGTTCTCCTCCACAATAACACTAGTAGAGCCCAAATTCACTCCAGCATCTTGAGCAATGTTAGCCAAATACAGAGAGTCTAGAGATTGAAAAGCAGTGAATTTAGAAGTACCTGCATGCTCATCCTGGCTGATTTTCCTTTGTTGGGCCTTCAGGGGAATAGAAATCCCATCCCTCTTAATCCGAGCACTTTTCCTCAGCGCAACAGGAGGGGCCGTCGCCTTCCTTGCCTTCTTTGGTTTATGGATACCAGACAGAACCCCAGAACCCTCAGCCACAACTGTAGGAACCACCTCAACTTCCACCTTGGCTTGATCCCCCACCTCTTGGTGTTCAGAAGCCACAAGCATCTCAACATACTTGTTAACACAATATGGCACAATCTCAAGAGAAGAGTAACTAGTAGTAGGAACCACTTCAGAAGGCACATCAGCTTCAGAGACGGACTTCATCAAGGAACCAGCTGAAGTTTCCATCTCAAGATTCCCTTCACAGCAATCCTCACCAGACAACTCTTCAAAAAATTCCGGAATGTCCACTTTACCCCCATCATCTGACATATCCCCATCGGGGGAAAACTCCTCCACATGTTTTTTCCCTTTACCAGAATAGTCACCCTCTTTGCCTTTAGGAGGCTGGGATGGAGGAGGTGGTTGAGGATTTTGGCTAGCCACTTTCGGCTCAGCCACCAGCCCTGATTGGTTAGGCAAGTTCCTCCTCCCAGCAGGCACCTTCAACTCATCTGGCTTAGGCGCATCAAAATTTCTGGCCTCAATTTCAGGAATCCACCGGATCCTATACCCTTTAAAATTGATGAACACTTCGGACACCCCTTCAATCTGAGATGGTTCACGGCACATCACCCGGACCCGAACAGGTCCATATTTCCTCATAGAATCCTCATCCAACTCCACCGGATACCCGATTAAGTGAGACAGTCTACGCATGAGCTTGACATTTCTAGCAACTGGAGGCACCCCCAGCGCCTTAACCCAAACAGATTGGAGCTCGGCAAACACATCCATCTCTTTAGAGGACTCATGCACACAAGCCAAGATTAAAAACTTCTGAAAGTTAAAACTCTTGAACTTGGTCAACTCTCGGCGAATGCTCAACGAGGGGAACTCAATCAGATATTCATTGTGGTCAAGCTGCCGAACAGTCCATTCCCAGGGGACATCAAACATGTGCTTCATCTCAATCAAAACCCTCTCCTCCGAGCAAAAACCATCAAGCACAGTCAAAACACCAGTAATCGGACCCGTACCCATCTGGCCAAGGGGTTCATCCGAGATCAGATTATAAAATGCTTGATTCGGCATACCTATACCACAGATCTCAGGACCACAATCAGCTAGATCAAGTTTCTCAACTCTCTTAGCCAACATCTCAGGACATTGAGCAGAAATATGACCAGTTTTTTTGCAAGCATAACATAAAGCAGGGTTAGAACACTGTGCCTGATGATGCCCCGGGAGGCCACACTTGAAGCACATCATCTCATCAGCTCGAGAATCTCTCGGATTCTTCCCCGGAGGACCCATGGGATTAGCCCTCGGATTCACATGGCGGTCACCTCTCCCCGCCCCATCCTGGAAAGAACCCACCCCCTTCTTATTCCAACCAAGTTTATCATCAGAACTCCACACCTTTTTTCCATCTCTAGGCGGACCAGACCAACTCTCATCCCTCTCCAATCTCCTCTTAACACCAGCAGATTCCGCTTTCCATGGATTCGCCATTTTCAAACCCGAAACAACTTGAGCAAAAGTGCGAGAATCCGCGTACCGTGGCGCCACCCGATGGAAACGACGCGCAAACTCCCCAAACCTCCTGATGTCCGAAGGCGCTGCTGGAAACCCTAACGATTCGTCGAAAGGGACGCCTCTCAGAACCCACAGCCACTTCGAACCGCCTTTGCTCTAGGAATGAGATGTTAAACCCTCAGGCAGAAGCAGTGGGTCAAACGACGATTCGCCTCTCAAAAGCATCGACGCGCTTGGGCCAAGCACCTCTTGCGGCCCAAAACCAACCTCCTCCTGGGCTCCGCTCATCTGCACATGCGAGCAATCCGCTCGAGAAGGGCCAGGATCATCCAACCAGGCCGGATCGGGCACCGACCTCGCAGGCCCCATCCAGAACCCGCTCGACTCTTCTCCCAAACCACCTCCCCCTTCTCTATCTAAGAATTTTCAAGATCGATTGTTTAGTTGATTTCCAGGAAACAGATCCCAAAAACCTAACACTCTCCATCGTTGTTGTATATACAGTGATTCCGTGTGTGTGGTAATTTTTTGACAGATTTCCATCGAGTTTCCTGCTTGAAACCAGTGCGTCGAACGAAACTTTCTGCTGAACTGGTTTTATATGCTGCTCAAGGAAATATTTGGACACACCTCAGGTTTTCAGAATGAGTATCAACACTAAAGGCAATTTTGAGCTTGCGCCATTAACTTCTGTGTGTTTGTGTGACTCTAGCTAATTGCAAGATCTATTCCAAGTTGCTGGTCTGGTCTAAGTGCAAGTGATTTCATCTGGTTGGTGCCTGTTTCTGTAAACGGACAATATGTTGGTTGTGATTGTGCTGTCTTGCTGCAATTTGTCTTGATGCGAACAGCCTCTGGTTCTCTTCATACGCACTGCATATACACATATGTGCAAGGCCGTTTTCTTGATTTGTGTTCTGATTGATTATCAGACTTCATGACATCAACTCTAGTTACAAGCTACTTACAGGTCTCTCTGTTTTGATTGTACTGTAAAGTTTGTGTATCTATATCGGATCAAAGTGCTTTGATGGTTGTCTTTTCAGTGATTGATTGACTATATGTGCATGATGCACTGAGAACAGGACCCTGTTCCTGATTTTAATCCAAGTACTATGTGCATGTATCATTTCTCCATTTTGATCAGTGCAATCTTTACTGCTTGGGTATCTTATGTCTAGTTTTATCTGAGCTGTGAAATTTTCACTGTAAGCAATTTTAGTAGTACATGGTTTTCTCTGCAGTATGCTCTGATGTGTAAAGTAGACTCTAGATAGAGCCTGACATACTGTTATCTGCTAATTTTACCCTGATCATTCACAACCCGTGCTCAGTGCAGCTTTCGAATATTCTGTCAATTGACTTCTACTATTGTATCTTAGAGGAGCGTTGGGTGTTTAGAAAAGGCCATCAATTCGAAAGAATTTATTCAGACACCTATTCATCCCGTCTAATCGCCTGTTTAGATCCTACACCTTCATACCAAGACATCAGAAGAAGTGCTTTATGTCAGGATGTTGGAGAAACCGATGCCAAAGGTGCCTATTTATAGGTTGAAGCGAGGAGATAGGAAATAACTCGCCAGTCTCCAATTAATGATGAATTTCCATAAATGGCACACCGAGAATCACTTTCTCAGTCTCCATATCGCACCGGTCAATATCCACTTCCATGCATGTGGGGTCAACATGACTCGTCGCGTCGCCTGAAAAGGCGGCCTGGATGATACGAAGTCTGGCGTGCTTGACATTTCGGCTCCATCGAAGACTTTATCAAGATTTACTCCACCAGACATCACTCACCTAAATTTACGGGATTTGATATCCCCAACGCCGGCTATGCCCAGCTAAGTCTTTAATTCTCGCAAGATTTTGATATGTCATTCAAATTCAACATTCATTGGCCTTTAAGCGTTTCTTTTGGATCGGTTGTGGTCTTCCCACTCTGTATCCACGATTCACTCTAGCCGAGTCTTGGAAGATCCCTTGTTCCTAAATGCTTAACGTCTACCTTTTTGCCCTTAATCGGTTCTTTTGGATCGGTTGCGGTCTTCCGACTCTGTATCCAAGATCCGCTTTGGTTGAGTCTTGAAATATCCCCTGTTCCTAAATGATTAATGGCTACCTTTTTGGCTCTTAAGCATTTTTTGGGTTGGTTGCGGTCTTCCCACTCTATATCCACGATCCGCTCTAGCCGAGTCTTAGAAGATTCCCTTTTTCTAGACGCTTAAACAATTTCCTTTTCGGCACTTAAGTTCTTTTCAGATTATCACAATTGTTCGCTCTGTATCCACGATCTGCTCTGGCTTAGTCGATTCGATCGATTTCCGATTGCTTAAGAGTCGTCTTCTTTTTCCGACTGGTTTTTTGTGTCACCTTACGAACTATACGTGACGTCGATGGCTCTAAAAAGCATGCAGGTGGCCTAAGTTTCCCTACACTAAAAAGCCTAAGCTATATCGTCTGAACAAAAGGTCACAAATCAGTCAGACTCCATGCAAAAAATAAAAAGTTATAAAGGCAACAATACATTTAAAATGTTTATGTCTTGCAAATATATCGCGCATATTTTTTGTTCACTCGGTAGGTGCAGGAGGATAAATCTCGATATGTGAGATCAATGCTTCAATAGTTTCTTTCACCTCTGCATGGATCCATCCGACATCATACTCGGAGACATGTGTGGTCCACCCTGCTCGGATATAATCCAACCAAGCAGTTGGATACAACGCCTAGATGATCCTGAGAGCATGAACGACCACCGTCCTCGTGAAATCTTGAATCGTCTACCTCAACCGCTCATTAGCACCCTCGAGTCAAGGCAACGACTCCTCCACCGACCACTCCGAGCTCGGGAGCTCATCATCAATCATCGAGACCAGCTTCTCGGCACTCATCTGATAAACATCTAGACACATTTGAGTGTTGGCCAGGTGTTGCTCCAAGTCAACAAATTGAGCCCCCACACGACGATGATGTTCTACAAAGCAAAGCATGTTTTTAGATCATATATTGATGGAATTTGCCAGAAAGGAAGAAGCTTATGAAAGAAGTTCATACTTTTGTACTCACTGAGCCACTTCTGAGCGAAAGCTTCAGACTTAGTGAGGTGCTTATTCATCTTCTCCAACTCATCCAAAGCCGCATTCCTTTTAGCTATGTCTTTGTCAGCCGACTAGTGCCCCTAATTAGCGACCGTCTCAAGATGCTCTCCAGACACCGACAGTTCTACAAAAGACAAAGGCAATATATGCTCTGTACCTCACCGACAAAATACTAAAAAGATAGAAAATTTACCAAGGGATTCAAGATCAAGTTGCTCGTGAAGAACACTGTTCTCCTTCTCCAACCACCTCAGCTCGCCATACTTCTAGCTTAGCTCGCCATTCTTAAGATCCAACTGATCTCCTAGGTGGGTGGCCAAGTCTTGTGCAAATGCTTGGGTCATCTCACACGACAAGGTAAACACATATTTTGTAGGAAAACTCACTAGAATACTCCGTCGAGCTGAAGAACGCGCGGGGGATCATGGCATACCCCCGACCACGACAATAGGAGTGGATGGATCCTTCCCTGTTGCAGCACTCTCTTCCGCAGCCACTCTAAAGGCCTACGGTGGACTTCCCAGGCTCCTTGTTGAAGGAGGCCCAGATGTTGACACGCCACCTGAAGGACGCGTAGGAGATCGTGGTGTACTCCTGAGTGTGATAGTAGGAGCAGATGGATACTTCCCTATCGTGGCACACTCCTTCGCGACTACTCTAGTGATTGGTGATGGAATTACCGTCCACCTTGGTGTAGGAGGCCCAGTTGCTGACACGTCGCCTAACCGTGGCATTTCACCATCTAGCGGCGCCGCATCATCGAATTCCACCTTCAAAGGGGTTAGAGACCTCCGACCCTTGGGTGATGCTGGCGGCGCCACATAAACCACCAAGTTGGTGGTTGACACGTTGACGCTGGCCACCTTGACCAGATTTAGCTCGGGCAGCTACGATCCATCAGCGTTCCTGAAAGAAATTTGAAGGAAGTTATTAAAAGTCAATCAATAATACCAAACACCTCCTCCGACATCATTACCATGCTAACTATCGAAAGACCAACTTCTTCGTCTATGAACTAGGACCCACGCCCAGAACAAAACTGGATGACGGGACTGAGGAAGAGGCTGGCATCCATGAAGGTGAAGGAGGAGGTGGGGTGGACACAGGGGATGACGACATCGTCGCCTTGGCTCCTGCAAGCGTCCTCTCGAAAGTCTCCGAGTCGGCATCCACCTCCCCGATGAAGGACGAATAGATCTTTGGAGGTCCTTGCACCATCTTCTTGCTTGCCTCTGCCCTAGTGGAACTCTGGGTCGACCACCGATCGGGTGTGGCCTCCGCCGACTTCTTCAGCTTCTTTGCCTGAGGGGAGCAAGTTTCCTTGCCCTTCCTCTTCCTCCCGGAAGCGTCGTCGTCTGACCCAACATCTTTCTATCTGTCCAGGCAAGGATGCTCTAGCAGTGGAAGTAGAGAGATGAAAGCAGCTTGACTTTGCATGTCTCAACGTTAATTCTTAAAGAACAACCTACAAACTCCAATGACTTCATCAAAAAAGGGAGATAATGTTACCTCCGATCGAGGAAAGCTGAGTCTGAAGGAATGACAACGGGTGAAACCTTGGACCTCAGCCTTGGTGGTGAAGACACTCTATGCCCTCGCATCCGCTTCTAACCTCTGGTCGGGTCTTCGAGACCCGAGTACTCGAAGTCAGGATGAAGCCGCTGCTTTAGAGGCACAATCCGATGAAGTAGGAAGCTCACCATCACATGAAGACCAGTGATGTTGTTCCCCTGAAGCTGGTGAACCAAAACCACCAGCTCATCGACCTGCCCCTGCTCCTCAGTAGGGAACCAGTCGGTCCAAGTGAGTGCCATCTTCGGCACTCGGTCAATATTCGGAGAAAGGGATTGCTCGGGTTTGGCCACATAAAACCAACCCAAGTGCCACCCCTTATTAGAAGAAGGAAGTGGCACAGAGATATACTCTGTCGCTTTCCCATCATGAAGCTGAAGCCCACAACCACCGACCATCTTGCTGCCAAGAGACCGCAAGCAGAAGAAATGCCGAAAAAGATTGAAATGGGGCTCAGTCCCCAAAAATGCCTCACACATGTGGATGAAAATGGCAAGGTGAAGAATGGAATTGGAATTTAGATTGCAAAGCGAAATGTCATAATGGTGGAGAACACCACGAAGAAAGGGATGCGCTGGCAACCCGATACCACGAGAGAAGACTGAATCAAAAACCACAATCTTGTTGGTATCGGCGAAAGGAAAGAACTCACCACCGACCGCACGCCATGAAGACAGAACCTTCAGCTAGATATCTTTGTGCCTCTATAGCGCCAACACCACGTCTTCCCCCACCATTGATAGTCAGAACTCCATTGCCCGGTCAACTGACCTCCGAGAAGCGCTCGCTACCATCGAAGCTTTGTAGACACTGGCCGAAGGTTTGAGGTTAAATAACCGTCGGACATTGCGATAGCAAACCACGCAGTTGCAATGCTGAGAGCTCTTGCGAGGTGCCAAGAGATCAAATGAGCAAGAGGACACAAATATTAGGGTAAAAGATCAAGGTACAACAAGGAGATTATTTGTAACCCTCAATTTCTCTCTAGACGGTTCCAAAATTATAAGTGTCGTAACCCAAAGTGCTTTTTGCCATTAATTGTGTCGGCATGGTTCACAAAACTATTATAAGAACTTCAAACCACGCAATAGAAGATGAAGCCAAAAGTGATGGTTGCGCTCACTCCATCCACCGAAAGTATCATTGGAAGTTGCACAAGTTGTCCAAAACTGACAGCACCAACTGTCATTGTTCTGTGTGGCTTCTTTCTCCGGCAATGGATCCATATGGTTCCATTGCTCATCGACACCGAAGAAAAGTTTTCAGAAGACATTTTTGAGACTGAAGCTTATTCCTTGAAGAAACTTCAGCCTAGGGGGCTACACTTGGTAGGTGCACCTAGGCGGGGCACCGATATGGAAAATTATAAAAAAATTGCTTGGAGCTCTTTCCACTAATGCCGCCACAAAAGGGGATTCTGTTCAGGTTATACCTATCGGCCACCACCAGTTATACAAAATTATATGGGTGAAAAGTAGCAAAAAGAATTTGATGAGATCAAATAATATTTGAGCTCACCACCAGTACTGATGCCGACAAAAAAGGGGATTCCGTTTAGGTTATACCTATCGGTCGATGACAAATCCATCGGGTCAGTCCTAGTACAAGAGGTCGATAAAAAGGAGAGGGTGATTTTCTATCTCAGTAGGAGATTGCTAGACGCTGAAACCCAATACCGTGCAGTGGAAAACCTCTATTTATGTTTATATTTCTCATGCACCAAGTTGAGGCATTATGTACTATCGACAGAATGCACCATAGTATGCAAGGTCGATGTCATCAAGTACATGCTATCGGCCCGATGTTAAGAGGGCGTATTGGAAAATGGGTGCTCCCCTTACTGAATTTGACCTACGATATGAATCGGCCAAGGCAATAAAAGGGCAAGCGATAGCCGATTTCATAGTCTAGCACAAAGATGAGGCAGTAACTTATGCCGAGCCAGTACAATGGACTTTATTCTTCGACGAATCGGTGTGTCGGCATGGATGTGATATAGGGCTAGTAATTATTTCTGCTCAGGGGGCATCATTCGAATTTGCATACACAATCAAGCCTTTCTACACCAACAATGAAGCTGAGTATGAGGCAGTGTTTAAATGACTATAGCTGCTAGAGGAAGTCAGCGTGTACACAATAGAAGTCTTGGGAGATTCCTTGTTGGTGGTTAGTCAACTGTTAGGTGAATACGAGTGCAAGGATGATGTGCTAAAAGGATATCATGACTGATGTCAAGAGATGATGGCAGGTTTCATAAGCATAACCCTCAGACATGTCCCGAGGGAGTAGAACACGGAATCGAATGATTTGGCCCAGACGACATTAGGATACAAGCTGATGGCTAGGTCAATCGAGGTAGAGATCATAGAAATAGAGGACGATGACTAGAGGTACAATATCATTACTTATTTGACCAAGGAATCTTAGATACCAGGCTACAAAGTTGTGGAACCAAGTGGTGTCGCATTGTGGTTTTTATCTTGGTGATGAGTGATTGACAAGTTTGCTCGATCATGGTGATGAGTGATTGGTGGTTTGCTTGCACCGATGGGATCGGTGTGTGTGGAGATTGTGTGCCAAGGTCATCAATGTGTCAATGGGATCGGTGTGCGTCGTGACTCGTGTTTTGGCTTGTCTCATGTGTGTAGGGTGGAGATGCTAGCCAACTGTCAATAGCAGGTGTTGTAGCAATTGTGTTAGCTACATCACAGGTTTTGTATGTGTGTATGGGGTGTAAAATGAACCTCGAAGGGTTCTCTCAGAAGGAGAAAAGATTTATACTGGTTCGGACCTCCCCTAAGGGATAATAGCCCTACGTCCAGTTTATGGTGGATTTGGCATAGTATGCCTCGGTAGAATCTAATGAATCCAGGGGCTCTCATGGGCCTGGAGGAGCTAAACTATTACAAGGGATTGGCCCTGCTTTTACAGGCACACAGGCCAAAGGAAAAGACCTAAATGCCCTCTATAAGTCATAGGCTTATAGGGGCAAAAAGGGAAAAAAGGGCTAGTCTACTGTACAAAGTGCTTTACAGCTTTACAGACGTGTCAAATAAACGTCACTTCTTGACCAGCTAAACGACATACTAGGGGCAGAGGGGCCCCTGGTATGACTTCTACGTTGTAGCGAAGTACAGATATTTTCTGGGTTCGGAGTAGGGGCCGGAGCTCTTCACGCGGAGGTTGCAAGGAAGGCTTCGAAGGACACTCCGAAGTGGGCTTCGAAGTATACTCCGGACTGAACTCCGAACTGGGTTCTCGGAGACTTAGCTTCAAATCGGCTGAAAAGGGTCCGGACACTAGCTCTGGGAACTTCGAAAGGATCTCGAAGGTTAACTCCGAACAAAGCTCGGAGGTTAACTCTGAAGTTAGACCGGAGGATAACTCTGAAACTAGCCTAAGACATGGCTTCTGGCAAATTTCAAAGGAGCTTGGAGGCTTCGCTCCGGAGGACTCTGAAAGGGGTTCGAAGGCCTCGCTCCAGAGGGCTCCGAAAAGAACCTTGAGACTTAGAAATAACTTCACCAGATAAGGACATGCTTCGACATTGTCGGGCTCCGGGCCAAAGGTCGTCGGAGGCTGAGAAACCAAGGGTTGGTTTCGTAGTCTGTGATGAGTTATTGACAAATTTTACTCTCTGATTCGAAGGGGTCCCTCCGAAGGAGTTTGGAGGTTGTTTCACCGAAGGGTTCGGTGCGTCTGTTTGCTGCAGCTGTTGCAGCGGAGTGTGCCTATCGGAGGGGTCCGATAGTACACGATGACTTGGTTGTATCGAAGTGTTCGGTACTTTGGGCGGTACACAAGAGTGTGTGCCGAAGGTTTCTTATCCGGAGAGGTCTCCGGGGTACTGGATACACTTGTCTGTTTGTCTGTGGTGCGCAGGTGAACCTGGGTCAAGTGGGAGGCTTGATGCCAGGCGAGCGGGGAGCTCGGTCACAAAGGCTGCGAAGGGGTCGAGGTCGGACCTCGGGTCGAGGTGCGCCAAGAGAAGGCAGTAAGTGCGGATTGTGGCTCCGGGTGTAGGTACCCCGAGACAAAGTCCTCGGAGGCGAGGCACTTCGAAGGGTACTCCGAATGGAGTGACTTTGGAGTATGGTGGACAAAGTCCTCAGCAATGAGGCAAGGCGTTCGAAGTGTGCTCCGAAGGGAGGCACTTGAAGGTATACCCGACGAAGGTCTGAGAAGTCGAGGTGCATTGAAGGCATGGTCCGGGTGAGGTTCATCGAGGAGTGTGCTCGGGGAGAGACACTACGACGAAGTGCTCATGGAATGCTTCATGCGGAGGCCTTGGACGAAGGAGGGACTTCGAAGGGTGCTACTCCGAAGGTGGGGCTTCGGAGTGTGGCTGACTTGAGGTACTTTGGCCAGGCATGGCTTCGGTACACGGGCTAACGGAGTTCGAGCTGGGAGAAGCTGCGAAGCCATGGTGGTCCACTCCGGAGGTGTTGGTATGAAGGCTCAAGGGCTTTGACGGCTTCGACTCAAAACCATCACTGTACTTCGGTGAAGCGAAGGCCGTTAGGCTCAAGGCTTCTCATCGAAGCTACCGCACCCCTCGCGTGCGAAGGGGGGCTTCAGAAGGCTCCAAAACTGCAAAGGCTGACCGTGTCTGCTCTGTAAAAGCTGATGTTGTCCCCTCTGCGAAGCTGTCAAAAGAAGCCTCCAAATAAAGTAGACTACCAATTGTACTCCCCTGTTCTGATGAGACAAAACCAGTGTAAACCCTAGGGGTAAAGTAGTCTATTCACAGGGCTGAATAGTGCCTATAAATAGTGGAAGCTAGCTAGGTCACATCAACACTTTGAGCAATCATTTTGAGCTCCTGTGCTAGCCGCCACACTTTGTATTCAGATCTGTGAGTTCATTTTGTGTTCCCTGTTTAAGTAATGAAACTTTGATTCTGTTCTCATATGTGCTTGAACTTGTATTCTTTGTTCCACTGCATGTTTTGATTCCTCTATACACCATCTTCTTCCTGGGTGAGTATGTGTTTTGAATCACTTCTGGAGAGGTGTTTGAGAGGTCTGTCTGGGTGAAGTGTGATTCCTAGTGTGTGTTCGCTCTGTGTAAACCAGAGGCTAGACCTCTCTGATTACTAGCGAAGCACTATTTTTGGATTAACTCGAATCCCGTTTTCTTCCCTTGTCGAAGTCCTCGGTGAAGTGTGTTCAGTGTGCGTTTAGACCTTCGAAGTACGAAGCCTAGCACCAGTTGTATCGCTGAGTATTTGGTCGAATTCCTCAGAGGGAAGTCTGCTCTTGCGAAGGGTGAAGTGTGAAGGCTGCTCGAAGGCACCCTATGTGCGGAGCCTGCACTGACTGAGATGAGCTGAATCTTCGGGGCTGTGGGTGGAGCGAAGTCTTCTTGGCTTCGAACTTTTGCTCCTTGCGAAGCCTGATTTTGGAGCTGTAAATTACCTCCGAACTAGAACTTTAAAGGGTGTGTTCGAAGCCTGTTCCGCAGAAGACAGAACTAAAACAGAAGGCTATTTTTAGTCTGAAATTTGAAAAGCTCCCTTTCACCCCCCTCTGGTCGCCGTTTCCGATCCCACAATTGGTATCAGATCAGGTTAAGATCACCAGTTGACCTTAACCGGTTTTGTGATCTATTGGCGACATGGACAGAGTTAGTAAAATACCTCTGTTCGATGGGACTGATTTTGCATACTGGAAGGTGCGCATGGAGGCTTACTTGCTAAGCCAAGGAAATGCAATTTGGGAGATTTTGGACTCACAATACTCCATCCTTGAAACTCGCACCTCTCAAAGAGAGAAGGATCAGTATAATGCCAACTCCAAGGCTAGAAATATATTGTTCATTGGTTTGAGTCGGAGTGAGTTTGATAGGGTGCAGCACCTTCGGACAGCTAGGGAAATATGGACTAAACTCACTATTTTTCATGAGGGCTCTACACAGATTAAGGCCAGGCACCAAAGCACATACAATCAATAGTATCAGCTGTTTGTGCAGGCTCCTTGTGAATCTATAGATGCCATGTTTTCTCGCTTTGATGCGATAGTGAGTAACTTGCGGTCCAACAGGGTCAAGCTTCTCTATGCTCTTGATCGTAGCATATGGGAAGTGAAGATATCCAGCATTGAGGAGTCTGCAGGTTATGACACATTGACCTGTGATGAGCTCTTCAACAAGCTGAAGTCCACATAGATTGCCAAGGCATCTCTTGCAGTGCATAGTGTTGGGGGAAAATATTCCATCTTCAGGGTTATTGCAGTAACAGGACAAAGGCTGGTGATTAAGTCCAAGATTTCCAGCATATAACTCCGGGGATGCATTGAATCAAGTTCGAAGTATGATGACAGACTCTAGTTCGGAGTATATCTTCGAACTTGGACTCTTCCGAGAGCTTCTTTGCCAACTAAGATGGAATACTTATCTTCTTTCTCATTAGATTAGTATTTTACCATTTTAGCCCTATTAAGGGTACCGAATAGTTTCCACTATGTCGGTTGTAATAGAGGGGTAAAAGGGTCTTTTCCTTAATGTTTGGGCCTATAAATACCCCCCCGTTTTACCCTGTAATAGGGACCGGATATAAGTTATTCAATACACACTTTCGAACTATTTTACGCTATTATCCTTTCGGAGGCTTGGAATAGTTTATTTCGCAAACACTTCGTTTGTTAGTTTCTAATCTTCAGAAACCTGTTTGCGTAATCTTTTACGCCAACAGTTGGCGCCGTCCGTGGGGAACCTAGTTCAAAAAACTTCGTTCTCTACAAAGTTCTCAAACCATGCCTCCTAAGCGGAGTGCAGGTGGTAATCCTGTTCGGAGGTCTCCTCGGACCTCCGGAGCAAGATCTTCAGACATAGTTGAGGTCGGAGGACCTTCGACGTTTCCTCCACCTCAAACTCCGGAAGGGATTCCCCTTCCTCGAGCATACGGAGTTCCTCCGCCAACTCCATCCATACTTCGGCCAGCCGGAGTCCCTCTTCCACCTCAAGTTCCACTTCGAACTGATCCCTACAGTTCTCAAGACCCGGAAGATCCTTCCGGAGGAGATGAAGACAGTCTTGGTGATATGGCCGCTCAAATGGCCAGTCTCCAAGCTGAAGTAGCAAGGTGGTGACAAGAAGCTGCAGATAGGCTTCGTTCTCAGCCCACCCCGGTCATCCCTGAAGTGCCCGAAGACGATGAACTTATTTATCCCGAAGCCCCGGAGAACGCGTCCTTCGACACCGAATCTCCGCTGCATCCTGATTTGCAGAAAGTGCGCTTCGATCCTAAGTTTAAAACTTCGAAGCTTTGCAAGTATGCCGGAGATGAAGATCCTGGAGAATTCGTCCGTTCTTATGCTTTATCGATTGAAGCCAGTGGAGGACTGCAGGACACTATGGCAAAATGTTTCCCCCTAGCTCTTTAAGGAGTGGCATTGCGGTGGTTCTGGTCTTTGAAGCCAGGATCAATCAGTTCATGGGTGCAGTTGAAGAGGAAGTTCGTGAGTAACTTTCAGGGTACTTTCGTACCCCAATGTCAACAGGAAGTCTTTTCCAGGTGAAGCAGCTCCCTGGAGAGACCTTAAGATAATATTTCAAGCACTTCGCTCATACGAAGTCGCAAATTCGAGGGTTAACTACGTCTTCTATAGTTGACGCAGCTCGAGAAGGAGTTATTCATCCAGGCCTCCTAGATAAACTTCACCGGAAAAGCATATCTTCTGTTTCTCAATTGATGTCTTATTTCGAAGAATATGCAAGGTCAGAAGAGGGATGGCTTTGGAGAACTGCTGCAACCCCGTCGATACTGCAAGAAGTTAAATTGGAAGTGAAAACTTCAGCACAGTCGCAGGGGCCTAGCTTCGAAGTTCAGCATGACAGGCATAGGGGGCAAAAGCATCCTCGTTCAGAAGTTCTGAACATTGTACCCCCGCAGAAGTTTGCCCAAAGAGCTCCGCAACATTCAGGAAGCAAGACCAGCGGCTGGAGGCCGCCAGGGAAACCGGCTGGCAAAGGCCAGACCTTTTTTCTGCTGTATCCATGGTGAAAATCGGAGTCACGCAACTGATACGTGCAAGGCTATACTTGCTCTGAGAGGAGAGTATCTGGAAAGAACTTCGGGTCGAGGCACTACTGACTGAGTTCTAGCTGAACTGCGTCCGGAGCCTATCCAGGCTGTGGCGCAAATAGAGAACTTCGATCTGGCAAGACGCCCTCCGGTGGTCAATGTTATGCCACCTCCGAAGCAAGAAGAAGGGCAAGATCGAGGAAAAAGAGTAGTTCTCCCCATCTCCGGAGGATGGACCCTCGGAAGTATGTCAAAGAGGCAGAGAAGAGAATATGTCAGAGAAGTGGGCCATATTGGAACCTCTTCATCTGCAGCTGCTATGCCCGAATGGTCCCATGTGCCAATATCTTTTTCCACAGACGATGCAGCTGGTGTTAAATTTCCACATGCAGACCCACTTGTCATTACTACCGATATAGCAGGAACTGAGGTTCGGAGAGTGCTAATTGACGGAGGGAGTTCGGCGGATA
Source organism: Zizania palustris (assembly GCA_019279435.1). NCBI lineage: Eukaryota > Viridiplantae > Streptophyta > Magnoliopsida > Poales > Poaceae > Zizania > Zizania palustris. The sequence continues at coordinate 19,506,934 of JAAALK010000289.1, read as the reverse complement.
TTATTTTTGTCCAAGCTTTTGATCAACTCTGTATCTCCAGAAAGCATCTTCTCCCAGCAGCCCGTCCTTTACAAGGATTTGCAGGACCCCCTCTTGATGCCCTCGGCCAAATTGGCCTGGAAGTTATTTCCAGAGTGGGGCCACTGGCCAGGAAAGAGGAAGTGATCTTCGATGTTGTGGATGCTCCATATGCATACAATGTCATCTTCGGAAGAGGCATGTTAAATCAATTCGGAGCTGTGGCGCATCATAATTACTTATGTATGAAGATGCCCACACAGGCGGGAGTGCTCACTGTTTTCGGAGATCAGGCCATTGCGCGAAGAGCAGAGTATGGTCATGGCCATCCTCTTGACCCGAGATAGGTGAACAGTGTGTAAGATAATTCGGAAAATTTTTCTGCTCCTAGCGAATCTTCGAAGAAATCCTTCCCAAGACCAAGTCCCGAAGGAGAGATTGCAACGAAGGTTATTGTCAAAGATGGCAAGGAATATTCATTTCAGTTTGGTAAAGACTTGCCTCCAGAAGTTGCTACCTCCTTAGAGAAAGTAGTTGAGGAGAATTTAGATGTCTTTGCTTGGTCTGATGAAGACATCACCGGAGTCAGTCGGGACATTATTGAACACAGTCTACTTGTGAACCCGAAGGCTCGGCCTGTTAGGCAAGGACTCCAGAAGTTGTCTACGGAGAGAGCTATCCTTGCTAAAGACGAAGTTGAAAAGTTGCTGAAGGCTGGGATTATCAAAGAAGTGGCTCATACGGAGTGGTTAGCCAACCCAGTCTTCGTTAGGAAGAAATCTTCCAGGAAGTGGCGCATGTGTATTGATTTTACATCCCTGAATAAAGCATGTCCCCGCGACCCCTACCCCATGCCTCGAATTGATCAATTGGTCGACTCCACCGCCGGTTCGGAGTGATTAAGCTTCCTCGACGCGTATTCCGGCTATCATCAAATCTGGTTAAAGTGCAAAGATGAAATCAAGACAAGCTTCGTAACTCCTTCAGGAGTCTTTTGTTATGTAAGCATGCCCTTTGGCTTAAGAAACGCCGGGGATACTTTTTCGAGGTTAATTGCTAAGGCTCTAGGTCATCAATTAGGTCGTAATGTAGAGGCCTATATGGATGATATTGTAATAAAGAGTGCTTTAAAGCACCAACATAGCCTAGACTTAGTAGAAACATTCAATAGCCTTCGAGCATGTGGGATCCGTCTAAACCCCGAAAAATGTATCTTCGGGGCGCAGGCTGGAAAATTGTTAGGGTATCTAGTTTCAAGCAGAGGGATTGAAGCTAGCCCCACTCAGATAACTGCATTGCAGAGGATGGCTCCCCAAGAGAATTTAAAGCAAGTGCAAAAGCTGACCGGTCATCTTGCAGCACTTAGCAGATTCCTGGCAAGGTCTGCGGAGAGAAGTTTGCCCATTTTCAAAGCATTGAAAGGGTCCGAAGATTTTGCATGGACACCGGAGTGTCAAAAGAGCTTCGAAGATATTAAAAATTATCTTAGTAACCTTGCTACACTCACGGTGCCTATTGCGGACGAAACCCTACTCCTCTACCTTGCAGCTACTAGATCTGCTGTCAGTGTAGTCCTTGTCAGAGAGGTTGATTTCAATGGGAAGTTGGTACAGAATCCAGTTTATTTTGTGTCCGAAGCATTATCCGGAGCAAAAACAAGATATTCTGAGCTTGAGAAATTCACTTATGCTCTGATAATGGCTTCGAGAAAGCTAAGGCATTATTTCTTGGCACATAATGTAATTGTACCAACTTCGTATCCTTTGGGAGATATGATCTGAAGTAAGGATTCCACTGGAAGAATTGGGAAGTGGGCTATTGAGTTAGCACCCTTCGGCATATCCTTTGTGGCAAGAACAACAATTAAGTCGCAAGTATTGGCAGACTTCGTGGCAGAGTGGACTCCCCCTGCAGCATGGGCTCCGGAGAAGCCAAATGAAGAGATTTGGACTATTTACTCTGATGGAGCTTTCCAAGCATCTGGAGCAGGTGTCGGAGCTGTGATAATTTCGCCTTCAAGGCAAAAGGCAATGTACTCCGCAAGACTCAACTTTAAGTCTACCAATAATACAGCGGAGTATGAGGGAATTTTATTGGGACTTCGAAAGGCACGTGCTCTACGGGCTACAAGAGTTGTTATTAAAATAGATTCTCAGATCGTAGCAGGGCACGTAGACAAAAGTTTCCAAGTTCGACATACACAGCTTGACAAGTACTTAGAAGAAATCCGAAAGATCGAAGCAGCATTCAAATGGATTTCCATTCGGAGTATACCTAGAGCAGAAAATATGCTAGCTAACATCTTAGCAAAAGCTGCAGCCAGAGCTATGGACATACCCGAAGAAGCTTTTTATGAAGAACTCAGTATACCTTCGGTGCCGTAAATTCCTGCTGCGGAAGTCCTTTGCATTCCAAGTATAGATTGGCGAAGTTCAATCATGGAAGTGTTGCAAGGAGAAGCAAATATGTCCGAAGGGCCACAACTTTCGAGGTTAAAGCTTAGAACTCAGAATTATCAAATAATCAACGACATTTTATACAAGACCGGAGTATGTTCCCCTCTGCTCCGATGTATATCTCAAGCCGAAGGTCAAGAAATTCTTCGAGAAATTCATGAAGGACTTTGCGGTAGCCATCTGTCCCTCGAGCTTTGGCAGGAAAAACAATTCGCCAGGGGCTTTATTGGCCTACAATAGTACCTGATGCAGAGAGCTTGGTCCGCACTTGCCAAGGATGTCAGTGGATGGGATGAAGAAGTCATATCCCACCAACAGCTCTTCAAGTCATTGCCACAGTATGGCCCATGGCCAGATGGGGTATGGATCTTATTGGTCCCTTCCTAGCAGCAAAAGGAAATTTGAAGTTCGCAGTGGTAGCAACTGAATACTTTTCAAAGTGGGTCGAAGTAGAGCCCCTAACAGCTATCACTTCGAATAATGTTCAAAAATTTTCTGGAAAAATATCATATGCCAGTTCGGAGTGCCTCGGCAGCTGACAGTGGATAACGGAACACACTTTGATGCAGAACCTTTTAGGAAATTCTATGATACCTAGGCATTCAACTATGTTTTGCTGCAGTAAGACATCCTCAATCTAATGGAGCTGTTGAAAGAGCCAATGGTAATATCTTGTCAGGGCTGAATCAAAGAATAGTAGGATTGGCAAAAGGATTGTGGACCGAAGAGCTCCCAAAGATCCTATGGTCCATCCGGACAACTCAGACAAGGTCTACCGGCTTCACTCCTTTCAGACTATTATTCGGAGATGAAGCTATGACACCAACAGAGCTCAAAGGAGGATCACTTCGCAGCACCGAACCGGAAATAGAAGGAGAAAGACAAGCTTCGCTGGATTTAACAGAGGAGACAAGACTTCGAGCTGTGGCAAATTTGTCAAAGTATCAACAGCAGACGGAGACTTGGTTAGACCCAAAGGTCAAGATTAATGAACTTGGGCTAGGTCATCTCGTTTTGCGAAGTAGCATAGCACTAGGAAAATTAGGAAATAAGTGGGAAGGTCCATACTTAATTGTTCGCTCAGGGTGTCCTGGTTCTTTTAAGTTAGCTAATTTGGAAGGTGAAGAGTTAGCGCATACATGGCATGCAGAGCACCTAAAGCGATACTTTGCATAGGGGCTCCTTGTAATCATTTGTAAACACTTTCCAAATTAATAAAGCATATGGTTCAGATAATGCCTACCCCTCATAAACTTCCCACTTCCGAGTGGACGCACTGGAATAGCGGAGTTGACCGAGAGGGAAGTGTAATTAATTTGAATCATATTTTCGGACTCCGAAGTTTCCGACGTGGTGGGCTGAAATAATCCGGAGTCCAAGCCACCGGCTTGTAGGCATCCGTAAAAGAGCCCGAGACCACAGAATGCGGAGTCCAAGACAACGACCGGTAGACATCCGTAAAAAGAGTCCAAGGAGACCAAATGATGTGGAGCCCAACCCACCAGCTTGTAGGCATCCGTAAAAAGAGTCCAAAGAGACCACTGCGAACTCCAAACCACTGGTTTGACAGAATGCGCAAAAAGAGCCGAAGGAGGCCAAAACAAAACAGAATTTGAGGCCATGAGCTTCGAATGTCTGTTAAAAAAGTCCAAAGCGACAAATCATTTAGGACACTAAAGTGTCCGGAAAGTTGTCCAAAGTGATTTCTTTCAAAACATAAGGTGCTAAGTTACCAATCTTAAGACTACAAATAGTCGAAGACATTTTATAAGATTTTAATCAATCTTTAAATTGTTGAGGGGCTCCGAACCCCCAAAATTGTACTCCTATGTTTTTCTTTGCGCCTAACCATCTTTGAATATAGTTCGAAGTTGCTTACACCCAAAGAGGGGCTAGTAAATAGGGAGATAATTTTAAATCGATATTTATTATTCGAACAAATATGATTACATCATGAAAAATCGGTATCTATACCAAGAAGGAATTGAAGACCCCTTCGATTTCTAGAGCTAAGGTTGGAACGACTAGTTCCAGAGCCGGGAGTTCTAACAACGTTGCGTTTAACTCTCCTACCTCCCTTCGAGGCTCTAAAGTCTTTCTGTTCTTGTTGAAGCTCGGCCCAAGTTCGAAGTCGTTCGGGGCTCCTTTCCCAGCTTCCAAGTTCTTCAGGCTTTTTACCTTGAGCTTCATCTTCGTCTTCGGACCATGCCATGTCTTCAGAAGATGAAGTTTCCAAGTTAACTTCTTTTTCTTCCTCTTTAATATAAGACAGTATGTCTTTGCTTACTCCGGGGGTAATCGCACCGGAGCTATCCCGAGGAACTAAAAATCGAGGGCGCTTGTAAAGTTTTAAAATATCGAAGGTAGCCCATAGTAGGCGGAGTTCTTCGTTAACGTCTAACACTTCGACATCTTCCATACGAGGCAAAGCCTAAAAACATGATAAGCAAATTTTCATTCATAAATGTACAAAAGCATGATGCTTTACATAGTTGAAGATCCTAAGATATTTCTAAACCTGCGGGTTTGGTGGGGGCTGACTGCTCGAAGCTTGGGACCGAGCTTGCTTCTGGCGTTGCCCTTCATCAATCCAAGCCTTGATCGCAGAGCGACCTTCGGCTCTCTATGAAGTTTGAAAGGCTTGCCAAGCAGCAGCCACACCTTCGGAATGCGTAAGAAGCTGATTGTCGTCAATGGTAATGGGAGCCACCCCTGCGTTCGGAGTTATCGATTGGCCTAGATCTTCGTAGTAACGAAGTATACCGATAGCAGCCACTTGTCCGGAGATTTCTCCGTACCGAATGCCTGCTGTCTTCATTTGCTTCGCTGCTCCTTGGATCCTCTTCAGCCGTCGCAGTAGGGGGATGTTGTCATCTGATGGAAGCATCCCAGTAGTACCAAAGTACTCTAGAACGCCTAGCAGTTGGTTCATGACCTCCGCAACTACCTTCTCCGACTTCAGCTTGTCTTCAACTAAGGCATCCTTCGCCGAAGTTAATTCTCTTACCACTCCAGAGAGCCTAGCTGCCTCCGTAGCTAAAGAATTTTTCTGGTTGAATAGCTGGCTAGCTTCTTCGGCAGCTTTGGCTTTTTCTTCTTGGAGCCTGACAAGCTCAGCTCCTGTCGTAGCGTGCTCCGCCCGCATCTTTTCAATTTCTACTCGAAGCACAATTTGTTCTACTTCGAGCTCTTTGTTCGCAGCTTCCAAGCTTTGTCTGGCCCTGCGCTCCGTTGAAACCATGTTGTCTAAGTGGGAAACCCGACCTTTAGAGATAGTAAGATTTCGTTGAAGAGTTGTATTTTCCTCTCGAAGGCGAAGGCTTCCACGCTCATTTGAAATGTTCACAGCTCGGGCCAAGACTGTTTGCTGCGAAGAGAAAAAATCAAGGTGAGAAATTATTTGTATATAAGTTTGATTTTGTTTTGCCGATACTTCGTACCTGGTATGCTGCATGTTCCATGGCAGCGTTAAGATCCGAACTCTCCGCCTCGCTTAAGATGTCCACCAAGTCCGTCTCCCCCACTTCGCGGCTTGCTCGATCCAAAGGCTCGAGCAAAGTCCGAAGTCTAGTTCTTTGCTCCAAGAAAGGAGCTAGAAGAGGGAGCATACTCAAGGCCTGCTGGTCATCTTCGTTTGGTGAAGGCCCGGAGTGCTGAGCTATGTTTTTTGGAGCTCCGGCAGACTGACCCCCCTCTGTAGATTGGCTTTCGTTTGTTGATTCAGACGGAGTTGATCCTGAGCTCGGAGCAAGGAGGTGGTCCATCTTGCCTTTGACTTTTCCAGGTCCCATTTGAGTGACTCCTAGAATTTGCTCCGAAGTTGTTGAAGGCCCAGGAATTATATCTTCGGGACGGACCTCTTCCACCGGAGTAGATCCTGTTAAAACAAAGGTATTATACATTGTATAATTTTGCAGGAAGAAAGAACAAAAGAATTTTGTGAAGTTTACCTTCGACGTTTTGGCGACGGGTGAGCATTGGGCTGCTTGGTGGGTCGAAGGCTACTCCAAAGTCCTCGTCGGAGTCAACAGTCAAATCTTCGACTGTTGGAGCATCTTCGAGAGCGGCCGTTGTTACTTCACCCAGAATTGAAGTTGGTTCTACATCAGCTTCGACTCCGCCTTCGTTCATAGGGGCTTCGTCTTGCGGTAAATTTTCTTGAGCCGCCGGAGTCCTCACTTTCTCAAGGTTGTCTAGAGACTCCGGTATGCTCGCAGCATCCTCAATATGTGCATCTCTTTGGCCTGCATCTCCGTTGATCAGGTCGACAAGCATCCTGCCTTCATCCTCCAAGTAATCAGAGACTAAAGCTCTTGGGCTCGAAGGTGCAGGAACTCTTGGCTTTTGAGCCACCTTCTTTAGCGGAGTCTTGGAAGAGCTCGAAGCTCCAACTTTGGCTTTTCTCTTTTTGGGCCCTTTCTCCTAAGGCACCCAATCCACAAGAGGGGGCGAAACAACTTCGAGTAGCCCCCATACTCGGTTGGACCGTTCCCAAGTACCAACCAACTTAATCCTCCATTCCTTCTCGGTCAGAGTAGGAACGCCCAGAATCTTCTCCGAAGCTCGTACAATCTGCTCCGAAGTTATAGGGGCTGAAGAGGCTGAAAAATGAGTTAAGTTGGTTATTTCTTCGAATGAATATACATGACATATGTTGTTTTTGAAGTTACCTGCAGGGCTCGAGTTAGAAGAAATTTTGCGGAGACCGCCCTCCGAATCTTCCTCGAAGGTGATTGGCCAGTTGGCCATCAGAGGATGGATCTGAAGCCCGAGGAATTCTTCGGCTAAGTCCCGCATGCTCAGGCGGTGACTGATTTTTTGGAGCAGGCTGAGGCGAGCTTCGAGCTGGCCTGGATCCGAATGCGCAAGAGCTTCCTTTCGGAAGTTGATATCTTGCAAGGGTCCAGCTAGGCGACTGCTCGCCCCAACTTCGGCATAAAACCACTTCAAGATCCAGTCTGTGTACCATCTGGCATTGATAGCCTTGGCGGAAAACCGAAGAGCATACTCGTCTCGGAGCCTGAAGTTGATGCTTATGAAGGCCACCACCATCATTTCACCTCCGGGGCCTACGAAGGTTTTTGGTTGGCACAAAGCTCTGTGCAGTGCTGCGAAGATTTTAGCCCTTCCTTCGCAACCTTCGGCTCGCAACGCCCATTCGAAGATGGCAAGACGCGCTACTGCATTCGAAGAGAGCTGGGGGAGAGTAACATGGAATAAGTCCAATACCTCAGCCAAGAAGTCAACTGTCGGAAGCCCCAAGCCAGCTTCGAAGAAGGCTTCGAAGACGGCCACTTCTCCGGGCCTTGGCGACGGAATCACCTATTTCCCGGGTTTGCAAATCATGACTCCAGCACTGATTTTGCCTTCTATTGCGGCCACAAGTGATTCCCTTTTGCAGGTTGAGGGCCCCAATTGATAGGACTGATCCGTATACTTCGTCGATGCTGGGAAGAGGTCTTGAGGGCCGACATTTTGGGGATTTCTCCACGCCATCGCCATTGCTGACATTGATGGTGTCGGAGTTGCCGTCGCCGATGTCGCAGCTGCCGCTGCTGCCGCAGCCTGCTGCCGGGCCAAGGTTGAAGCTGCTCCAGTACCCTTGAAACTGGTTTTCGCCATGGGATCTCACGGATTGCTTCAAAGGAAAAACGGAGGCTAGGGCTTGTCTGATGGATTGTTTGCACGAAACCAATAGAAAGGTACTCAGGAAGGGTCTGGACCCTCTATTTATAGCCCAGACCACGATTTTTTACCGTTTGCATCTGCCGTTTCGCATTCTTAACCGTTACTTTGTTGCAGAATTAACGCATCGCGTAACTTCATTAGAAGAAAGAAGCCAACAGCTATTTCTTCCAAGTCTAAAAAGGCTTTCGGGCTTCTCGAGTTAGTTCTAAGGTGGTTCGAATGTAATTTTCTTAGAAGCTGATTCGAAGTTTTGCATCTCCACGTATTTCGGAGGTGGTTTAAATCTTGCGTATACTGCTCTCCTAACATTACAGATTTAGCGGAGAAGCATATTCGAGGGGCTACTATTGGGGGAAAATATTCCATCTTCAGGGTTATTGCAGTAACAGGACAAAGGCTGGTGATTAAGTCCAAGATTTCTAGCATATAACTCCGGGGATGCATTGAATCAAGTTCGAAGTATGATGACGGACTCTAGTTCGGAGTATATCTTTGAACTTGGACTCTTCCGAGAGCTTCTTTGCCAGCTAAGATGGAAGACTTATCTTCTTTCTCATTAGATTAGTCTTTTACCATTTTAGCCCTATTAAGGGTACCGAATAGTTTCCACTATGTCGGTTGTAATAGAGGGGTAAAAGGGTCTTTTCCTTAATGTTTGGGCCTATAAATACCCCCCGTTTTACCCTGTAATAGGGACCAGATACAAGTTATTCAATACACACTTTCGAACTATTTTAAGCTATTATTCTTTCGGAGGCCTCGAATAGTTTATTTCGCAAACACTTAGTTTGTTAGTTTCTAATCTTCAGAAACCTGTTTGCGTAATCTTTTACGCCAACACATAGGAACTCTTTGCCACAGCCATTGGCATTGGTTTCTGTAGGACCGAAAGTAGCGACCAGAGGGGGGTGAATGGGCGCCTAAAAATTATTGCTAAACTATATCGAAAACCCAACACCCAACCAATTTAGCCGGACAAACAATATTAGTAAAGTAAATTACTGGTACTTTATTTGTCTAGCCTAAAAATGACCTGTGTCCTAATTAACATGATATTGAAGCTAAACTAAAAAGAATCACTGCAGTACATAAGAGTGGGCACTAGACATCTTTAATGATGTAATAAAAAAACACTAAATATCTTAATAAAATGTTCAAATTGCAGTCTAAAAATAAAATACTAATTAACTGAATAAAATATGGATCATCCAAAAATTAATTCAGAAATAACCTAAAAATATCTCAGGTAAAGACTAGAATTAAAGATACTACTGCGACTAATAAACTTTTCTTAACTTTTAGTTAAGCAGATTAAACATATATAAATAAAAATTTGCGATCACTAAAAATAATTTGGCAGATTAAATTAACACGAAATTTCTAAACAAATTTTCTGCTAATTAATTAATAGATGATTATCTCTAAAAATGATCTACTAAAAAATAGGAGATTAGAAAACTTACCTGCGTCTTCTTGTTCATCTGTTCGCTGTTCTTCCGCAGAAGATCCGCACGATACCGATGTCGCCGAAACCTTTTTGTCGTGTGACTGCGTACGACCGATGTGACGTCGGCGGGTCCCTTGTGTCCCACGAAAAAGCGCCACTCTATACCTACGATGTACCACTGCTGAACGCGCACGCCGGACTAAAAAATTTGCCGCTGGACTGCTGACTGAGCCCGCGTGCATGGAGTTGCAGTGTGCTGCTTGTGGCACAACGCTCTGATGTGGGACCCGTGTGGCTGCTGCTCTGGATGTCATTGGAAAGTGCTCTGCTACATGCAGCAATGTAGCAACTATGCCTTGGACTCTGTGCGAAGGAAAGCCGTAGCAGCAGCAGCTTACGCACGCATGCATGCTGGCCGCAGACGTGACTAGACCGAGCTACTGCCTTGCTTCTTCTCTGCTTTGCATCGACGGGTCCTGCACGCCTTGAAGAAAAAAACAGCTCACCGGCGCCACGATTTTGGAGGAGAAAAATAACTGCGGCGACGAAAATTTCAGAGATAGACTTTCGGTGGAATACGAAAATGGATTTAAGATTGATATATTAAAAAACAGTCATCTATCCACAGGGGGATAGTTGCCTATTTATAAGCGACTCCTAATACATGAAAAGACTAATTTACCCCTAGGGTAAATTAATACTGACTCTACAATAAATTCCGAAAATTACTAAAATATTCTTAGAAAAATCACCTGACTCAACCAAAAATATTCTAAACTTAAAAACTAAATATTAATACCCTAAAAACAAAATAATCATAGGTTGTCATTTTTGCGCCGAAACTGACAAAGCGTCCACCGTCTTCGCACTCGGTACACGGATTGGGTTGACCCGACCCCGCAGCTTCCTCAGCCCGGCAATCGCTCGCCGCCCGTGTACCTGAGTCAAACCCAGTCAACAGACTAGTGGATCATCTGCCGCTCCTAGCCATGTACCCGGATTGGGCCAGCCCGACTCCGCAGCTCCTCTGCCGGCCGGCCATCGCTCACTGCCCGTGTACCTGAGTCACATGTGCCTCAGACTCGGCAGGTCTTCATATCTCCCTTCCTTTGACTTCCGTTGACAATCACTCATCACATCTGGAGTATCAAACCCATGTACTTCAACATGGTTTCTCAGTTTCTAGTACTAGCCGTGGCACCCCTGCAGAACCAAGCACATCATGCACTTGTGTTTTTGCAGATGGTTTTGCTTTGTCCTCCCTGGTCTCCGTCACTAAGGAGCAGGTTGATACTCTGGATGATGATGAGCTTGCTCTCATTGCTAGAAGGTTCACCTATTTTCACCATGAGAGATGGGATCATAGGAGAAGTGATTTTAGTGGTTGTTTTGAGTGTGGCGACACTTCTCACATAAAGGCCAATTGTGCTAAACTCAAGAAAAGAGATGAGAGTGAGCACCCCAAATACCACAATAAGGAAAGGAAACCCTTTGTGAAGGGTAAGCACGGCAAGGTGGCTAAGAGGGTAGCCAAAGCCGCTTCTAGAGCATTTGTTGCTGCTCTCAGTGACATCGACACATCCTCAACTGAGGAGTCGAGATCTGAGGAGGAGGAGTCTCCAAGGAAGGAGAAGAAGAAGGACAAGAAGGGACGAGATTTCACCGGCCTCTGCTTCATGGCCGACAGCGATCACAATGGCGATGAGCTTGACTCATCTGGTACCTCTATCCTATGACCAGCTTTCAATTAAACTAGATGAACTGAATGAAGTAGTTCTTGGTCAGGATAGGTTACTTGTGCAAGCCGCTAGAGATAGAAAAGACCTTAGACTTAGGCTAGAATATGTTTCTACTGATTATGCCATGCTTAAGTCTACGATTAATGATGCTGAATGTGAATCTTGCATTGTTGTCATGGGTGAGCTTGCTCAGTTGTGTTCTGTGCATGCTCAAACTCTTTTTGAGCTTGAGACTGCACATAAGCAGCTTTTGGTGGTTGATTCTAGTACTCGTGATATAAATGAATGCATGGACTGTTCTTTATTATGTGAGAGCATTGATTTACGTGATAAGCATGTTCATGACTTAGAGGCTAGATTGGAGAGGGCCGGTAGTTGTAAGGATGTGCAACCTTTGTGTGACACTTGCATAACCCTTAAGGACCAGCTAGGCACTATTAGAGAGCGAGCTGAAAACCTCATGATTGAAAATGAAGACCTTCTTTCTGTGGTTAACAAATGCACTGAGGGAAAGGGTTGGATGGACTTGCTCTTGGCCAAAACCAAGATGTGTGCTGACAGGGCAGGGTTAGCTCTAGGATTGGGTTTTGAGAGGATTCCTTCAGACAGTGTAAACAAAACTGTTTTTACCTCTCCAACTACCTTAGAGAAAGAGAGAGACCTGTTAGACACTCCATCAGCCAAAAAGCCTACCCGGACTCCAAAGAAAACCACTCCTCATGCCAAGACTATTCCTCCCAAGAAAACCACACAGCAGAAGCCCATGGAGCCTGTGAGAACTGCTCCTATGACCCATGTGAGTGCTACTAGTAGAGTGTTTCATTGTTCCTACTGTCAGAGGGCAGGTCACTTGGTTGGGTTCTGTTTTTGTCCCATCAAGGATGAGCGACGCTCTCAGGCAATGAGATTCCAGAACATGCACTACCCATCTTTAGTTATGCATGAGTCTGAGTTTTACTCTCGTCCTATTTTCGAGGCTCCTCATACTTCTCAAAGAGGTTTTGCTCCTCGAGGTGTTCACCGTATTCCATATGGTGGTAGACCCCATGTGAGTAACTTTGTACCTCGACAGGGTAGGAGACCTCGACATGCATTTGAGTCACAACATATAGGTAGACCTCGCACTTTGCATGATTTTGATTATCGTGTGCATAGACGGTCTATTTTTAATATGCCTACTACTTGTATCACTTAGTGTTGGATGCCTCGTCATGTATTCACTCACCCCAGCACTGAGCGATTGAGATTTTCTTATCATGTCTAGGCGCCAGATCAAGGCTTGGAGAGTACGTGGATCATGGACTCCGGTTGTTCGCGCCACATGACCGGAGATGCAGCATGGTTCTCCAGCCTCACCACAACCAAGCAAAAGGAATATATCACCTTCGGCAACAATCGAAGGAGTAGAGTGAAAGGTAAAGGTGTGGTAAGAATTAACTCGAACTTCACTCTCAAAGATGTTTCTTTGGTTGAAAACTTGGGATACAATTTGCTTTCTGTATCTCAATTTCTTGATGAGGGCTTCAAAGTGTGATTTCATCGCGATACTTCGTAAGTACTCAATTCTGATGGCGTTGTGGTCTGTAAGATCTTTAGAGTTGGGAGAGTTTTTGGAGCTGATTTTTCTGAGTCATTTGGTTCTTCTCATTGTCTTGTTGCACATTCTACTTATGAGCTTTGGAAGTGGCATAGGAGACTAGGGCATATGAGCTTTGAGTTGCTCGCTCGTCTGAGTGCCCTAGGTCTAATCCGAGGATTGCCCAAGCTCAAGTTTGAGAAGAATTTAGTTTGCGCTCCTTGTCGACATGGAAAAATGATTGCCGCTTCGCATTCGCCAGTCACCACAGTGATGACTAAACAACCCGGAGAACTTCTCCACATGGACACTGTAGGTCCTTCTCGGGTTAGTTCTTTAGGCGGCAAGTGGTATGTATTAGTCATTGTCGATGATTTCTCTCGCTACTCTTGGGTCTTCTTTCTTGCTAGCAAGGATGAAGTGTTTTCACACTTTCGGAGCTTGGCTTTGAGACTTTTCACTGAACTCCCTGGTGCATTGAAATTCATTCGAAGTGATAATCGCACTGAGTTCAAGAACAATCTCTTTGTTGACTTTTGCATGGAGCATGGCATAGAACATCAATTCTCTACTCCGCGGGTTCCTCAACAGAACGGTGTTGTTGAGAGAAAGAACCGCACTTTGGTTGAGATGGCTAGGATGATGCTCGATAAGCATAGGACTCCTAGAAAATTCTGGGCTGAGGCCATGAACACTGCATGTTACATCTTAAACCGAATATTCTTGCGCTCAATTTTGAACATGTCATCGTATGAGCTGTGTTTTGGGAGACAGCCTAAAGTTACTCAACTTCAAGTTTTTGGTTGTCGGTGCTTTATCCTAAAACGTGGAAATTTGGACAAATTTGAGTCGCGTTCTTCTAACGGGAACTTTTTGGGTTATACTACACATGGTCATTCTTATCGTGTTTATAATTTAGAAACTAACACTGTCATCGAGTCATGTGATGTGACTTTTGATGAATCAACCCGCTCGGTTAGTTCTACCGTTGAACAGGCAAATGAACATGACATGGAGCAGACCATGTTCGAAGAAGAAGATCCCGAAGATTTCGAGGATGAACCTCTACTACCCTCGACTTCAACCCCCGAAGCAGACCCCACTTCGACCACTTCAGCACAAGGTCCCGAAGCAACTACCTCGACATCGGTCATCTTGGACCACTCCAACGCACAATTTGAGGGGGAGACTGCATCCCACCACGAGGCTCCACATCATGTTCAAAGGATGCATCCTCCCGAGCAGATCATTGGTGAGCTTGATCAAAGGGTAACACGTTTTCATGCTCATTTCATTGATTCCGCTTTTGTTGCTTCTTTTGAGCCCTTAGATGTTAGTCATGCACTTTCTGATTCTAGTTGGATCAATGCCATGCATGAAGAACTTGAAATTTTGAGAGAAACCAAGTCTGGACTTTAGTTGATCCTCCACCAAATGTTCATTTCATTGGAACAAAATGGATTTTCAAAAACAAACAAGGGGAGGATGGGACTGTAGTTAGAAACAAGGCTAGACTTGTAGATTAGGGTTATTCTCAATTAGAATGGATTGATTTTACTGAAACTTTTGCACCTGTTGCGCGTCTAGAGGCCATTAGGATTTTTCTTGCCTTTGCGACATCCTGAGGATTCAAACTCTATCAAATGGATGTCAAAAGTGCATTTCTTAATGGCTTCATAGGCGAAGATGTTTATGTAAAACAACCCCCTGGTTTTGAAAACCCCAAATACCCACATAAAGTCCTTAAACTTCATAAGGCTCTTTATGGACTCAAGCAGGCCCCTCGTGAATGGTATGATAGAATTAAGTCTTTTCTGCTTGAGCGGGGGTATTTGATGGGATCTGTTGATAAAACCCTGTTCACTCTCAAGCACGGGGAAGATTTCCTTCTAGTTCAAATTTTTGTGGATGAAATCATCTTTGGTGGCTCTTCTCATGCTTTGGTTGCCGAGTTTGAAGATACCATGAGGAGGGAGTTCAAGATGTCCATGATGGGCGAACTCACCTTTTTCCTTGGTTTGCAAATCAAGCAAAGCAAACAAGGTACCTTTGTTCACCAGACGAAGTACACCAAGGACCTGCTCAACAAGTTCGACATGACTGATGCGAAACCCCTCGCTACTCCGATGTCTACTTCGATAGCATTGGATCCCGATGAGGATGGAGAAGTCGTAGACCAGAAGGAGTTCCGAAGCATGATCGGCTCCCTCCTCTACTTGACTGCTACGGGGCCGGACATACACTTCACAGTATGTCTGTGCGCTCGTTTTTAGGCATCACCACGAGCTTCGCACCGCCAAGCGGTAAAGCACATTCTCAGGTATCTCAAACATACCCTCGAATTTGGCATTTGGTATTCTGCATCTTCATCTTTGTGTCTTCGAGGTTATTCCGATGTGGATTTTGCTGGGTGTAGGATTGATAGGAAAAGTACCTCTGGTACTTTTCATTTTCTGGGCACTTCTCTGGTTTGCTGGTCTTCTCGCAAATAGTCCAGTGTGGCACAATCGACGGCTGAGGTTGAATATGTTGCTGCAGCTAGCTGTTGCTCTTAGATTTTGTGGATGGTTTCCACTTTGCGGGATTTTGGGTTAGATTATAAGAGTGTTCCACTTTTCTGTGGTAACACTAGTGCTATTTGTATTGCAAACAACCTGGTTCAACATTCCAGAACTAAACACATTGATGTTCGATATCATTTTCTCAGAGATCATAATGAGAAGGGTGATATTGAACTTCAATATGTTGATACCCAACACCAGCTAGCCGATATTTTCACAAAACCCCTCGATGCTTCTCGTTTTGCCTACTTGCGTGGGGAACTTGGTGTTTGTCACCCTTACGACATTTTGTGAGGGGGAGCAGATGTTAATTGTCTTGCATATGCTCATTATGTGTGAAATTGCATTTACATCTTCTACACTTATATGCTTGATGTTCATTCATGAAATCATGACAGCTCAGCTCTATTTAATATGTCTGAAACATTTTGTGCATGATTTTTCTTTCCAAAATAAAATCTTGCTCACTACTTAGTCTTTTATCTAGCATGTTTAGACAGGACTGCTTTAGCTATCTTTTATCTGCTTGATAGCAAGATTCCTTTTCTCTGGATGCTATAAATTGCAACTTGAAAAACTGTATTACTTACTCAAGGATACTCATCTAGTTCTAAACAATTTGTTCACCTGATTAAAAATCCAACAATCCATGTTTTGTTACAAGCGAAAAGATCCAGGAGGGTTTGTCTGTCGCACTACTTTATTCTAGACTGCTTACCATTGCACATTGGTCTGAACTGGGATGATTTAGTGTATGCCAAAATCACTGCCTTAAGCATCTGATGGCTTTCGTGCCTAGGTGTTTACACGGAAACGTGCTCCCGCACTTGGGTCAGTCCGGCGATCCAAAAGTGCACGGATACTTAGGGATGGGCCTAAGCGTGACATAGCACCGACGCCGCGTTCCGACTACCCTTAATAGTGATAAGGGGGGTGGAGTCGCCAGGCAACCAGATTACAAGAAATAATCCAATTAGCCGAAAGAAAAAGATTAAACGGGTTAAAATCAGCAAACCAATCGGAGTCCTCCTGGTTCGAAGTCTGATGTGAAGGGTGCGTCGAAGGGTACCTTCAGCGTCTGGTGTGAAGTGCTCTGCCGAAGGGTGCTTCGGCGTTCGGTGCGAAGTGCTCCGCCGCAGGGTACTTCGGTGTTTGGACTGATCCGGCCGAAGGTAGACTCCGAATGGATCTGAGCACATTGATCGCCTCCGAACAGCGGGGATCGGCGTGCGATCTCCGATGCAGCGAGTTACAGAGTGGTGACGCGAAGGCCACACGTGGGTGCAACTTTGTCTTGGTCCGGGGTGTAGTCGTGGCGAAGCCTGTCACGACGGAGTGTGCCGACGAAGCATGTTGTCGAAGCCTGTGATCCTGTCGCAGGGTGTCATGGGGACCTCTGGAATCGATCTCTCAGCTCCGAACACCTCCGGCGAAGGGGCTCCGAACGTGCAAACCTGCGACAGGGATGATGCGAAGTACCAATTCGGCCTTAGGACCGAATTTCTGAGGTGTTGCACGGGTGGCGAAGGTAGCAATCTATTACGCAGATTAGCGGATACTTCACAGGCGAAGTAACAAGGCGATAGCAATCTGTTACGTAGATTAACGGGGGCTTCACGGGCAAAGTACCAAGGCTTACCACTGCTCCGTAGCGGCGGACGGAGGGCTTCCAGGTAAACCCATGAAGAGGTACAGGAAAGTAAATGTAAAATTAAAGGTACGATCAAAGCATTGCTTTGGTTTGGTTTGTGTTGGGGGGGGTTCTCCACGCCGGCTAGGCCTCTCTATTTATAGAGGGTTAACTCTAATCTAATCTACTATTAATCCGGCCGGATAGAGATAAAGATTGAGCTAGAAATGCGTCCAACTCTATCTCTGCCGAGGTGGGCTTCGGCCAGGCGAGCCGAGGCCTGCTCCTCGGGCTGAAGCTTCGGTAGCGTGGCCTTCGGCTAGGCCCATCGAGGCTTGCTCCTCCGGCCGAAGCTTCGGTAGCGTGGGCTTCGGCCAGGCCCGTCGAGGCTTGCTCCTCGGGCCGAAGCTTCGGTAGCGTGGGCTTCGGCATTGCCCGTTGAGCCATGCTCCTCGAGCCGAAGCTTTGACAACGTGGGCTTCGGCCAGGCCCATCGAGGCTTGCTCCTCGGGCCGAAGCTTCGGTAGCATGGGCTTCGGCCAAGCCCATTGAGGCTTGCTCCTCGGGCCGAAGCTTCGACAGCGTGGGCTTCGGCCAGGCCCGTCGAGGATTGCTCTTGGGCCGAAGCTTCGACAGCGCGGGCTTCCGATGCTTCGGCAGCGTGGGCCCCCGAAGGCTTCCTGTTCGAAGCCCATGGGCTGGCTGGAGGATTTTGGAGCCCATAGCTTGATGGGTTCGGACCTGTAGGGCTTCGGACAGACCCTGGACATGTGTATTTTCGGCCCAAATCACCAAAAATTGATATTTTGATGATCTAGCCATTAATGCCATTTTCTGCTATCAACACATGCCCCCCTGCCTTTTAGTGAACTAGTGAACTAAAAGCACAATGAGCTTGAGACGATACTGTTAATATCGGCTTTTCGACACTTTTATGATGTTTGCCACACACTCGGGAAATACCCTTTCAAGTACCTACCATTCAAAGCCCTTCAAAACCGCTCTCCCTGCAAGGATTCTAACATGTATGCGTTGCCAGGAGCGATTTCGGCAATCTTAAAAGGACCTTCCCAACTAGGTGACCATTTGCCGAATTTGGGACTTTTCGTGCCTAAAGGCAAAATCGTCTTCCATACCAAGTCTCCTATTTGAAACGATTTTGGTTTAACCTTCTTATTGTAGGCTCTAGATACTCTCTTCTTGTCTACCTCTATGGCTTCTAAAGCTCTTAGTCTCTTATCGGTCACTTCCTCCAGATTATCCTTCAGAAGAGTTTCATATTCATTGACCGATAAGCCGTCTTGCTCCAACACTCTTAAGGAGCCAAGATCTACCTCTACAGGCAGAACGGCCTCTTGTCCATATACCAACTCATATGGACTGAACTTGGTGGCACTGTGCTTTGCAATCCTACAAGCCCATAATGCCTCGGAAAGCACTTCATGCCACCTTTTAGGAAACTCTTCAATTTTCTTCTTAAAAAGCTTAATCATGGTTTTATTACTAGACTCGGCCTGACCATTGGCCTGAGCATAGTAAGGTGAAGAGTTTATCAACTTAATGCCATAGTATTCGGCGAAGTCCCTTACTTCTTTAGAAACAAATGAACTACCTTGATCCGTAGTAAGAGTTTGAGGGATGCCGAATCTATGTATGATGTGTTTTAAAATAAAATCGCGTACCTCATTATGGGTAATGTTCTTGAGAGGTACGACCTCGGTCCATTTAGTGAAGTAATCTGTCGCCATTAACACGAACCAATGCCCTTTTGAGGAAGGACGGTAGATCTAGCCGATGAAGTCTAAACCCCAACCTCGGAATGGCCATGGCTTGACAATAGGATTGAGTAATGAGGCAGGAGCTAACTGGATGTTGCCAAACTTCTGACATGCCTCACACCCTCTGTAGTACTTGAAGCAATCTACAGTCATAGTCGGCCAATAAAAACCCGCTCTTTTGAGCATCCAACTCATCTTCTGGGCCGACTGATGAGTGCCACAAAGCCCCTCATGGACTTCTCATGTAGCCACCTGGGACTGCTTATGGTCTCAACACTTCAATAGCACTCCATCAATGGTTCGACGATACAATGTGTCGTCTACTAACACGAATTTGAATGCTTGTCACCGAACCTTCCGATCAACCCTTCGGCTAGGGTCTTTCAAATACTGAATGATTGGGATTCTCCAATCACCCTCGTAGATTTCAGAGGGCTTCGTTTTGTCCACCTTCTAGAAGAACTTCTAAAACACTGACTTCGGGGTGCCCCCCGATCCATTCCAGCTCCTGCTGAAGCCCGACCGAAGTGACCGCTCGGAGTGTGCTAGGCCGAAGCCCTTCCCCGTCCGAGAGACTTCGGACTATAGGCTTCGGCATGCCGGACCCCTTAGTGGGCGGAGTTCTCCGATCCAGGGGCTCCGGCATGCGGTGGCCTTCGGCGACCTGAGGGCTTCGACCCGAAGGGTGTGCCTGTCCAGCATCACTGGCTTCAACACAAAAAATTTCCCTCTCCTGACTTGGTAGCCAGATGTTTGCTGAGCCAAATCATTAGCGATTGAATTGGCTTCTCTTGACATGTGAGATATTTTGAAATCATCAAACGTAGCAACTATGTCTAGGCATTTGTCCAAGTAGCTATTCAGGAGGCCATTAAAACATTGAGCATTCTTGGTTAATTGTTGTACTACTAATAATGAATCACCGTACACGTGAACATGCTTAGCGCCTACAGACTCTAAAATTTCAAGACCTAGCAACAAAGCTTCGTATTCGGCTTGGTTATTATTGGAAGAAAACTCTAGTCGGGCCGAGGTTTCAAAGCACATACCATTAGGTGATATGAGAACCACTCCAATTCCCTGGCTATTCTTGCAAGACGACCCATCAAAATAGATTTTCCATGGCGCTACTTCAACTATAGCAATAGTATTACTCCAGCTAGCATCTATGTGATGATGAACTATAAAGTTTGCCATGACTTGGCCCTTCATTGCTCTTAGGTGCTCGTAGGCCAAATCGTACTCAATCAACGAGTAAGCCCATTTTCCGATTCTTCCATTTAGAATCGGCTTCTGCAACATGTGCTTTATAACATCGATTTGACAAATGACAACACATGTGGTAGGGAGAAGATAATGGCGTAACTTGGTGCACACGTAATAAAGTGATAAACATAATCGCTCCACAAATGTGTACCTGGTTTCCGCGTCCAGCAGGCGGCGGCTCAAGAATGTGATGATGTACTCCTTCCCCTCCACCTCCTGGGTTAGCACGGCTCCAATCATGCTATCTTCAGTGGCGATGTATAGCTGAAACGGAATCCCGACCTTTGGTGCTCTCACCACGGGCGGTGATGACAAGCATTCCTTGATCTTCTCAAAAGCACTTTGCTGGCTTGCCCCCCAAGTGAACTCGGCTTCATTTTTTAGCCGGAGTATGTGGACAAAGGCATCAATCTTGCCGGACAAGTTGGATATAAAACAGCGCAAATAGTTCAACTTACCTATCAACTTTTGCACATCCTTTTTGCATGTCGGCGCTGCAACGTTTCTAATCTTTTCAAGTCTCTTAGGATCGATTTCTATACCTCTTTCATGAATCATGAAACCTAAGAACTTACCTGCCGACACACCAAAAGCGCACTTGAGTGGGTTCATCTTCAACCCATACCGTCGCATCCTATCGAGAGCAACCTTTAAATCGGCTAAATGGTTTCCTATAACGTCCGATTTGACTACAACATCATCGATGTAAACTTCTAACATGACTCCTAGCAAGTCATGATAGATTAAGTTCATAGCGCGCTGATATGTGGCGCCAGCATTTTTCAACCCAAAAGTCATGACAACCCACTCGAACAAACCGACAAAACCAGGGCATCGAAAGGCAGTCTTATAGACGTCCTCTTCGGCCATAAAGATTTGATTGTAACCGGCATTGCCATCAAGAAAACTTAGTACCTTATGTCCTGAGGCGTCGTTGATCAGCATGTCAGCTATTGGCATTGGATACTCGTCTTTTGGAGTGGCCCTGTTCAAATCCCTAAAATCAATGCATACTCATATCTTGCCGCTCCCTTTCTTTTCTATAGGCACAATGTTGGCAACCCATTCTGCGTACCTGCATGGCCTAATAAATTCAGCCTCGAGTAGTCATTCTACTTTTTCTTTAACTCGGTCATAGACGGCCAAATTAAAGCGACGGGGAGGCTATTTATAAGGCATAAATCCGGGCTTGGTGGGCAGCCGATGCTCCACGAGCTCACGGCTTAGCCCTGGCATTTTGCTATATTCCCACGCGAAACAATCTACATACGACCGAAGTAATTTTATTACTTCAGCCTTTTCATTGGGCTGTAAATGTTGGTTTACAAAATTCAGCCTTGGGACGCTACCATTACCTATATCAATTTCCTCCAAGGGATCGGTCGACACAAAACCTTGCCCTAACTTTTCTACTTCGTTAAAGTCCTCGATGGCCTCGGCAATACCGTCTTTATTAGACTGATACTGCTCGACGCGAGACTTTAGCCAATCTAGATTATTTTTGCTGGACATGACTACTAATACAAAAATAGCCGTGCTACTCCAGTCGGCTTTACAGACACTGGTACAAATCATCCTCCGGATACACTAACAACGTCATAATCCGAAATATCTCTACCTGATAGAAACTCTACTTTGTTATGGACGGCGTCGACCGACACATCGACCAAAGCTACTTGGGCTGAAGTATCTACGGGGATGACCTCCACCTCATCGACGTCCCACTGTACCAAGCACTGGTGTAGGGTAGAGGGTATGCAATAGTTCGCATGGATCCAGTTGCGTCCGAGTAACACACTATAGTTACCTTGTACGTCGACGACGAAGAACGCTGTTGGCAACGTCTTGTTGCCCACCGTCAACTCCATAGAGAGCACTCCCTTGGCCTTGGAGCTCTTGCCGTTGAAGCCGTTGAGCATCAAGTTAGTCTTCTTCAGGTCATCTTCGTCCCTGCCAAGTTTCTTCAACAATGAATAAGGCATTAGGTTAACAGTGGTGCCACCGTTGACGAGCATCCGGGAAATCGGCTTCCCATCGATGTGACCCCTGACATAGAGGGGCTTTAGATGGCGTGCCGAGTCCTCGGGCTTCTCGAAGATGGCGTTGCGTGGACCGAGGTTTAATTGAGCGACCTCAGCCTCGTCCCATGGTGGTGCAAACTCGGCGGGTGTTGGCGTAAAAGATTACGCTAACAGGTTTCTGTAGAATAGAAACTAACAAACGAAGTGTTTGCGAAGAGAACTGTTCTAAGCCTCCGAAAGGATAATAACTTAGAATAGTTCGAATGTGTGTATTGAATAACTTGTATCCGGTCCCTATTACAGGGTGAAATGGCGGGTATTTATAAGCCCAAATATTAAGGAAAAGACCTATTTACCCCTTTATTACAACCGACATAGTGGAAACTATTCGGCTCCCTTAATAGGGCTAAAATGGTAAAAGACTAATCTAATGAGAAAAAAGATAAGTCTTCCATCTTAGCTGGCAGAAAAGATCTTGAAAAGCCTTGGTTCGAAGATGTACTCCGAACTAATGCCTATCTTCGTACTTCGAGCTTGACCCCGGGTATCTTTGAAGATGAAAGCCTGGGAACCTTCGAATCCGCTATCTGCCTTTATGCTGTTTCGGCAATAATCCCGAAGATGAGATATTTTCCCCCAACAGTAGCCCCTCGAATATGCTTCTCCGTTTAACCTGTAATGTTAGGAGAGCAGTATACGGAAGGAAAAGATAACCAAACATAGGGGTTATTGAATTTTAGTTCATCTCCGAAATGCACGAAGATATAAACTCCGAATCAGTCTTAGGATAATTACTTTTCGAACTATCTTAGAACCGACTCAGGAAGTTCGAAGGTCTTTTAGACTTAGAGAAAATAGCCCTTAGCTTTCTGTTTCTAATGGAAACTGTAGAATGCGTTAATTTCGGAGGAAAGTAACAGCAGGAATGCGGAACGACATGGACTAACGGTAAAAAAGTAAAATCTAGGCTATAAATAGAAGGCCTAGAATTTACCCGGTTACCTTTTCACCGCTTTCTCGCAACCAAAAATCTTTTGAGCCCCTTGAGTTCTCTGAGCCCTAGCCCCCATTTCCCCAAAGCAATCCAGCGACCGCAATGGCGAAGACCAAAGGTTCAGGGCCTTCAGCTTTGGCTAGGCAGCAGGCCGCAGCTGCAGCAGCGGCGGCAGCAATGGCGACGGCACCTCCGACATCTGCAGCGACATCCGTGGCGGCAGGAGGGAGAAATCCCCAAAATGTCGATGATCAAGGTCTCTGCCCGCCATCAACAAAATACTTGGATCAATCTTTACAATTGGGGCCTTCTACCTGCAAGAGAGAATCATTGGCAATCGCAGTAGAAGGGAAAATTAGTACTGGAGTGATGATTCGCAAGCCCGGGAAAGAGCTTATTCCGTATCAAGGCCCGGAGAAGTGGTTGTATTCAAAGCCTTCTTCGAAGCTGGCTTGGGCCTTCCTGCAGTAGATTTCTTAGTGGAGGTACTCGATCTATTCCATGTCACCCTCCCTCAATTATCTCCGAATGCAGTAGCTAGACTGGCTATCTTCGAATGGGCATTGAGAGCCGAAGGTTATGAGGGGAGGGCAGAGATCTTCGCTGCACTTCATAGAGCAACATGCCAACCAAAGACCTTCGTAGGCCCCGGAGGTGAAAAAGTAGTAGTAGCCTTTGGTAGTATCAACTTTAGGCTTCGAGATGAGTATGCCCTTCAGTTTCTTGCCAAGGCCATCAATGCCAAATGGTATACTGATTGGGTTCTGAGATGGTTTTATGCTGAAGTTGGGGCAAGCAGTCCTCTGGCCGGACCCCTTAAAGAAATCCAATTTCGGAAGGAAGCCTTAGTGCTGCCCAATGAAGGTCAGCTCGAAGCCCGCGTCAACCTGCTTCAGAAGATTAGCCGAAGGTTAAGCATGCGAGACTTAGCCGAAGAATTCCTCGGTCTGCAAATTTCTCCACTGATGGCCAACTGGCCTATCATCTTCGAAGAGGATTCGGAAGGCGGTCTTCGAAAAATTGCTTCAACTTCGAGCCCTGCAGGTAACTTCGAAGACAATATGTATTATGCATATTCATTCGAAGAAAAATTAACTTGATTTATTTTTCTTTTTTAGCTTCTTCAGCCCCTGTTACTTCGGAACAAATCATAAGGGCTTCGGAGAAGATTTTGGGCGCTCCAAATCCGACCGAAAAAGAATGGAGAGTCAAGTTAGTCGGAGGTTGGGAAAGATTTAACAGAGTATGGGGAATGTTAGGAATCACTCCGCCCCCTCTGATGGATTGGGTACCTTCAGAGAAAGGACCCAAGAAAAGGAAAGCCGAAGCTGGAGCTTCGAGTTCCGCAAAGACTCCGGTGAAGAAGGTGGCTAAAAAACCTAGAAAGCCTGCACCTCCGAGCCCAAGATCCTCAACCTCCGGTTCTAAGGAGGATGAAGGTAAACTATTAGTGAGGTTGATTGATGAAGATGCAGCTCAAACAGATATTCACATTGAAGATGCTGCAGGTATGACGGAGTCTCAGGCTAATATTGAAGAAGTAAGAACTCCGGATGCTCAAGAGGAAGAGCAAATTGAAGCCCCTGTGGGTGAAGGTGAAGTTGAAGTTGCTACAACTTCAGTTTTAGATGAAGGGAGGACTGCTCAAGGAGATACTCCGGCAGTTGAAATTTTAACTTTGGATTCAGACGAAGACCTCACCTTTGATCCTCCGAGCAGTCCGATGCTCGATCGCCCCCAAAATGTCGAAGGTAAACTTCGCATAATTCTCTTATTCTTTTCCGCAAAATTATACAATGTATAATACCTTTGCTTTTGCAGAGCCCTCTTCTGTAGAAGTACATCGCGAAGATCCAATTCAAGGGCCTTCGACAACTTCGGAGCCGCACCCGGAAGTCGCTCAATAGGGGCCTGGAAGGGGTAAAAGACATATAGAACCTCTCCCTGCTCAAGGATCAACTTCGTCTGAATCAACAGATGAAAGTCGATCTACTGAGGGGGGGGGCCATGTACTGAAGCTCCGAGGACCTCAGGAGAACCCTCCGGAGCTTCGCCGAGCAGGAATGACCAGGAAGCTTCGGCAATGCTCCCTCTTTTAACTCCTTTTTTGGAGCAAAGAACTGGGCTTCGGAATCTGCTCAAACCTTTGGGTCGAGCCAGTCGCGAAGTCGGGGAGACAGAGCTGGTAGCTATTTTAAGCGAGGCGAAGAGTTCGGAGCTAAACGTTGCCATGGAACGAGCAGCCTACCAGGTATGGAACACCTTCAAAACAATAGCGAATTATACATGGATAATTTCTTACTTCGATTTTTTCTTTTCTTAGCAAGCGGTCTTGGCCCGTGCTGCAACTTTATCGGGCGAGCGTGAAATTGCTCAGCTTCGGGAAGAAAATGAAGCTCTTCAGCGCAACTTATCATTCTCCGAAGCTAGAGTAGCTCAAATGGATAATATGATTTCAACAGAACGTAGGGCCAGACAGGGCTTGGAGGCTGCAAATAAGGAGCTCGAAGTAGAAAGGATCGTGCTTCGAGCAGAAATCGAAAGGGTGCGGTTGGAGCATGCTAATGCGGGGTCCGAGCTTGTTAGGATTCAAGAGGAAGCTAGCCAACTCCTAAATCAGAAGAATACTTTAACTACGGAGAATGCTAGGCTTTCCGGAGTTTTAGAAGAGACGACTTCGAGCAAGGATGCATTAATTGAAGAAAAGCTTAAGTCCGAGAAGGTAGCTACGGAGGTCATAGAATAGATGCTAAGTGTTCTGGAGTACTTCGGTACTACTGGATCACTTCCTTCAGATGACAACGTCACTCTCCTGCGCCGGTTAAAAAGGATCCAAGGAGCAGCGAAGCAAATGAATACGGCGGGCATTCGTTACGGAGAACTCTCCGGACAAGTGTCTGCCATCGGACTACTTCGTTACTACGAGGACTTGGGCCGAGCAATCGCTCCGAGCGCAGAGGGCTCTATTACCTTCGACGACGAGCGGCTTCTAACTCCTTCCGAAGGCGTGACTGCTGCCTGGCGAGCCTTTCAAACCTCATGGAGAGCCGAAGGTCATTCCGCGATCAAGGCTGGGATCGACGAAGGCCAACGCCAGAAGCAAGTTCGGAACCAAGCTTCAAGCAGTCAGCCTCCTCCGAACCCGCAGGTTTAGGAATAATTTAGGATTTTTGACTATGTAAAGCTTCGTGTTTATGAACCTTTATCAATGAAAATTTATTTATCATATTTTTAGGCTTTGTCTCATACGGAAGATATCGAAGTGTTAGAAATTAACGACGAACTTCGCTCATTATGGAACACCTTCGAACTTCTAAAGACTTACAAGCGTCCTCGATTTCTAATTCCTCGAGATGACTCTGGCGTAATTGCGCCCGAAGTAATCAAAGATGTATTGTCGTATATTAAAGAGGACGAAAAAGAGGTTAACGTAAACACTTCGTCTTCTGAAGACACTAATTGGTCTGAAAACGAAGATGAAGTTCAAAATAAAAGATCTGGAGATCTTAGAAGCTGGGAAAGAAGCCCCGAACGGCTTCGAACTTGGGCCGAGCTTCAGCAAGAACAAAAAGATTTTAGAGCTTCGAAGGGGGGCAAGAGAGTTAAACGCAAAGTTGTTAGAACTCTCAGTGTTGGAACTAGTCGTTCCACCCCTAGCTCTAGGGACCGAAGAGGTCTTCGATTCCTTCTTGGTATAGATACCAATTTTTCATAATGTAATTTGTAAACACATTCGTTTGAATAATGAATACCGATTTAAAATTGTCTCCATATTTACTAGCCCCTCTTTGGGTATAAGCAACTTCGAAATGTATTCAAAGATGGTTATGCGCAAAGAAAAACTTCGGAGTACAATTTTTTGGGGGTTCGGAGCCCCTCTTTGATTTAAAGATCTTTTTAAAATCTTATAAAATATCTTCGACTATTTGTAGTCGGAAGAATGGCAATTTAGTACCTTTGTTTTATGAAAGAAATCACTTGAGATAACTTTCAAGATACTTTAGTATCTTAGATAATTTGTCACTTTGGGCTGTGTTAACAGACATTCGAAGCTCATGGCTCAAATTCTGTTTTGCTTTAGCCACCTTCGGCTTATTTTTGCGATCTCTGTCGAACCAATGGTTTGGAGTTTGCAATGGTCTCTTTGGACTCTTTTTACGGATGTCTACCAGCCAATGGCTTGGACTCCGTATATTTTGGCCACCTTCGGCTCTTTTTGCGGAAGTCTACCAGCCAATGGCTTGGACTTCGCAGGTTTTGGCCACCTTCGGCTCTTTTTACGGAAGTCTACCAGCCAATGGCTTGGACTCCGCAGATTTTGGCCACCTTCGGCTCTTTTTACGGAAGTCTACCAGCCAATGGCTTGGACTCCGTAGGATGTGGTTTTGGGCTATTTTACGGATGCCTACAAGCCGGTGGCTTGGGCTCCGGATTATGTCAGCCCCCACGTCGGAAGCTTCGAACTTGCAGGTTCGAAGTCCGAAAATACAACCCAGCTTCATGACACTTCCCTCTCGGTCGACCCCGCGGTTCCAGTGCGTCCACTCGGAAGCTGGAAGTCTATGAGGGGAAGGCACTATCAGGATCATATGCTTTATTAATTTAGAAGATGATTACAAGCGAATTACAAGGAGCCCTTATGCGAAGTATCGCTTTAGGTGCTCCGCATGCCAAGTATGTGCTAACTCTTCACCTTCTAAATTAGCTAACTTAAAGGAGCCAGGGCGCCCTGAACGGACAATTAGGTATGGACCTTCCCATTTATTCCCTAACTTCCCTGGTGCTATAATGCTTCGTAGAACAAGATGACCCGGTCTTAGTTCATTGAGCTTAACCTTCGGGTCAAACCAAGCCTTCGTCTGCTGATGATACTTTGATAAATTTGCCACAGCTCGAAGTCTTGTTTCTTCTGATAAATCTAACGAAGCTTGTCTTTCTTCTTCAATGTCCGGTTCGGTGCTGCGAAATGACCCTCCTTTGAGCTTCGTTGGAGTCATAGCTTCATCTCCGAATAGTAGTCTGAACGGAGTATAACCCGTGGACCTTGTTTGCGTAGTCCGAATGGACCACAAAATCTTCGGAAGTTCTTCGGTCCACAGTCCCTTTGCTAATCCTACTATTCTTCGATTTAGCCCTGATAAAATATTTCCATTGGCTCGCTCTACGGCTCCATTAGACTGAGGATGCCTCACTGCAGCAAAACATAACTGAATGCCTAGATCTTCGCAAAACTTCCTGAAGGGTTCTGCGTCAAACTGTGTTCCATTACCAACTGTGAGGTATCTAGGCACTCCGAACCGGCAAATGATGTTCTTCCAGAAGAATTTCTGTACATTGTTCGAAGTGATAGCTGTTAAGGGTTCTGCCTCCACCCACTTAGAAAAATATTCAATAGCTACCACTGCGAACTTCAGATTTCCCTTGGCTACTGGAAAGGGACCAATTAAATCCATACCCCATCTGGCCATAGGCCATACCGGAGCAATGACTTGAAGAGCTGTTGGCGGGCGATGACTCCGTCGACCCATCCACTGGCATCCTTGACAAGTACGGACTAAGCTCTCCGCATCAGCTATTATTGTAGGCCAATAAAGCCCCTGGCGAAGTGTTTTTCCTGCCAAAGCTCTAGGGGCTAAATGGCTACCACAAAGGCCTTCATGAATTTCTCGAAGAATTTCTTGGCCTTCGGCTTGAGATATACATCGGAGTAGAGGGGAACATACTCCGGCCTTGTATAAAATACCGTTGATTATTTGATAATTTCTGGCTCTAAGCTTTAATCTTGACAGCTGTGGCTCTTCGGGCAAATTTGTTCCTCCCTGTAAAAGTTCCATGATTGAATTTTTCCAATCTGCACTAGGAATGCAAAGAATATCTGTCGAGGGAATTTGTGGCACCGAAGGTATATTGAGCTCCTCATAGAAAGCTTCTTCGGGCACATCCACAGCTCCGGCTGCAGCTTTTGCTAAGATGTCCGCTTGCACATTTTCTGCTCTTGGTATACTCCGAATGGAAATACCCTTGAAGTGTGCTTCGATTTTACGGATTTCTTCTAAGTACTTTGCAAGCTGTGGATGCCGAACATGGAAACTTTTGTCTACGTGCCCTGCTACTATCTGAGAATCTGTCTTTATAATAATTCTTGTAGCCCCTAGAGCACGTGCTTTTCGGAGTCCCAATAAAATTCCTTCATACTCCGCTATATTATTGGTAGACTTAAAGTTGAGTCTTGCGGAGTACATTGATCTTTGCCCTGAAGGCGAAATTAACACTGCTCCAATGCCTGCTCCAGATGCTTGGAAAGCCCCATCGGAGTAAACAGTCCAAACTCCGTCACTTGACTTCTCCGGAACTAAATTTGCAGGTGGAGTCCATTCTGCTACAAAATCTGCTAGGACTTGCGATTTGATTGCTGTCCTTGCCAACTGCCCACTTCCCAATCCTTCTAGTGGAATCCTTACTTCGGAGCATATCTCCTAAAGGTACAATTACATTATGTGCCAAAAATAATGTCTTAGCTTCCTCGAAGCCATTATCAGAGCATAAACGAACTTCTCAAGTTCGGAGTATCTTGTCTTCGCTCCTGATAATGCTTCGGATACAAAATAAACAGGATTTTGGACCAACTTCCCATTGAAATCCACTTCTCTGACAAGGACTGCGCTGACAGCAGAACCTGTAGCTGCAAGGTAAAGGAGTAGGGTTTCGTCCGCTGTAGGCACCGTGAGTGTAGCAAGATTACTGAGATACTCTTTAATACCTTCGAAGCTTTTCTGATACTCTGGTGTCCATGCAAAATCTTCGGACCCTTTCAATGCTTTAAATATAGGCAAGCTTCTCTCCGCAGACCTTGATAAAAACCTGCTAAGTGCTGCCAGACGCCCAGTCAGCTTTTGCACTTGCTTTAAATTTTCCGGAGGAGCCATCTTCTGCAACACAGTTATTTGAGTAGGGCTAGCTTCAATTCCCCTGCTTGAAACTAATACCCTAACAGCTTTCCAGCCTTAGCTCCGAATATACATTTTTTGGGGTTAAGACGGATCCCACATGCCCGAAGGCTATTGAAAGTTTCTGCTAAGTCTAGGCTATGTTGGTGCTTTAAAGCACTCTTTATTACAATATCATCCATATAGGCCTCCACATTGCGACCTAGTTGATGACCTAGAGCCTTAGCAACTAGCCTCGAAAAAGTAGCCCCGGCATTTCTTAAGCCGAAGGGCATTCTTACATAACAGAAGACTCCCGAAGGAGTTACAAAGCTTGTCTTGATCTCATCTTCGCGCTTCAACCATATTTGATGATAACCAGAATATGCGTCGAGGAAGCTTAGTAACTCCGAACCTGCGGTGGAGTCAACCAATTGATCAATTCGGGGCATGGGGTAGGGGTCACGTGGGCATGCTTTATTTAAGGATGTGAAATCAATGCACATGCGCCACTTCCCGGAAGACTTCTTTCTGACGAAGACTGGGTTGGCTAACCATTCTGTGTGAGCCACTTCTCTGATAATCCCAGCCTTCAACAATTTCTCAACTTCGTCCTTCGCTAGAGCAGCTCTTTCTGCAGACATTTTTCGGAGTCCTTGCCGAATAGGCCGGGCCTTCGGGTTTACAAGTAAACTGTGTTCAATGATGTCCTGATCGACTCCGGTGATATCTTCGTCAGACCAAGCGAAGACATCCAAATTTCCTTCTACCACCTTTTCCAAGGAGGTTGCAACTTCTGGGGGTAAATCTTTACCAAATTGAAATGTATACTCTTTACCATCTTTAACAATGACCTTTGTTGCAATCTCTCCTTCGGGACTTGGTCTCGGAAAGGACTTCTTCGAAGCTTCGGAGGAGGCTGAAAAAATTTCTTCATTATCTTGTACATTGTTTACTTGTCTTGGATCAAGAGGGGGACCATGACCATATTCCGCCCTCCGAGCAATGGCTTGATCTCCGAAGACTGTAAGGACTCCTGCTTGTGTAGAATCTTCATGCACAAATAATTGTGATGCGCCACAGCTCCGAACTGGTTTATCATGCCTCTTCCAAAGATAACGTTGTAAGCATACGGGGCATCTACAACATCGAAGATTACTTTCTCAGTCTGGGCCAACAAACCTTCTCCGAAGGTGACTTCCAGGCCTATCTGGCCAAGTGCATCAAGCGGAGGTCCTGCAAAGCCTTGCAAAGGACGAGCTGCTGGAAGGAGATGCTTCCTGGAGATGCACAATTGATCGAAGGCTTGAACAAAAATGATATCTGCCGAACTACCTCCGTCAATCAATACCCTTCGAACTTCAGTGCCCGCAATATCAGCAGTGATAACCAATGGGTCTGCATGCGGGAACTTAATACCAGCTGCATCCTCCGCAGAAAAAGATATCGGCACATGAGACCACTCCGGCATTGCAGCTGCAGACGACGAAGTCCCAATATGGCCTACTTCTCTGACGTAGTCCCTTCGCTGTCTCTTGGACATGCTTCCGAGGGTACCTCCTCCGGAGATGGGGAGAACTACTCTCTTCCCTCGATCTTGGCCATCCTCTTGCTTTGGAGGTGGCATAACATTGGCCACCGGAGGGTGTCTTGCAGCATCAAAGTTTTATATCCGCGCCACAGCCTGGACCGGCTCTGGGCGCGTTGCAGTTGGAATTCGGTCGGTAGTACCTCGACCCGAAGTTCTCTCTAGGTATTCTCCCCTTAGGGTAAGTATATCCTTGCAAGTATCAGTTGCATGGCTTCGATTTTCTCCATGGATGTAGCAGAAAAGGGTCTGGCCCTTGCCAGTCGTTTTCCCTGGCAGCCTCCAGCCGCTGGTCTTGTTCCCCGAAGACTGAGGAGCTCTCTGTGTAAACTTCTGTGGGGGTGCAATATTCATGACTTCAGAACGAGGGTGCTTTTGCCCTCTTCTCCGATCATGCTGAACTTCGAAGACTGGTTCTTGCGGCTGTGCCGAAGTTTTCACTTCTACTTTAACTTCTTGCAATATGGACGAAGTAGCAGCAGTCCTTCGAAGCCAACCCTCTTCTGACCTCGCATACTCCTCGAAGTATGACATCAACTGAGAGACCAAGGAGATGCTTTTCCGATGAAGCTTATCCAGGAGGCCTTGATGAGCGACGCCTTCCCGAGCTGCATCAACTACCGAAGATGCAGACAACCCCCGAATTTGCGACTTCGTATGAGCGAAGCGCTTAAAATATTGCCTCAATGTCCCTCCGGGGAGCTGTTTCACCTGGAAAAGGCTTCCTGTTGACATGGGAGGCACGAAGGTGCCCTGAAAATTGCTTATAAACTTCTTCTTCAGCTGAGACCATGAATTAATTGATCCTGGCTTCAAGGACCAGAACCACCTTAATGCCACTCCTTGAAGAGCTAAGGGGAAGCACTTCGCCATGGTGTCTCGAACTCCTCCGCTAGCTTCAATTGCTAGGGCATAAGAACGAATGAACTCTCCGGGATCTTCATCTCTGGCATACTTACAGAGCTTCGAAGTTTTGAACTTTGGATCAAAGCGAACTTTCTGCAGCTCAGGATGCAGCTGAGATTCATTATCGAAGGAGGCGTTCTCCGGGGCTTCGGGATAATCAAGATCATCGTCTTCGGGCACTTCTGGGATAGTTGGGATGGCTTGAGAGCGAAGCCTGTTCGTAGCTTCCTGTCGCCACCTTGCTACCTCAGCTTGAAGGTTGGCCATTTGAGTGGCCATATCTCCAAGATTGTCTTCATCTCCTCCGGAAGGATCTTCCGGGTCTTGAGAGCTAGTAGGATCAGTTCGAATTGGGATGGAAGGTGGAAGAGGAACTCCGAGTGGTCGAAGTATGGAAGGGGTTGGCGGAGAAGCTTCGTATGTTCGAGGGATAGAAGCCCCTTCCGGAGTTTGCGGAGGGAATGTCGAAGGGCCTCCGACTTCAACCGTATCAAATGGTATTTCTCCGGAGATCCGAGAAGACCTCCGAGTGGGATTGCGGGGTGCGCTCCGCTTAGGAGGCATGATGTAAGAAGTTGGTAGAGAACGAAGTTTTTCGGACTAGGTTCCCCACGGACGGCGCCAACTGTTGGCGTAAAAGATTACACTAACAGGTTTCTGTAGAATAGAAACTAACAAACGAAGTGTTTGCGAAGAGAACTGTTCTAAGCCTCCGAAAGGATAATAACTTAGAATAGTTCGAATGTGTTTATTGAATAACTTGTATCCTGTCCCTATTACAGGGTAAAATGGGGGGTATTTATAAGCCCAAATATTAAGGAAAATACCTATTTACCCCTTTATTACAACCGACATAGTGGAAACTATTCGGCTCCCTTAATAGGGCTAAAATGGTAAAAGACTAATCTAATGAGAAAAAATATAAGTCTTCCATCTTAGCTGGCAGAAAAGATCTTGAAAAGCCTTGGTTCGAAGATGTACTCCAAACCAATGCCTATCTTCGTACTTCGAGCTTGACCCCGGGTACCTTCGAAGATGAAAGTCTGGGAACCTTTGAATCCGCTATCTGCCTTTATGCTGTTTCGGCAATAATCCCGAAGATGAGATATTTTCCCCCAACAGCGGGTAATGTGACGATGTTGAGCTAATCATCGTCAAGCATGTCGTTCTCGTCATCGCTTGGACTGGGAGTCGGGTTGGTCATCTCAACTGGCTTCTCTCTCCATACCTACTTTGTGGCTGGCTGAGGGCGGATCTCTTCGAAGATAGCGTCACGCTCGGCCTCAGCTACCTTCTTGCGCATCTCCTATGCCCGCAACCTTTGTAGGCGTCTCTTATGCAATTTGGAAATGCCCGGAGGAGCCCAAGACGTCTTCGGCTTGGTGCCTGGAGCTACTGTTTGACCCTTGTTAATTCTGGCCGAAGTGTGCCCTTCGGCCTCGGGCGCCCTGTTTTTGAAGGGGGCTTCGCTGTGAACCCCATCGAACGGATCTGCCTCGTTCGGCCGATCGGACCCAGCTTCGGCGCAGAGCCCGGCCGAAGCATGCGGCATACCTTCGTCAGACTTTGGCGATGAAGTCTTCGGGATTGGGACTTCCTGAGACCCAACTCTGATAGTTATGGCTTCGGACTCCATGACTTTGGCCTCCGCATGCTCGCACCCTTCGGCTTCGCTCTGCAGGGTCCGATTCGGAGGTACCACAGACAGTTTGTGGACGATGCGTCTGTTGGCCCCTGCCATCCATAATACTCCGAAGGAAAACAAGGCATAGGGTTTGTCTGTGGAGGGTACCCTGACCCAGGTACGTACGGGGCCCAAGGGGTCCCCACCCAGTCATACGGTGGAGGCATCGGAGGCTCTAGCTCCCTTGGCCACTACGAGCCGAACCCGTCACCCGGAGGGGGGTTCGGCCAAGTCGAAGGTGTCTCCGACCACACCAGCAAAGGATCCCGCCAGGCCGGAGGTATGTTCGGCCAGTGCAGGCCGAAGCCTCCCATCGGAGAAGTCCACCATGGTGCGGGGTTCGGCCATTGGGGGCCGAGCTGTCACATGGGGGACCCGACCACTGCGGTGCGAAGTTGTCGCACGGGGGTTTCGGCCATTGTGGCTCAGAACCACCGTGCGGAGCACTAGGATACCTCGGCCCAAAGCCTTCGTGCGGAGGGTTCGCAACCTTCGGTCCGAAGGTACCCTTCAAAGTTTTTGGCCCCTTCAGCTGCTTTAGCTATGCGCGTGGGCCTGCTTCTTTGGCCTTCTTCTGATGTTTGTTCAACAGCATGTTATATGTCACCTTCGGCCTCTTGCGAGCCTTAGCCGAAGGGGTATTGATGTTCTGTTTCCACACTCATACCTCAGGGTTCTTTGGCACGAGTGTGCGAGCACGCGGTTCTCCAACAATCACATCTTTTCCTTTAGAAGACTCAGCATTGACTGGAAAAGGATCTTTATCCAGCTTCATTTTTGGATCATGGTCTATCTTCAATCGTCCTTCTTCTATGGACAATTGAATCTGCCATCGAAAAACATTGCAATCGTTAGTATTATGAGAATGTGAATCATGCCACTTACAGTATGGATGCTTCTTTAACTCGTCGGCAGGTGGGATAACTTGACCTGTATGTAACCTGAGAAGCTGACTTTTTAAGAGGAAATCAAATATTTTATCGCATTTAGTCACATCGTACGAGTACTTGACCTCATTAAGTCTATTCTTCATGGTGGATGGTCGTAGCTCGGAGCAAGTGACAGGTTTGTTTTTAGCGTTTGTAACCCATTCGGCCGCGTACATGTCGGTCGAATCCTCCTCCTCTGATTCCTCCTCATCAGAGCATTCCATGATGTGGATTTCAGCCCTAGTCTTGCTGAACGTCTTAATAAATTTCTTATCTTTGGCTCGGCCTTCTTGGACCAGAGCCTGTTGTAGGACTTGGCTAACTTCTAAAAAGTTTTGGTTGTCTAACCTTTCTTTAAGTTCGGAACGCAACCTGTTAAAAGCTAATTCCGCCAAGTCCCTTTCTGAAATATTAAGACTAAAACATCGGTTTCTGTTATCCCTGAAACACTTGATATACTCAGAAGCGCTCTCACTAGATTTTTTCTTAACCGATGTCAAATGCGAAAGCCTAAGTTCTGTTTCACCCATGTAGAAATAATCATGGAATTTCCACTGCAAATTGTCCCACGTGTGGATGGAGTTCGGCGGGAGCGCCGAAAACCAAGTGAAAGATGTGCCAGATAGCGAGAGAGAAAACAGTCTAACCTTTAGGGCATCTATCCCGCTAACCTCTCCACACTGCGCCAAAAATTGACTAACATGCTCTAGTATGGTCCTGCTACCCTCACCATCGAATTTAGTGAACTCACGGATCCTATAGCCATGGGGGTAGGGTACTGAATCAAGATGATCGGGGTATGGTTTGCGATAAATCCTAACCCGTCCCTTGGGCACGAAGCTGGCAGACTCCCTAAACAGTGCGCGGATCCGCTCATCTCAATCATCTTGGTAGTTTGATTGCATGCGCCTCTCATGTGGGGGTGTGACACGCTGTGGGATATCGACGTGTCGGCCATGTGCTTCTTCCCTACGTGCTATTTGGATAACGTGCTCATGTCCGGGCGCCTGCGTGTGTGGTGCGGGTAGCGCGGGTATTGGCGCAGGTGTTGTGTGATATGCAGTATTAGTTTGACCATAGGCATAAAGATTGGTCTCGGCCATAAGTGATGAGGCCAAATACATGTTTGTCGGAGGTGCACTAGCTATAGGGACCGGAGGTGTGGCCTCAGTGAAGCCCAACCTTCTAAGAGTGGCCTCTACTTGGGAGCTAACTACCGAATCTAAACGGTTGGCTAGTGAAGCGCTAACGGCCTGATCTACTGATGTGGCTATTTTTTGCTCAATTTCTAAACAAGATAAACGAGGAGATACCAGTGTTACCTGGACCTGAGCGGGGTCAGTGGTGACGATGTCGCGCTTGACGAAGCCTGCGCGTGTCTTGATGTAGCCTCCAAGCATCATGTCTTGGAGCACCTTTAGCCTTGCCTCGATCTCTGCTCGGTCTTCTGCGGGGATATCTTCAAGTGTAGGTGAAATTATGTTGCGGTTGTCGATATCCGCACCTCCTATTGTGTCCATCGGCGGTGTAGATGTAGTAGTCGAAGTAGATGTACCGGCGGCCGATGTAGACGTACTCATCGTGTTGGTGTAGCTCTTCCCCAGTGGAGTCGCCAAAAAGTGTGTTGACACGGAAATGTGCCCCCACACATGGGTCAGTCCGGCGATCCAAAAGTGCACGGATACTTAGGGACGGGCCTAAGCATGACGTAGCATCGACGCCGCGTTCCGTCTACTCTTAATAGTGATAAGGGGGGTGGAGTCGCCAGGCAACCAGATTATGAGAAATAATCCAATTAGCCGAAAGAAATAGATTACATGGGTTAAAATCAGCAAACCGGTCGAAGTCCTCCTGGTTCGAAGTCTGATGCGAAGGGTGCGCCGAAGGGTACCTTCGTCGTCTGGTGCGAAGTGCTCCACCGAAGGGTGCTTCGGCGTTCGATGTGAAGTGCTCCACCGAAGGGTACTTCGGTGTTCGGACTGATCTGGCCGAAGGTAGACTCCGAATGGATCTAAGCACGGTGATCGCCTCCGAACAGCGGGGTTCGGCGTGCGATCTCTGATGCAGCGAGTTACAGAGTGGTGACACGAAGGCCACGCGTGGGTGCAACTTCGTCTTGGCGCGGGGTGTAGTCGTGGTGAAGCCTGTCACGACGAAGTGTGCCGACGAAGCTTGTTGTCGAAGCCTGCGATCTTGTCGGAGGGTGTCCTGGGGACCTCTGGAACCGATCTCTCAGCTCCGAACACCTTCGACGAAGGGGCTCCGAACATGCGAACCTGTGACAGGGATGATGTGAAGTACCAATTCGGCCTTAGGACCAAATTTGCAAGGCGTTGCACGGGTGGCGAAGGTAGCAATATATTACGCAGATTAGCGGATACTTCACAGGCGAAGTAACAAGGCGATAGCAATCTGTTACGTAGATTAACGGGGGCTTCACGGGTGAAGTACCAAGGCTTACCACTATTCCGTAGTGGCGGACAGAGTGCTCTGTAGGCAAACCCACGAAGAGCTACGAGAATGTAAAGGTAAAAGTAAAGGTATGATCAAAGAATGGCTTCAGTTTGGTTTGTGTTTGGGGGGGTTCTCCACGCCGGCAAGGCCTCTCTATTTATAGAGGGTTAACTCTAATCTAATCTTCTATTAATCCGGTCAGGCCTCTCTATTTATAGAGGGTTAACTCTAATCTAAACTTCTCAGTAAAATAATCGAAGTACACATGGAATGGGATGAGAAGTTACTGTTCAAATTTGTCTCCTGTTCGAAACTTGGCTAAGACTGCTTCGCTGTGTCGAAGCCTGCCTTGCAGTGTCGAAGCCTGCTTCGCTGTGTCGAAGCCTGCTTCGGAGTCCCTTGTCGAAGTCGAGCGAAGGTTGTCGTTGACGTGACGAAGGTTTGTTTGGTCTAGCCTAGCTCGAGTGTGTCAAAGTGCGAAGTATGCTTCGGAGCGAAGTATGACAGTGTCGAAGCTTGCTTTAAACAGTGTACTTCGAAGCCTAAACTTCAAACAGATAGCTTCGAACACGATACACAGAAAATCAACCCTCGGAAGATAAGCGAAGCCTAGCACAATTGGTAGCAAGACGAAATCGAAGCCTAGCTTGGTCGAGGTATGATAAATGAAGTGATATCCTTCGACCCGAGGGCTAACTCCGAATGACAAACTTCGAACACACAGACTGAGACCTTCGAAAAGGCAACATCAAAAGAACCTCAGAGACCACACGTTGAGTGAAGTCTAGAGAGACAAACTCCGAAGCCAACTTCGAAGCCTGTCGAAGTATTGACTTCGAAGAGCTCTAGTCGGAGTACACCTTCGCAAAGACGATCGAAGTATGCCAACCCAACAGACTAAGCACAAAACATACTTCGAAGCAAGCACAAAAGCGAAGTTAAAGTTTTATGAAAAGCCTCGAAGGTGTCCGATCGAAGTCTTCCTCACGGAGCTGAGGGACTTCGAACTGAGAAGGAGGCTTCACCAGAAACAGCCAGGAAAGGCACTTAGCCCTGTCTACTCGATCAAAAAGATGTGCAGGAAAAGCAAGGCTAGAGTACTGTTGCTACAGGGAAGTAGTACTACATGCAACCAGCAAGAACTAGTACTCCTCACGTGAAGAACAGA
The DNA here is from genome assembly GCA_019279435.1 of Zizania palustris. Classification (NCBI taxonomy): domain Eukaryota; kingdom Viridiplantae; phylum Streptophyta; class Magnoliopsida; order Poales; family Poaceae; genus Zizania; species Zizania palustris. The sequence continues at coordinate 19,468,105 of JAAALK010000289.1, read as the reverse complement.
AGCAACAGTGAAGCATTAATATAGAAATAACATGACTGCGTACATCAAAACGAAACAACAGAGATGATAATGAGGTACTGCACATGAACCAGAAGGAATAGAATCATCCAAATAGAGAACAAACAGGATGAGAACAGCAGCAAACAACCTGTCGGCGCACACACAGGAGAGAGAAAACGCAGGGAACAAAATGACCCAATAGAATAGAAAGTGATTTCAGCAAAAGAGTGACCTAACCCTAGGGATTGGTGTCCTATTTATATGCTGACCAATACTAGGAATATTCCACCTGCCCCTTAGGGTTTTTTACAGACGCTGAAATAAAGGAAAAGACTAAACTACCCTTAGGATTTTTTACAGACTCGACTAACAGACTGTGGGCCTAGGGACAAAATAGAAAACTCCTATTTACAAATGACTTATCCGGAAGCTAAGCTTTCATAGCGACTATGGCTTCTCTTCTGGACAGTCCGATACAAGATCAGCGGTCGTCATTTTTGAGCCGAAACTGACAAAGCCTCCACCGACTTTGCACCAGGTACCCGGATTGGGCCGGCCCGATTCCGCAGCTCTCTCAGCCCGGCAATCACTCACCGCTCGTGTACCTGAGTCAATCCTGGTCAACATCCCAGTGGGTCTTCTGCTGCTCCTAGCCCATGTACTCGGATTGGGCCAGCCCGACTTCGCAGCTCTCTCAGCCCGACCGTCGCTCGCTGCCCGTGTACCTGAGTCATAGGCGGCCCATGAAGCAGCAGATCTCCTTTCATCTAGAGTCCTCTTTGACTATCGTTGACAATGACTCATCACATCTGGAGCCATGAGGCCCACGCTATTCAACATGGCTCCTCAATCTCCCCCTTGATGAGTGCATTGTCAACACTTCACTTCTTCAGCTCTTCAGTACCTGCAAACAACTGTGGAAACACGAAAACAAAGCACAAGAAAACAAAGAAAAAGAAAATAAAGTAAAAGTTTAACCCTAATGACCAAAGCCGAACAAAAGCAAGAAGCAGTCATTATGGTTAACCAAAGGTAAAAGCTCAAAATGAGTGCGAAAATGAGTGCGATCTCAGAAACATCAACAAGGATATCAAAAGAGTAAGGAACAAACGGGACAAAAACTCCCCCTTAAACTCATATCCCAAGATTTCTCCCCCTTGTTGACAAGTGAACTCATCAAGCACTCAAAAGAGACACAGACTCCACCTAAAATGCAACTCCCCCTCAAAATATGCAATAAATGCAACTGGGTTGCATGTGGAGTGTAGAAAGCACGCTTCTCAGATATGATTGACTGCAATTACAAAAATCTAACAAGTATAGCGAAAGACATACTGTCTGAGACTCATGGCATGATCAGTGCAACAGATGATATCTAAAGAAAGTCATTAGCACGCTTTTTTCTGTTTTTGCAAATAAAAACATCACCACATTTTCCAGTTGACAAGCAAGGTAAAACATGAGATGCAAAAGCTAACTGATATCTACCAAGATAAGCATTGTCCAAAACAAGGTGCTTCAGCAAACTTGTTATCATTTCAATTTTCAGGCTTTTTCTTTTCTCTTTTTCATTTATGCAGGGGTTATTTGCATGTCAAACCTTATGTTTACCGACCAAGTCAAGCCTAGGCCAGATCTGGACCATCAAAAGCTTAAGACATTGGTCTTGTTATACACTACATTGTCCTAGTTCATACCAAAGTGCTATGGTACGCAGTCTAGAACAATGCAATGCGACAAAGCAAACCCACCTGGATCTTTGCAAGTTATGCATGGAGACATGGAATTCTCATTTTTCTTGATTTTTCATTTTTATAGCACATTTCCATGTTTTAAAGCAGAAAGATGTCCAAGTTGCATGTTTGCATTTAAGTCAAGAATTACCTACAAGGCATGTAACAGATAGCAAGAACATGCATATGACAGATATCAGACATATCAAGCGAACTGAACCAAAGCATGATCAATGACAAGTATTCAAAAGCATGTACTAGCTAGAATGAGTAAAGCAGTTCAAACATATAACAGAAGCAGCTCTAAAGTGTGATATGTGAATATGCAAGATATGAACACACACAAAAAGACTCAAGAAAAGAGTAAAGAAGAAAGAAAAACTGACGCAAAATATCCTATAAAGGATACACAACACCCAAATCCCCTCGTAAACGCTCAAATGTAGACTGATCTAGGGGTTTGGTGAAAATGTCAGCCAACTGATGATGGGTATCAACATGAACAAGGTCAATGACACCTTTCTCATATTGATCCCTCAGAAAATGAAAGCGCACATCAATATGTTTGGTTTTTGAATGGAGACAAGGGTTTTTCCCTACACTAATAGCACTGGTGCTGTCGCAAAACAATGGAACCCTGGTAGGAAAGAACAACCCAAAATCTCGCAAAGTGGAAATCATCCAAACTAACTGTGAGCAGCAGCTAGCAGCAGCTACATACTCAGCCTCAGTTGTCGAAAGAGCAACTTCAGATTGCTTTCGAGAAGACCAAGAGACAAGGGAAGAACCAAGAAACTGGCAAGTACCGGAAGTCGACTTGCGATCCAACCGGCACCCACCAAAGTCAGCGTCCAAAAAGCCAGATAAATCAAGAGATGATGATGCTGAATAGTAAAGACCGAGATCGGGCGCATAAGTGAGATACCTGAAGATGCGCTTGACAGCCTGCCGATGAGACGCGCGTGGTGAAGACTGGAAACGCGCGCAAAGTCCCACGGCGAACTGTATGTCCGGTCTTGTTGTCGTCAAGTACAGCAGCGAACCGATCATCCCTCAAAACTCCCTCTAGTTGACCTTGACGCCACTCTCATCCTTGTCCAGACCCCCAGATGTGCCCATCGGGGTCATCTGCGGCTTCAACTCCGCACCAAAGTCAAATTTCTTAAGCATGTCACGAGTGTACTTACCTTGGTGGATGAAGGTGTCGTCCTTGGTCTGCTTGATCTGGATCCCTAAGAAATACTTGAGCTCACCCATGAGGCTCATCTCAAACTCGCTGTGCATCTGCTCAGAAAACATGGACACAAGAGAATCAATAGTACCACCAAAAATAATATCGTCCACGTAAATCTGAGCAACTAAAAATCAGAAGCAACTCTGAGCAAAAAGAGAGTCTTGTCCACAGAACCCATCACAAAGCCCTTCCCCAACAAAAACTGCTTCAACCGGTCATACCAAGCCCTTGGGGGTTGCTTCAACCCGTATAAAGCTTTCTGCAGCTTAAAAACATGTCGAGGAAACTTAGGGTTCTCAAAACCGGGGGGCTTCCTAACAAAAACTTCCTCCTCTATGTACCCATTCAGAAAAGCACTCTTGACGTCCATTTGAAAAAGCTTAAAACCCTTCTGTTGGCGTAAAAGATTACGCTAACAGGTTTTTGTAGAAGAGAAACTAACAAACGAAGTGTTTGCGAAGAGAACTGTTCTAAGCCTCCGAAAGGATAACAACTTAGAATAGTTCGAATGTGTGTATTGAATAACTTGTATTCAGTCCCTATTACAGGGTGAAATGGGGGGTATTTATAGGCCCAAATATTAAGGAAAAGACCTATTTACCCCTCTATTACAACCGACATAGTGGAAACTATTCGGTACCCTTGATAGGGCTAAAATGGTAAAAGACTAATCTAATAATATAAAAGATAAATCTTCCATCTTAGCTGGCAATAAAGATCTCGCAGGACCTTAGTTCGAAGATGTACTCCGAACCAATGCCTATCTTCGTACTTCGAGCTTGACTCAGGGTATCTTCGAAGATGGACGTCTGGAAACCTTCGAATCTACTATCTGCTGTCATGCTGTTGCGGCAATAACCCCGAGGATGAGATATTTTCCCCCAACACCTTCGAAGCGGCAAAAGCTAAGAGAATGCGAATGGACTCAAGACGGGCAACAGGGGCAAAAGTTTCTACAAAATCAATACCCTCCTTCTGGCAAAAAACCTAGGCAACTAGTCGAGCTTTGTTGCGCACCACAACCCCATCTTCACCTTGCTTGTTTTGAACACCCACTTGGTGCCTATGGGGTTGCATCCTGGTGGCGGCTCAACAAGTGTCCAAACCCGATTACGGACAAAATTCTCACGCTCTTCTTGCATAGCATTAATCCAGTTCGAATCAGAAAGAGCATGAGAAATGTCTCTGGGCTCAAAAGATGCAACAAAAGCAGATTCAACAAACACAGCAAGAGAGGTACCAGATGAACGCAAAGTTCTCTCAGTCAAATCACCAATGATGAGCTTTGAGGGGTGATCACGCTGAACTGCTCGGGATCCCTGGTGATCTGAAGTCACCTCACCGGATTCAGCAGCAGGCACCTCTAGACTCGACTGAGGGGGCTCGATCGAAGTGGAAGAAGTGATCAGAGGTCCACCCTTGTCCTCAGTCGAAGTCTCAGAAGGTGTGGGCTCTACAGAAGGTGTAGAAGGCCCACCCTCATCAGCAGCTGGAGTGTCCTCATCTTCCTCGAAGATGGACTCTTCGAGCTCATCATCACCAGAAAGCTCAAAAGAAGGAGTCAAAGAAGGCTAGGACTCATCAAACGAAACCTCACAAGTCTCGACAAGCTGCTGGGAGTCGAGGTTCCAAACTCGAAAGCCTCGAGAAAGCAAAGCATAACCAAGAAAAACACCATCCCAGCAACGAGACTCAAACTTCTCCAAATGCCCCCCCTTCTTGAGCACAAAGCACTTGCAGCCAAACGCTCGCAAGTGGCTCACCTTGGGCTGTCTGCCAAACCACAACTCATATGAAGTCTTACCTAAGTAAGCTCAAAGAAAAATGCGGTTGGCCAGATAGCAAGCTGTGTTCATGGCTTCAGCCCAAAAATGCCTAGGAGTCCTATGCTCATATAGCATCGTCCTGGCCATCTCGACTAGCGTGCGGTTCTTTCGTTCCACAACACCGTTCTGTGGGGGTGTTTAAGGAGAAGAAAACTGATGGTCAAGACCCTGATCACTACAGAAGCTGACGAACTGAGAGTTCTTGAACTCAGAGCCGTTGTCGGAGCGAATTGCTCGCATCCGACCATTGTTCTCATTCTTCAGCTTCAAAATCAGGTCATGAACAAACTGAAAAGTTTCATCCTTGGACTCCAAAAAGAAAACCCACGAGAATCGAGAAAAATCATCAACAATGACAAGCGCGTACCACTTCCCACCGACTGAGCGTACTTGAGCTGGACCAACTTCTCCCTATCTCCGGAGGAGGTACCCTCAGAAGCATGTCCAAGAGACATCGAAGAGAGTACGTTCGGGAAGTAGGTCATATTGGAACTTCATCATCTGCAGCTGCAATGCCGGAGTGGTCTCATGTTCCGATATCTTTCTCTGCGGAGGATGCAGCTGGTATTAAGTTCCCGCACGCAGATCCATTGGTTATCACTGCTGATATTGCAGGGACTGAAGTCCGAAGGGTGCTAATTGACGGAGGTAGTTCGGCAGATATCATTTTTGTACAAGCCTTCGATCAGTTATGCATTTCCAGGAAGCATCTCCTTCCAGCGGCTCATCCTCTGCAAGGCTTCGCAGGACCTCTGCTTGATGCACTTGGTCAGATAGGCCTCGAAGTTACCTTCGGAGAAGGTTTATTAGCCCGGACTGAAGAAGTTATCTTTGATGTGGTAGATGCCCCGTATGCTTAAAACGTCATTTTCGGACGGGGCATGCTGAACCAGTTCGGAGCTGTGGCGCATCACAATTACTTGTGCATGAAGATGCCCACACAAGCAGGAGTCCTTACGATCTTCGGAGATCAAGCCATTGCTCGGAGAGCGGAATATGGTCATGGTCCCCCTCTTGATCCGAGGCAAGTAAACAGTGTGCAAAATAATGAAGAAATTTTTTCAGCCTCCTCCGAAGCTTCGAAGAAGTCTTTTCCGAGACCAAGTCCCGAAGGAGAGATTGCAACGAAGGTCATTGTTAAAGATGGTAAAGAGTATACTTTTCAATTTGGTAAAGATTTACCTCCTGAAGTTGCAACCTCCTTGGAGAAGGTAGTGGAAGAAAATTTGGATGTCTTCGCTTGGTCTGACGAAGATATCACCGGAGTCGATCGAGATATTATTGAGCACAATTTACTTGTAAACCCGAAGGCCCGGCCTGTTCGACAAGGACTCCGGAAGATGTCCGCAGAGAGAGCTGCTCTAGCTAAGGACGAAGTTGAAAAATTATTGAAGGCTGGGATTATCAGAGAAGTGGCTCACACAGAATGGTTAGCCAACCCAGTCTTCGTCAGAAAGAAGTCTTCCGGGAAGTGGCGCATGTGCATTGATTTCACATCTTTGAATAAAGCATGCCCACGTGACCCCTACCCCATGCCCCGAATTGATCAACTGGTTGACTCCACCGCAGGTTCGGAGTTACTAAGCTTCCTCGACGCGTATTCTGGTTATCATCAAATATGGTTGAAGCGCGAAGATGAAATCAAGACAAGCTTTGTAACTCCTTCGGGAGTCTTCTGCTATGTAAGAATGTCCTTCGGCCTAAGAAACGTCGGGGCTACTTTTTCAAGATTAGTTGCTAAGGCTCTAGGTCATCAACTAGGTCGTAATGTGGAGGCCTATATGGATGATATTGTAATAAAGAGTGCTTTAAAGCACCAACATAGCCTAGACTTAGCAGAAACATTCAATAGCCTTCGGGCATGTGGGATCCGTCTTAACCTCGAAAAATGTATATTCGGAGCAAAGGCTGGAAAATTGTTAGGGTATTTAGTTTCAAGTAGGGGAATTGAAGCTAGCCCTACTCAAATAACTGCGCTGCAGAAGATGGCTCCTCCGGAGAATTTAAAGCAAGTGCAAAAGCTGACTGGGCGTCTGGCCGCACTTAGCAGGTTTTTATCAAGGTCTGCGGAAAGGAGCTTGCCAATATTCAAAGCTTTGAAAGGGTCCGAAGATTTTGCATGGACACCGGAGTGTCAGAGAAGCTTCGAAGATATTAAAGAATATCTCAGTAATCTTGCTACACTCACGGTGCCTACTGCGGACGAAACCCTACTCCTGTACCTTGCAGCTACAGGTTCAGCTGTTAGTGCAGGCCTTGTCAGAGAAGTGGATTACAATGGGAAGTTGGTCCAAAATCCTGTTTATTTTGTATCCGAAGCATTATCAGGAGCGAAGACAAGATACACACATTCGAACTATTCTAAGTTATTATCCTTTCGGAGGCTTAGAACAGTTCTCTTCGCAAACACTTCGTTTGTTAGTTTCTCTTCTACAGAAACCTGTTAGCGTAATATTTTACGCCAACACACGTTGTCGAAGACTGTAGGACCGAAAGTAGCGACCAGAGGAGGGGTGAATGGGCGCCTAAAATTTCTTGCAAAACTATGATTTAATCCCAACACCCAACGCACCCCGACAAAACAAGCAACAGTAGCAAAACAAATTACAGGAACTAAGATTGTCTAGCCTAAAAATGACAGGTGTCCTAATTAAAATGATATTTAAAAATAAACTAGACTAAATAAAATAACTGTAGTGGACAAAAATTGGTACTAGAAATATTTAATGGCAAAATACCCAAATATATTAATAAAATATTCTGATTACAATCTAAAATAAAAATTCTAATTAACTAAATAAAACATGATCATCCAGATATTAATTCAGAAACAAACCTAAAATATTTTATGTAAATCTATAATAAAAATATTACTCGACTAAAATAATATTAATTTTTTTAAGTGAGCAGATTAAAAACACATAAATAAATTTACACGAGCACTAATAATATTTTAGCAGATAAAAAATTAACCACGAAATTAATAATCAGATTTGCAGCTAATAAAGAATAGATAAATATTGATTTAATTAAACCTAACAAAAAATAGGAGATTAGATTAAAACTTGCCTGATCCATCTTCTTCGAGTGTCGTGGACTCCGCTTCCTTGCGCTCAGCTTCCTTGCGCCGAACGCCGTTCCTGACTTCTGTTGCTCACGGTAGTGATTAGACAACACAACAGCCGTGTCGTGTGCTGCTACGCAAGGCTAGCCGACTACGTTTGCTTCCGATTGAAAATACCAAGCCGCTGCAGCTTTTCCTTGGACTCCGTGCGCACAAAAAAATTGCCTTCAATGACGCCGGCTGTAGCAAAGAAGACCGTGGGGCCTGCAAGCTGATGCATAGCAGCGAGCTGAGCGGGCAGAATCGCAACGGAGTCCCTGGCGACCGCGAGCGGAGTCCTGGAGGTGACTACTAGCAAGCCGGATAGGCGCGGCCGGCGAGAAAAAAAAATCGACAGTGGCGGTGCAGATCGAAAATGAAGGAAAAATAGGAGATGAAAAATTTGTTGTGGACTGAAAATAAACTTGGGAAAACAGTCATCTATCCCCAAGGGGATAGGGGCCTATTTATAGCCGACTCCTAATACATAAAAAGACTAATTTACCTCTAGGGTAAATTAATACTAACTCTAAAATAATTTCCGAAAATTACTAAAATATTCTTAGAAAAATCACCTGACTCAAATAAAAATATTTTAAACTTAAAAATTAAATATTAATATCCTAAAAAACGAATTAATCATAGGTTGTCAGTTTTGCACCAAAACTGACAAAATGTCCACCGTCTTCGCACCGGGTACCTGGATTCGACCGACCCAATCCCACAGCTTCCTCAAACCGGCAATCACTCGCCGTCCGTGTACCTAAGTCAAACCCAGTCAACAGACCAGTGGATCCTCTGCCGCTCCTAGCCATGTACCCGGATTGGGCCAGCCCAACTCCACGGCTCCTTTGCCCGGCCGTCGCTCAATGCCCGTGTACCAGAGTCACATGCGCCTCAGACTCGGTAGGTCTTCATATCTCCCTTCCTTTGACTTCCGTTGACAATCACTCATCACATCTGGAATATCAAAACCATATTCTTCAACATGGTTTCTCAATCTCCCCCTTGATGAGTGCATTGTCAACACCCCTTTTCAGCTCATCTTCAGAACCTGCAAAACATGTGGAAACAAGAAAACAAAACAAAAGAAAATAGAAGAAAGAAAATAAAAGTTTAACTTTAATGACCAAAAGCCAAACAAAAGCACGAAAACCGTCATTATGGTTAACCAAAACTAAAGACTCAAAAACAAGTGCAAATCTCAGAATTACCAACAAGGAACTCCCTCTGAAATAAATCTCAGAGAAAGCTAAAAATGTTCCCTAAACTCCAAAATTTCTCCCCCTTGTTGACAATTGAACTCATCAAGTGATACTAAATGGACTCTAAAGAGACATAGACAGAGACTCCCCCTAAAATGCAGCTCCCCCTCAAAATATGCCATGAATGCAAATGGGGTGTAGGTGGAATGTGAGAAGCATGCTTGTTAGATATGATTAACTGCAATTACAACATCTAACAAGTATAGCAAAAGATATACTGTCTAAGACACATGACATGATCAGTGCAATAGATGATATCTAAAGGGAGTCATTAGCACACATTTTTCGATTTTTGCAAACAAAAGCATCACCACATTTTCTAGTTGACAAGCAGAGTAAAGCGTGAGATGCAAAAGCTAACTGATATCTACCAAGATAAGCATTGTCCAAAACAAAGTGCTTCAGCAAACTTGTCATCTTTTTACATTTTTCAGATATATATTTTTTTATTTTTCATTTCTGCCAGGGGTTATTTGCATGTCAAACCTTATGCTAACCGACCAAGTCAAGGCTAAGCCAGAACTGGACCATCAGAAGCTTAAGACATTGGTCTTGGCATACATTACACCGTCCTAGTTCATACCAAAGTGCTATGGTAAGCAGTCTAGAACAATGCAATGCGACAAAGCAAACCCACCTGGATCTTTTCTAATAATCATAAAAATGCATAAATTTTTCATTTTTCTGAATTTTTTTATCATATTTATAACACATTTTTCATGTTTAAAGCATATAGATGTCCAAGTTGCATATCTACATCTAAGTAAGGATCTAGCTACCAGGCATGTAAAAGATAGCGAAAGCATTCAACTTACACATGCTAGTTGCCAGAAGCAATGGTGATTATTTTTCAATTTTAAAACATAAAAGCCATGCATATGACAAATATCCGATATATCATGTGAACTGAAACAGAACATGATCATCGATAAGTAATTAAAAACATATACTCGCTAGAGAAAGTAAAGCAGATTAATCATATAACAGAAGCAAGCTCGAAATGTGATATATGATTATGCATGATATGAACGCACACAAAAAGACTCAATAAAAAATAAAGAAGAAAAGAAAAAAACTGACTGAAAGTATCCTAAAAAGGATACACAACTCCCAAATCCCCTCGCAAACGCTCAAAAGTGGACTGATCTAGGGGTTTGGTGAAAATATTAGCCAACTGCTGATGGGTATCAACATGAATAAGATCTATGACTCCTTTCTCATATTGATCCCTCAGAAAGTGAAAGAGCACATCAATATGTTTGGTTTTTGAATGAAGACATGGGTTTTTTCCTACACTAATTGGACTGGTGCTATCACAAAACAAAGGAACTCTCAAAGGGAAGAACAACCCAAAATCCCGCAAAGTAGAAATCATCCAAACCATCTGAGAACAGCAGCTAGCAGCAGCTACATACTCAGCCTCAGTAGTAGAAAGCGCAACTCTAGATTGTTTTCGAGAAGACCATGAAAGAAGTGAAGAACGAAGAAGCTGGCAAGTACTGGAAGTAGACTTGCGATCCAGCTGGCACCCACCAAAATCAGCGTACGAAAAACTAGCTAAGTCAAGAGACAATGATGCAGAATAATAAAGACCTAAATCAGGAGCATAAGTAAGATACCTGAAAATACGCTTCACAGCCTGCCGGTGAGATGCGCGTGGTGAAGACTGAAAACGCGCACACACAACCACGACAAACTGAATGTCCGGTCTCGTCACAGTCATGTATAGCAAAGATCCGATCATCCCTCGATACTCTCTCTCTCATTTACCTTGACGCCATCCTCGTCCTTGTCTAGACCTCCAGATGTGCCCATTGGGGTCATCTGTGGCTTTAGCTCTCCACCAAAGTCAAATTTCTTTACTTACCCTGGTGGATGAAAATGCCGTCCTTGGTCTGCTTGATCTGGAGCCCTAAAAAGTACTTGAGTTCTCCCATGAGACTCATCTCAAACTCGCTATGCATCTGCTCAGAAAACTTGCATACAAGCTCATTAGTAGAACCACCAAAAATAATATCTTCAACATAAATCTGCGCAACCAACAAGTCTGCGCCATCTTTAAGCAAGAAAAGAGTCTTGTCCACAGAACCTGTTGGGGGAAAATATTTCATCCTTAGAGTCATTGCTGTAACAAGACAAAGGCAGGGGATTTAATCAAAGGTTTTCAGCGTCTAACTCCGGGAGTACACTGGATCAAGTTTGAAGGTTGAAGGCGAACGCTAGTTCGAAGTATATCTTCGAACATGGACTCTTCAGAGAGCTTCTTTGCCAGCTAGGATGGAAGACTTATCTTCTTTCTTATTAGATTAGTCTTTTACTGTTTTAACCCTATTAAGGGTACCGAATAGTTTCCACTATGTCGGTTGTAATAGAGGGGTAGAAGGGTCTTTTCCTTAATGTTTGGGCCTATAATTACCCCCCGTTTCACCCTGTAATGAGGACCAAATATTGAATTATTCAATACACATCTTCGAACTGTTCCGAGCTATTATCCTACTCGGAGGCTTGTAACGGTTTACTTGCAAACACTTTGTTTGTTAGTTTCTAATCTCTCAAAACCTGTTAGCGTAATCTTTTACGCCAACAGAACCCATCACAAAACCTTTCTGCAACAAGAAATGCTTCAGGCGGTCATACCAAGCCCTGGGGCCTGCATCAGACCATATAAAGTCTTCTGCAACTTGTAAACACGTCATGGAAATTTAGGGTTCTCGAAACCAGGGGGTTGCTTAACATAGACATCCTCCTCTATATACCCATTTATAAAAGCACTCTTGACATCCATTTGATGAAGCTTAAAACCTTTAGAAGCAGCAAAGGCCAAAAGAATATGAATGGACTCAAGGCAAGCAACAGGGGTGAAGGTCTCTTCAAAGTCAATACCTTCTTTTTGACAGAAACCCTTTGCCACTAATCGAGCTTTGTTGCGCACCACAACACCATCTTCTCCTTGTTTGTTCTTAAACACCCACTTGTTGCCTATGGTGTTGCATCCAGGTGGCAGCTCAACTAGTGTCCAATCCCGATTGCGAACAAAATTTTCAAGCTCTTCTTGCATGGCGTTTATCCAATTCGAATCGGAAAGAGCATGAGAGACATCTTGGGGCTCAAACTAGCAACAAAAGCAGACTCAGCAAATATAGCAAGTGAACCACCTGAGGAACGTAAGGATCTCTCAGTAAGATCACCTATGATGAGCTCTGAAGGGTGATCACGCTGAACTGCTCGGGATCCTAGGTGATCTGAAGTCACCTCACCATAGTCAGCAACTGGCTCCTCCGGACTCGGCTGAGAAGTCATCTCACCGGAGTCAGTACCTGGCACCTCTAGACTCGACTGAGGAGGCTCAATCGAAGTAGAAGGAGTAATTCGAGGTCCGTCCTCATCCTCAGTTGAAGTCTCAGAAGGTGTGGGGTCAGCATGCGGTGCAGAGGGCCCACCCTCATCATCAGCAGGAGGCTCATCATCTTCCTCGAAGATGGACTCTCCAAGCTCATCATCTCCAGAAAGCTCAAAAGAAGGAGTCGGTGAGGGCAAAGACTCATCAAAGGAAACCTCACATGTCTCAACAAGCATCTAGGAGTCTAGGTTCCAAACACGAAAGCATCGTGAATGCAAAGCATAACCAAGAAAGACTCCATCCCAACAACGAGACTCAAACTTGTCCAAATGCCCTACCTTCTTAAGTACAAAGCACTTGCATCCAAAAGCTCGCAAGTGACTCACTTTGGGCTGTCTACCAAAATGGAACTCATATGACGTCTTACCTAAGTAAGCTCTAAGAAAAATGTGGTTGGCAAGATAGCAAGCGGTATTCATTGCTTCAGCCCAAAAACGCCTAGGAGTCCTATGCTCATCAAGCATCGTCCTGACCATCTCGACAAGCATGCGGTTCTTTCGTTCCACAACGCACGTTCTGTGGGGGAGTGTAAGGAGCAGAGAACTGATGATCAAGACCCTGATCACTACAAAAACTGACAAACTGAGAGTTCTTAAGCTCAGATTCATTTTCCAAATGAATTGCTCGCATCAGACCATTGTTCTCGTTCTTCAGCTTCAAAATCAGGTCATGAACATACTGAAAAGTCTCATCCTTAGACTCTAGAAAGTAAACCCACGAAAATCGAGAAAAATTGTCAACTATCACAAGGGCGTACCACTTCCCACCGACTGAGCGTACTCGAGTTGGACCTATTGTGTCTATGTGCAACAGCTCTCCCGGGTACGAAGTCATCACCTGAGTGACAGGTGCGTGAGAAGCGGCAACCATTTTCCCATGACGACAGGGATGACACACTAGATCCTTCTCCATCTTAAGCTTAGGCAAACCTCGGATAAGATCCATCGAACTCAATCTGACAAGCAGATCAAAGCTCAAATGGCCTAACCTTCTATGCCACTTCCATAGCTCAGAGGAGGATCTGGCCATCAGACAGCGAGAAGGGCCAGAAGCTCTAGAGAAATCAATACGAAAAACCTTACCGAATAGTATGATTCGGCAAACAAAAGATCCTCCAGAATCAACTACAGAAGACATGCCCTTCTTAAAGCGCACTTCTAAACCATCCTCAAGCAGTTGCGAAACAGAAATTAGATTAAAGTTCAGATTTCCAACTAAAGCAACATTCTTTAAAGAGAAATAATCAGAAATACGAATCGACCTGATACCTTGTACCTTCCCTTGACCACTGTTCCCTAAAGTGATGTATTCCTTGGAGCTCGGGGGAGTGAGGCTGGAGAACCATCTACGGTGTCCCGTCATATGGCGAGAATATCCTGAATCCATGATCCATACGTCCTCCTATCCTCGATCCTGCAAGATCAATGGTCATGAGTGGGAGCAAAGGGTCGACCACTAGGTCTAGCAAAAGTACTAAACCAGTGTCGAGCCATCTGCTCGTAAGTGGGAAAGCAGATGGAATCATATGCGTCGGGACCAAAACGTGGCTCAAAGCGCGGTCCTCTGTTCTGCCTAAAATCAGGTCCAAAATCGTATCCATAACGATCTGGAACTGTGCCGGAACAGAAACCACCCTCCGGAGCACGGTCATGAAAACGGTCTCCTCTACCACCACCTACACGACGTAGCCTGGCCTCTAGCCTCTCTCTACATCGAGGAACTCTCTGTCTACCACCTTGCTGGTAGAACTGCTCCTGCCCACCTCGAGCTCTCTCTACTCGCTCAACCCGCTTCCTCCTGAAGCAAAACTCCTCAAGATGCCCGTCTCTCTTACAAAACTCACAATGATAGGTAAGCTTCTTGGGATGTTGTTGTGGCTTATTGTTCTTAGGCTTGGTGGTGTTGGGTGTAGCATCTTTGGTCTTGGAGGGTCCAGGTAAATAATCAAGAGAAGTGTGGAGAGTTTTAGGCTTTGGAACCCAGATCTGCTTCTTAGGTGGAGCTTTAGGTTGTTCTTGGAACAATCCATCCTTGGGCTGACTATCCTTAAAGGACTCAGTGGAGTGAGTCTTGGGATATCTCTGTTCGGGAGTCATCTTACTCCACTCCACTGCTCGGCTAATGGCACTCTCAAAATCAGCCTTGTTATAGGTGTAACCTACCCCAAACCCATCCTGTCTCTTGAACTGCTGGATCATCATGCCGAGCTGTGGGTCTCTGGCACTAATCCAACTCAGGATCTAACGGAGGTAAAAGTTCTCGTTTTGAACATCAGCTAGCTCCTCTCTCAAAGAAGCTAACACCTCCACCTAAGACAAGCAGATCTCACACTCTTTATCAACATCGATAGACTTCTCAGCTTTTAGCTTGATCAACTCCATTCTAATGGACTGGCAGTTCTCACAAACAGTGGGTGGAACTGACAAAGTCTCAAGCTCTAGCCTAGTTTGCTCCAACTCAGCTCTCACTCCAGCTAACTCGCTCAACTGCTCATCACTCTTGGCTCCCAGCTCAGCTATACTAGCTAAATGGGATGGGCAGTCTACACAAGGTACGACGACAGTGGCATGAGCATCTTTTAGCTCCTGCTGAGCGCTCTCAAGCTCAGTGGCCAATGCGTCTCTCTCATCAACTCTCTCTATGTATCTGGACTTAAGAGTCGTCAGGTCACACAACAACACCTCAGAGTTAGGGCACTCACCACTATCACCCAAGCAAGGGGAAGAAGATAGACTCTCAATCTTGCCATTTGCCGTGGCAAGCTCACTCTCAAGCTCATCTATCCTCTTCTTAGCCCCTCTAAGCAGTTTCTCCCTATACTTCAACTCCTGATGGTTCTGTTCTAATAAATTAACAACTTCTTGTTCATAGGATGATACCTTCTCATCGTCGTCGTCGTCGAAGTCGTCGGAGGAGTCCTTTTCTTTCTTCTCCCCAAGAGCCATTGAGCAGAAGCTCTTGTGGGGTCTTCGGCTGTCACGTGAGCGTCTCTTCGGCTTGTCCCCGAAGGCCATGAAACAGAGGCCCGCTGGATCATCCCTGTCCTTCCCCTTCCTGATCACGATCTCTTCATCACTTGAGCTCAAAGATGATGAGGAAGATGAGGATCTCTTGGAGTAGCTTTTCTCCATCTCGGCGAAGAAGGCCTTGTCTCGTTTCTTGTTCTCACGCCTGTAGTCCTTCAAAGCCTTTCGAAAGAATCTCTTCTTGGGCTTGCCCTTTGTAGAGTTGTCGTACTTGTCGGAGTCGTAGGAGTTGTCGCCAGTTCCCTTCTTGTAATTCTTCCGCTTGGGGCAGTCGGCAATGAAATGACCTGTATCACCACACTCAAAGCATCCGGATTTTGTGCCATGTCTCTTAAACATTCGCTTATCATAGACACGTCGCACCCGGTTGTTGAACGAACACACATCATCATCTCCTAGAGTATCAAGTTGTTCCTCGGAGATATACATCAAGGAAAACGCAGTACAACTCATGGCATTAGGATCAGCAGATGGTGTCGCAAGCGCAAGAGTCTTTGATCCAGAACCAGTGAGATTTGATCTTAAATGGATATCGACCTCTGAGGCCTTGAGCTTACTAAAAAGCTCTGTGACGGTCAAGGTATCATAAGATGCGCTCTCAACAATAGAAGAGACCTTGATCTCCCAGATCTTAGGGTCCAAGGTATGGATAACCTTAAGCGCCTGTTCATGATCCGAGACCAGCTGATCACGCTCGGCCTTGTTAACGTGAAGCTTTTTAATGATCGATTGAAAACGACCAAACAAAGCCTCAACAGTCTCACCGGCTTCCGTGAGAAATTTTCATACTCACACCGGTAGGTCTGGTAGAGCCTAGCCTTGACCTGAGTTGTCCCCTCATGGTGTGCCTGGAGGGTATCCCAGATCTCTCGAGCAGTGGTGAGATGGCTAACACGCTCAAACTCACTAGGACCTAGACCAGAAAATAAAATGATCACCGCTTTACTATTATTTTGATGTTGTGTAACTACATCTGCAGCAGTATCCGTAGCAATAGTCCTTATGGTGAAAGTAGGATGAACACAAATCTCCCATATTTCCGAGCTCTGGCTCATAAGGTATGCTCGCATGCGAGTCTTCCAATAAGTGTAGCCAAAAGCCTCTAGGGACGCGATTTTGCCAGGAGACGTCATAGTCACTACCTAGGTTTAGAATCGGTTAAGATATTAGAAAACCCTAACCTCGCTCTAATACCACTTGTAGGGGGGTGAATGGGCGCCTAAAAATTTCTTGCAAAACTATGACTTAATCCCAACACCCAACGGACCCCGACAAAACAAGCAACAGTAGCAAAACAAATTACAGGAACTAAGATTGTCTAGCCTAAAAATGACCGGTGTCCTAATTAAAATGATATTTAAAAATAAACTAGACTAAATAAAATAACTGTAGTGGACAAAAATTGGTACTAGAAATATTTAATGGCAAAATACCCAAATATATTAATAAAATATTCTGATTACAATCTAAAATAAAAATACTAATTAACTAAATAAAACATGATCATCCAGATATTAATTCAGAAACAAACCTAAAATATTTTATGTAAATCTAGAATAAAAATATTACTCGACTAAAATAATATTAATTTTTTTTAAGTGAGCAGATTCAAAACACTTAAATAAAATTACGCGAGCACTAATAATATTTTAGCAGATAAAAATTAACCACAAAATTAATAATCAGATTTGCAGCTAATAAAGAATAGATAAATATTGATTTAATTAAACCTAACAAAAAAATAGGAGATTAGATTAAAACTTACCTGATCCATCTTCTTCGCGTGCCGTGGACTCCGCTTCCTTGCGCTCAGCTTCCTTGCGCCGAATGCCGTTCCTGACTTCTGCTGCCCACTCCAGTGATTAGACAACACAACAGTCGTGCCGTGTGCTGCTACGCAAGGCTAGCCGGCTGTGTTTGCTTCCGATTGAAAATACCAAGCCGCTGCAGCTTTTCCTTGGACTCCGTGCGCACAAAAAAATTTCCTTCAATGATGCCGGATGTAGCAAAGCAGACAGTTGGGGCCTGCAAGCTGACGTGTAGCAGCGAGCGGAGCGAGCGGAATCGCAACGGAGTCCCTGGCGACCACGAGCGGAGTCCTAGAGGCGACTGCTAGCAAGCCGGATAGGCGCGGCCGGCGAGAAAAAAAAACGTCGACAGCGGCGGTGCAGATCAAAAATGAAGGAAAAATAGGAGATGAAAAATTTGTTGTGGACTGAAAATAAACTTGGGAAAACAGTCATCTATCGCCAAGGGGATAGGGGCCTATTTATAGGCGACTCCTAATACATAAAAAGACTAATTTACCCCTAGGGTAAATTAACACTAACTCTAAAATAAATTTCGAAAATTACTAAAATATTCTTAGAAAAATCACGTGACTCAAATAAAAATATTCTAAACTTAAAAACTAAATATTAATATCCTAAAAAAGAATTAATCATTGGTTGTCAGTTTTGCGCCGAAACTGACAAAGCGTCCACCGTCTTCGCACCAGGTACCCGGATTGGACCGACCCAATCCCGCAGCATCCTCAGCCCGGCAATCGCTCGCCGTCCGTGTACCTGAGTCAAACCCAGTCAACAGACCAGTGGATCCTCTGCCGCTCCTAGCCATGTACCCGGATTGGGCCAGCCCGACTCCGCGGCTCCTCTGCCCGACCGTCGCTTACTACCCGTGTACCTGAGTCACATGCGGCTCAGACTCGACAGGTCTTCATATCTCCCTTCCTTTGACTTCCGTTGACAATCACTCATCACATCTGGAATATCAAAACCATATTCTTCAACATGGTTTCTCAAAGACCCGCTTCCCATTAGGGCATTCCCTAAGAGCGGACAGTCTTCTTCACCAACACCTGTGTCACAGAAGTACTATGATACGAGCTCGAACGTCACCGCTCAGATGTAGCTCCACCGCATGGTCTATACACAGGCCGTGCAGGAGCATTCCTGAGCTAGCAAGTCACCGGACCACCCCGCCGAGCTCCATGGAGAAGAAGGGGCTAGAGAAGACGAAATCCGATCAATTTATCTCCTCAAGAGGGATTCTCTCTCCACATTACCTACCGCATCACTCCAACCTCACGAGGTCGAGGGTGGTGAGAGGGTAATAGCCCACTTCAGTGCGATGCCGTAAGGTCACCACATGGGCTCGCTTGGCCACGGTAAAGCTCGGCGTACCGCCATAAGGTTGCCACATGGGCGTGCGTTCCTATCACCAAAAGCCGACACCAATGCTTCTTCTCTCATCTGATCATTCACAACATGTCTTCGGTGGGCTTGCAAAGGCAATCTCCATATGTTCCTATAAGAACAACATCAATACTCAATTAGTAATGATGCCAAAATTTGTGGAACATGAAGAACAAAGAGACTCACCCGATGTATGGGGCTCCTAATAGCTAGCTATGAAGCCACGACACCAAGTCATCAGAGAACTCAACCTTTTACCAAGGAAGAGGCACTTCGAGGAGTCAAGTGTTCAAGAGGTGGAAGAAGAAAAGCATTAAGAAACTGAAGCAAAGATGTTGGAGAAACCGATGCTAAGGGCGCCTATTTATAGACCAGAGTCAAAAGATCAGAAGCAAATTGCCAGCCTTTCACTAATGGTGGGATGCCTTCAATGACACACCAAAAACTTCTCCATCGAAGCCCCGTAATGCGTCGGTCAACATCCACATATTTTTCTTGCACGGTCAATCTAATCCCTCAACTCTCCTTGAAAAACAACACGATTGATTGGATGTTTGATGAGGCCTGACGTTTCGACTCCATCAAGACTTCCCCCACCAGACTCCAAATGCCAAAATTCACGAGATTTGATAGTCCCATTAGCGATGATATCTAGCTAAGTCTTTAATTCTCATGAGAATTTGTTAAGATATTCAATTTCAATTTGCTTATGAGTTGCCTTTTTCATATTGATTTACTCATCAACTCTTAAGCTGTTTTATGGATTATCATGATCTTTCACGCTGTATCCATGATCCACTCTTGCTGAGTCGAACTGATCCATTTACGAATGCTTAAGAGTTTCTTTTTTCCAACAGATTTTGTGTTATCTTACGATCATATGTGAAGCCGACGACTCTAAACAGTGTGCACGTGGCCAAAGTTTCCTTGTGCTAATGAGTCTAAGCTACATCATATAGTGTAATTATCATGATCAGTTAGACTCCATGCAAGATAAAGTGAAATATTGCATTACATTCAAAAAGTTGAGCCTTAAGCTTCTTTCAGGATTTAATGATCTTCCACTATGTTTCCATGATTCGCTCTAGCCCAGTTGAATTGACCTCTTTCCGATGGCTTAAGAGTTGCCCTCTTTTTCTAAGACTCCTCCGAGTAGTTTTGTGTTATCTTACGATTATATGTGATGCCGACAATTCTAAATAGTGTGCATGTGGCCAAAGTTTCCTTGTGCTATCAAACTTAAGCTACATCATATAGTCAAAACATCATGATTAGTCAGACTCAGAGCAGATTGAAACAAAAGACTACAGTACTTGCAAAATGTTTCCATCATATACAAAAACATCATGTCTGCATTTTTTTCTTTCACTCGGTAGGTGCAGGAGGATAAATCTCTATGTCCGAGAACAAGACGTCAGCAGTCTCCCTGGCCTCGGCATAAATACGCTCGACGTTGGACTCGTCGACGTTCGCCGGACACCCTGCTCGGATATAATCCAATGAGTTGATGGATACAATGCCCAGACAATCTCGAGTGCATGAATGTTCGCCATTCTCACAAAATCTCGAGTTGTCTGTCGAAGATGCTCGTCCACTCCCTTGAGTCGGGCCAGTTACTCCTCCACTGACCACCCCGAGTTTTGGGGTTCATCGTCGATCATCTTGACCAGCTTCTCGACACTTTCCTGGTAAATATCTAGACGATATTGAGTGCTGGTCAGACGCTGCTCCAAGTTGGCGAATTGAGCCCCTAGTCGGCGATGAAGCTCTATAAAGCAAAGAAAACACTCAAAGCATATATCAGCAAACTAGGGCAAAAGGAAGGATGTCAGAGAAAAAATTTATACTTTTGTACCTACTGAGCCATTTCTCAGCAGAGGCTTCAGACTCGATGAGTTTCTTCTTCATCTTCTCTAGCTTGGCTTAGGCCACGTTCCTCTCAGCCACGTCTTTCTCTGCCTCGCCAACCGATTGGTGTGCCAACTTGGCCGCCATCTCAAGACACTCGCTCGATGCTGACAACTCTACAACATTAGAAGGCAAGGCAAATTATGTCCGATCTTCAACAACAAAACATTGAAAAACCAAGAGATCACCATGGGACCGGAGTTCAAGCTGCTCACAGAGAATATTGTTCTACTGTTCCAACCTCGCTAGCTCAGCGTCCTTCGGGTTCAACTTTGCATCCTTCTAAACTAGCTATTCTCCTAGTTGACTGGCCAAGACCTACGCAAAAACTTGAATCAATATAGGTATCCATGATGAAGTATGTGCGACTCTCCTAGGAAGACTTACCAAGTTTCTTGGCTATGATGCTTGAGTGCCTCTAAGCACTCAGTTACACTGCCCTGACAAATCTGGTCGGAGGACAAGCAGACGATAGCGATTCCTCCCTGTTCGCGACAACAAGCATGGGCGAACCTTCCACTACTATGGCGGCATCCTCCACAACAGTCCCAGCTGCCGGTGGTAGATCCACGAGGCTCCATAGCTAAGGTAGCCCTGATGTTGTCACATTCTCTATCGACGGTAGCTCGGCACTCGGAGATGTCGCGCAATCACCTTCTGCGCTCAGGAGGTTAGGAGATCTCTGAGTACCGGATTGCTTCATCGGTGCCACATAGACCACTAAGTTGGTGGTCGGGATGCTGATGCTGGCCACCCCGACCAGATTTGGGTCAGGTAGCATCGGTGGATCAACACTACAGAAAATAAGTCTAGACATTTACAACAAACAATCAAGAAGATCGAATACAATCTGGTATCCTTTACCATGTTAATTGTCGAAAGACCAACTTCTTCATCCGTGAACTAGGACTCTGCGCTAGGGTTAAAGTCAGTCAGCGAAATTGGAGAAGGCAGTGGTGGTCACGATGGTGAAGGAGGAGGCGGTGTAAACATGGAGAATGATGATGTTGTGGCCTTGATGACCACTGGCCCAGAAGTCTCTGAGTTAGCACCCGCCTCTTCAACAAAGGACGAGGGAATCTTTGGTGGCCCCTATGGTGTATTATCACTCACCTTGATCCTAGCTGAGGCCCTAGTCGACCTCTGACCAGGCGAAGCCTCCTCCGACCCCTTTGACTTCTTCGCTAGAGGAGTGCAAATTTCTCTGCCCTTCCTCTTCTCTCTAGCTACATCAGCGCACAGGTCGAAGTCGTTCTGCCTGACGCCCGAGGATGCTTTGGCGGTGGGGGTAAAAAGACAAAGATGTCATGACCCTACATATCACGGGGTCAGTACTCATTGGGTCATCAATGAGCTTCAAGATCATCTGCTAAAATGAAAAATAACTTACCTCCGATCGGGGAGTGGTGAGTTTGAAAAGGAGAGGGTAGAGGCTGGATTTAACCTCTAATTTGCTAGCAAAGACACTTTGTGCCCTCGCATCCATCTTAGTGTTCGATAGCACCTCGACCGACTCCCTAGTCAGATCTGCTGGAGCTGAGTACTCGAAGGCCGGATGGAGCCGCTGCTTTAGCGGTTTGATTCGGCAAAGCATGAAATTCACCACCAAGTGGAGTCACATGAGATTGGCCTCCCGAATCTTCCGCACTAACTCCACCAACTCATCGACCTCCCCCTACTCCTCGGACGAGAAGCGGTTGGTCCAAGTGAGCACCGTCCTCGGCACTCGATCGATCTCCGACAAGAAGGATGGATCATGGTTGGCCATGTAAAACCAGCCCGAGTACCAACCCTTGTTGGAGGTAAAAAGCACCACCGATATATACTCCACCGCCTTCCCATCGTGAAGCTGAAGCCCACAACCACCATCCACCTTGCTATCGTATTCCCGCATGTAGAAGAAATGGCATAATAGATTGAAATGGGGCTCAATCCATAGAAAATCCTCACGCATGTGGATGAAAATGGCAAGGTGGAGAACAGAGTTGGGATTCAAATTGTAAAGGGAAATGTCATAATGGTGGAGGATGCCCAGAAGAAAAGGATGGGCTGGGATCCCAAAACCACAAGAGAAGAAGGAATCAAAAACCACAAGCTCGTGGATGTTGGGAGATGGGAAGGACTGTAGGACCAAAAGTAGCGACCAGAGGGGGGTGAATGGGCGTCTAAAAATTCTTTCGAATCAATTGCCTGCTCCTAACACCAAACGCACCTCAAACAACTAAACAACAAAGCAGGAGCAGAATGCCTAAGTCTAAAGGTATCTAGCCTAGAAGCAACTGATGTTTAATCAACAGAGTCACACAAAAACAGTGCTAATAGACAGATTAACAGAATACACAAGACGTGGCAAGAAAACCTTCTCAGTACAACAATCTAAGTGCACAAAGAGAGGGAAGAGAAGTTACTGTTCCAAATTTGTCTCCTGTTCGAAACT
The DNA here is from genome assembly GCA_019279435.1 of Zizania palustris. NCBI lineage: Eukaryota > Viridiplantae > Streptophyta > Magnoliopsida > Poales > Poaceae > Zizania > Zizania palustris. Next base: position 19,444,979 of record JAAALK010000289.1, on the reverse strand, counting down.
TGCCGAAGCCTGCTTCGCTGGTCGAAGCCTGCTTCGCTGGTCGAAGCCTGCTTCGGAGTTGCTCATCAAAGTCAAACGAAGGTTATCGTTGACGTGCCGAAGGTTTGTTTGGTCTAGCCTAGTTCATGTGGCAAAGAGTGAAGTATGCTTCGAAGCGAGTATGAGAGTATCGAAGCTTGCTTCGAAACAGTGTACTTCGAAGCCTAGACTTCGAATAGAAAGGTTTGAACAAGCTCACCGAAAAGCAACCTCCGAAAGATAGGCGAAGCCAAACACACGGTAGTAAGACAAAGTCGAACCTTAACTCAACCTTCGAAGCTAGGTTGGTCGAGGTATGACAACCGAAGTTGAGACCTTCGCTCCAAAGGTTAACTTCGAAAGACAAGCTCCGAACTTACACACTGTGACATTCGAAAATGACAGCAAGAAGGAACTCACGTCGAGCGAAGTCTACCAGAGAGACTAGCTTCGAAGCTAACTTCGAAGCCTGTCGAAGTATTGACTTCGAACAGCTCGAGACAGAGAACACCTTCGCAAAGACTATCGAAGTATGTCAAGCTGACATAGCACAAAACGTACTTCGAAGCTAGAAACACAGTACACAAAGTGAAGTCGAAGTTCAAGCGAAGCCCTCGAGTATGTCAGATCGAAGCCTGCCTCACGGAGCTGAGGGACTTCAAACAGAGAGGAGGGGCTTCGCCAGAAACAGCCAGAAAAGGGACTTTGGCCCTGTCAACTCGATCAAAAAGCTACGCAGGAAAAAGCAATCCTAGATTACTAGTGTACTGTTGCTACAGTGAAGTAGTACTACTTGCAAACAGCAAGAACTAGTACTCCTCGTGAAGAACAGAAGCAACAGAAGCATAGACACTCAAGAAAAATGTCTATGCACATGAATCGAAGCCATAAAAATGCTGCAGATTCGCTGCAAACAACATGACCCGAACAGGGAATGGAAACTCACTGCATCAAGAAGAACAGAATAAATGCAGGAATAAGAATGCCATGAGCAAGAACCTGGCGGCGCACAACAGGAGTGAAAGAGACAAAATAGGGAACAAAAAATGACCCAATAGATTCAAAAGTGAATTCTGGAAGGGTAGCATAACCCTAGCGATTGGGGCCCTATTTATAGGTTGCCCAACATTGAGGAATATTCCACCAGCCCCTTAGGGTTTTTTACAGACGCTAAAATAAAGGAAAAGACTAGACTGCCCTTAGGAATTTTTACAGACTCGACTGATTGACTGTGGGCCTAGAGATACAGATGACTTATCCGGAAGCTAAGCTTTCGTAGTGACTACGGCTTCTCTTCTGGACAGTCCGATACAAAATCAACGGTTGTCAGTTTTGTGCCGAAATTGACAAAGCCTCCACCAACTTTGCACCAGGTGCCCGGATTGGGCCGGCTCGATTCCGTAGCTCTCTCACCTCGGCAATCACTCACCGCCCGTGTGCCTGGGTCAATCCTGGTCAACAGCCCAGTGGGTCTTCTGCTGCTTCTAGCCCATGTACCCGGATTGGGCCAGCCCGACTTCGCAACTCTCTCAGCCCGACAGTCACTCGCTGCCCGTGTACCTGAGTCACACGCGGCCCATGAAACAGCAGATCTTCAGTCTTCATTTGTCCTCTTTGACTATCGTTGACAATGAATCATCACATCTGGAGCCATGAGGCCCACGCTATTCAGCATGGCTCCTCAATCTCCCCCTTGATGAGTTCATTGTCAACACTTCACTTCTTCAGCTCTTCAGAACCTGCGAACAACTGTGGAAACACGAAAACAAAACACAAGAAAACAAAGAAGAAGAAAATAAAGGAAAAGTTTAACCCTAATGACCAAAAGCCGAACAAAGCAAGAAGCGGTCATTATGGTTAACCAAAGGTAAAGTCTCAAAACGAGTGCAATCTCAGAATCATCAACAAGGATAGCAAAAGATTAAGGACAAACGGGACAAAAACTTCCCCTTAAACTCATATTCCAAGATTTCTCCCCGTTGTTGACAAGTGAACTCATCAAGCACTCAAAGGAGACACAGACTCCCCCTGAAATGTAACTCCCCCTCAAAATATGCAATGAATGCAACTGGGGTGCATGTGGAGTGAGTAAAGCATGCTTCTCAGATATGATTGACTGCAATTACAACATCGAACAGATACAACAAAAGACATATTGTCTAAGATACATGGCATGATCAGTGCAACAGATGATATCTAAAGAAAGTCATTAGCACGCATTTTCAATTTTTGCAAACAAAAGCATCACCACATTTTCCAGTTAACAGGCAAGGTAAAGCATGAGATGTAGAAGCTAACTGATATCTACCAAGATAAGCATTAGCCAAAACAAAGTGCTTCAACAAACTTGTTATCATTTCATTTTTCAGGCTTTTTCTTTTTTCCTTTTTCATTTTTGCCACGGGTTATTTGCATGTAAAACCTTGTGCTGACCGACCAAGTCAAGCCTAGGCCAGAACTGGACCATCAGAAGCTTAAGATATTGGTCTTGGCATACACTACACTGTCCTAGTTCATACCAAAGTGCTATGGTACGCACTCCAGAACAATGTAATGCGACAAAGCAAACCCACCTGAATCTTTTCAAGTTATGCATAAAGAGGCATGGAATTTTCATTTTTCTTTATTTTTCATCATTTTTAACACACATTTCCATGTTTTAAAGCAAAAAGATGTCCAAGTTGCATATTTGCATCTAAGTTAGGAACTAGCTACAAGGCATGTAACAGATAGCAAGAACATTCAGCATACGCATGCTAGTTACCAGAAGCAATGGTGATCATGTTTTCAAGTTTAAAGCATAAAAGTCATGCATATGACAGATATCAGACATATCAAGTGAACTGAACCAAAACATGATCAATGACAAGTATTCAAAAGCATGTACCAGCTAGAATAAGTAAAGCAGTTCAATCATATAACAGAAGCAGCTCTAAAGTGTGATATGTGAATATGCAAGATATGAACACACACAAAAAGACTCAAGAAAAGAGTAAAGAAGAAAGAAAATTGACGCAAAATATCCTAGAAAGGATACACAACACCCAAATCCCCTCGTAAATGCTCAAAGGTAGACTGATCTAGGGGTTTGGTTAAAATGTCAGCCAACTGATGATGGGTATCAACATGAACAAGGTCAATGACACCTTTCTCATATTGATCCCGTAGAAAATGAAAGCGCACATCAATATGTTTGGTTTTTGAATGGAGACAAGGGTTTTTCCCTACACTAATAGCACTGGTGCTGTCGCAAAACAATGGAACCCTGGTAGGAAAGAACAACCCAAAATCTCGCAAAGTGGAAATCATCCAAACTAACTGTGAGTAGCAGCTAGCAGCAGCTACATACTCAGCCTCAGTGGTCGAAAGAGCAACTCCAGATTGCTTTCGAGAAGACCAAGAAACTGGCAAGTATCGGAAGTCGACTTGTGATCCAACCGGCACCAACCAAAGTCAGCATCCGAAAAGCCCGATAAATCGAGAGATGATGAAGCTGAAAAGAAAAGACCAATATCGGGCGCATAAGTGAGATACCTGAATATGCACTTGACAGCCTGCCAATGAGACGCGCGTGGTGAAGACTGAAAACGCGCGCAAAGTCCCACGGCGAACTGTATGTCCGGTCTTGTCGCCGTCAAGTATAGCAGCGAACCGATCATCCCTCGAAACTCTCTTTCATTGATCTTGACACCGCTCTCGTCCTTGTCCAGACCCCCAGATGTGCCCATCGGGGTCATCTGTGGCTTTAACTCCCCACCAAAGTCAAATTTCTTAAGCATGTCACGAGTGTACTTACCTTGGTGGATGAAGGTGCCGTCCTTGGTCTGCTTGGTCTGGAGCCCTAGAAAATACTTGACCTCACCCATGAGGCTCATCTCAAACTTGCTGTGCATCTGCTCAGAAAACTTGGACACAAGAGAGTCAGTAGTACCGCCAAAGATAATATCGTCCACGTAAATCTGAGCGACTAAGAAATCTGAAGCATCTCTGAGCAAGAAAAGAGTTTTATCCACAGAACCCATCACAAAGCCATTCCCCAACAAAATTGCTTTAACCGGTCATACCAAGCCCTGGTGGCTTGCTTCAACCCGTATAAAGCTTCTTGCAACTTAAAAACATGTCGAGGAAACTTAGGGTTCTCAAAACTAGGGGGCTGCCTAACATAAACTTCCTCCTTAATGTACCCGTTCAGAAAAGCACTCTTGACGTCCATTTGAAAAAGCTTAAAACCCTTCGAAGCGGCAAAAGCTAAGAGAATGCGAATGGACTCAAGACGGGCAACAGGAGCAAAGGTTTCCTCAAAGTCAATACCTTCCTTCTGGCAAAAACCCTGGGCAACTAGTCGAGCTTTGTTGCGTACCACAACCCCATCTTCACCTTGTTTGTTTTTGAACACCCACTCGGTGCCTATGGGGTTGCATCCTGGTGGCGGCTCAACTCGTGTCCAAACCTGATTACGGACAAAATTCTCAAGCTCTTCTTGCATAGCATTAATCCAATTAGAATCAGAAAGAGCATGAGAAACATCTCTAGGCTCAAAAGATGCAACAAAAGCAGATTCAGCAAACACAGCAAGAGAGTTACCATATGAACGCAAAGTCCTCTCAGTCAAATCACCGATGATGAGCTCTGAGGGGTGATCGCGCTGAACTGCTCGGGTTCCCTGGTGATCTGAAGTCACCTCACCGGAGTCAGCAGCTGGCACCTCTAGACTTGACTGAGGGGGCTCGATCGACATGGAAGAAGTGATCAGAGGTCCGCCCTCGTCCTCAGTCGAAGTCTCAGAAGGTGTGGGCTCTGTAGAGGGTGTAGAAGGCCCACCCTCATTAGCGGCTGGAGTATCCTCATCTTCCTCGAAGATGGACTCTCCAAGCTCACCATCAGAAGGCTCGAAAGAAGGAGTCAAAGAAGGCAAGGACTCATCAAAGGAAACCTCACAAGTCTCGACAAGCAGCTGGGATTCGAGGTTCCAAACACGGAAGCCTCGAGAATGCAGAGCGTAGCCAAGAAAAACACCGTCCCAGCAACGAGACTCAAACTTGTCCAAATGCCCTCCCTTCTTGAGCACAAAGCACTTGCAGCCAAACGCTCGCAAGTGGCTCACCTTGGGCTGTCTACCAAATCGCAACTCATACGAAGTCTTACCTAAGTAAGCTCGAAGAAAAATGCGGTTGGCCAGATAGCAAGCCGTGTTCATGGCTTCAGCCCAAAAACGCCTAGGAGTCCTGTGCTCATCGAGCATCGTCCTGGCCATCTCGACTAGCGTGCGGTTCTTTCGTTCCACAACGCCGTTCTGTGGGGGAGTGTAAGGAGAAGAAAACTGATGGTCTATACCCTGATCACTACAGAAGCTGATGAACTTAGAGTTCTTGAACTTAGAGCCGTTGTCGGAGCGTATTGCTCGCATCTGACCATTGTTCTCATTCTTCAGTTTCAGAATCAGGTCATGAACAAACTGAAACGTTTCATCCTTATACTCCAAAAAGAAAACCCACGAAAATCGAGAAAAGTCATCAACAATGACCAGCGTATACCATTTCCCACCGACTGAACATACCCGAGCTGGACCAACAGTGTCCAAATGTAACAACTCGCCCGGATACGAAGTCATCACCTGAGTCACAGGTGAGTGAGAAGCGGCGACCATTTTACCATGACGACAGGGATGACAAACCAGATCTTTCTCCATTTTAAGCTTGGGCAATCCTCGGATGAGGTCCATAGAGCTTAACCTGACTAGCAGGTCAAAACTCAAATGTCCTAACCTCCTATGCCACTTCCAGAGCTCAGAAAAAGATCCAGCTATCAAACAGCGAGAAGGGCCAAAAGAACTAGAGAAGTCAATTCGAAAAACTTTACCAAATGGTAAGATCTGGAAAATCAAAGACCCTCTAGAATCAAACACAGAAGAATTGCCCTTCTTAAAACGCACTTCCAAACCATCTTCAAGAAGTTGCAAAACAGAAATCAAGTTAAACATCAAATTCTTGACCAAGGCAACATTCTTCAAGGAGAAATTATCTGAAATGCGAATTGAGCAAATGTCGTTTACCTTCCCTTGACCACTGTTCCTGAAGGTGATGTACTCTTTGGAGCTCGGGGGAGTGAGACTGGAGAACCATCTACGATGTCCCGTCATGTGGCGGGAGCATCCTGAGTCCATGATCCAAACGTCCTCCAGTCCCCGATCCTGCACAATCAGTGGTCGTAAGGGGGAGCAAATGGTCTGGCACCAGGTTTAGCAAAAGTGCTAAACCAATGTCGAGCCATCTGCTCAAAAGATGGAAAGCGAAAACCATCAAAAGAATTTGGACCAAAACGCGGCTCCAAGCGTGGTCCATGGTTCTCCCTAGAACCTCGGCCACGAGGTCCAGGACCATAGCCAAAACGGCCTGGAGCTCTGCCAGAACGACCACCACCAACTGGAGCACGGGCAAGAAAGCCATCTCCTCTACCACCACCTACACGACGCGGCCTGGCATCCAGCCTCTCCCCACGCTGAGGAACACGCAGTCTACCACCCTGCTAGTAGAACTGCTCCTGACCACCATGAGCTCTCTCTACTCTCTCAACCCGCTTCCTCCTAAAGCAAAACTCCGCAAGATGCCCATCTCTCTGATAGTACTCACAATGATAGGTGGGCTTCTTAGGATGTGGTTGAGGCTTGGGATTCTTGGGCTTAGTGGTGATTGGTGTTGTCTTCTTGGGCTGAGAGGGTCCAGGAAGAGAGTCTAGAGAAGTGTGGAGGTGTTTGGGCTTTGGAACCCAGATAGGTTTCTTAGGTAGAGCTTTGGGTGGTTCATGGATTACTCCATCCTTGGGCTGACAAGCCTGGGAGGACTCAGTGGAGTGAGTCTTAGGGTATCTCTGCTCAGGAGTCATTTTACTCCACTCCACTGCCGGGCTAATGGCACTCTCAAAGTCAGCCTTTGTGTTGGTGTAACCTACCCCAAACCCATCCTACCTCTTGAACTGCTGGATCATCATGCCGAGTTGTGGTTCTCTGGCACTGATCCAACTCAGGATAGAACGGAGGTAAAAGTTCTCATTCTGAGAATCAGCTAGCTCCTCTCTCAAGGAAGCTAGAACCTCCACCTGAGACAAGCAGGTCTCACACTCACTCTCTACTTGGACAGACTTTTCGGCTTTTAGCTTAATCAACTCAAGTCTAAGAGACAGGCAGTTCTCACAGACAATGGGTGGAACTTACAATGTCTCAAGCTCTAGCCTAGTCTGTGCAAGCTCAGCTCTTACTCTCTCCAAATCCCCCAAATGCTCATCACCCTTGGCTTTCAGCTCAGCTAAAATAGCTAGATGAGATGGGCAATCAACACAGGGTGTGACGATAGTGGCTTGAGCATCTTTCAGCTCCAGGTGAGCGCTTTCAAGCTCAGTGGCCAAAGCGTCCCTCTCATCAACCCTTTCTGTGTACCTGGACTTCAGAGTCGACAGGTCAGACAGAAGCACCTCACACTTCGAGCACTCACTCCTATCACCCAAGCAGGGGGAAGAAGATAGACTCTCAATTCTGCCGTTGGCTACGGCAAGCTCACTCTCTAACTCACCTATCCTCTTCTTGACCCCCCTAAGCAGTTTTTCCCTATATTTTAACTCCTGACGATTGCTTTCAAGTAAATTAACAATTTCGCGCTCATAGGATGATACCTTTTTGTTGTCGTTGTTGTCGGAGTCATCAAAGGAGCTCTTCTCTTCCTTATCCCCAAGAGCCATTGAGCAGATGCTCTTGCGGGATCTTCGGCGCTGATGTGAGAGGCTCTTCGGTTTGTCCCCGAAAGCCATGAAGCAAAGGCCCGCCGAATCGTCCTTGTCCTTCCTCTTCCTGATGACGATCTCTTCATCGCTTGAGCTCGATGAAGAGGAAGAAGACGCAGACTGCTTGGAGTAGCTCTTCTCCATCTCGGCGAAGAAGGCCTTGTCGCGCTTCTTGTTCTCTCGCCGGTAGGCCTTCAGGGCCTTCTTGAAGAATCTGGTCTTCGGCTTGCCCTTGTTGAAGGAAGAGCTGTCGTGCTTGCCGGAGTCGTGGAAGCCACCACCGGTGCCCTTCTTGTGTCCATTGCGCTTGGGGCAGTCAGCGATGTAGTGTCCTGGATCACCACACTCAAAGCACCCCGATTTCGTGCCATGTCTTTTGAACATCCTTTTGTCATAGACACGACGCACCCGGTTGTTAAAAAGACACAAATAATCATCTCCCAAAGACTCAAGCTGGTCCTCAGTGATAGACATCAAAGAGAACCCAGCACAGCTCACAGAAGAGGGATCAACATAAGGTGTAGCAAGGGCCAAGGACTTTGATCCAGAGCCAGTGAGATTTGATCTCAGCTGGATATCAACCTCAGTGGCCTTCAGCTTGCTAAACAACTCAGAAATGGTCAAGGTATCATAAGAACTGCTCTCAACAATAGAGGATACCTTGATCTCCTAGATCTTTGGGTCCAAGGTATGGAGAACCTTGAGCGCCTGCTCGTGATCTGAGACTAACTGAGCACCATCAGCCTTGTTGTCCCGAAGCTTGTTTATGATCGATTGAAAACAACCAAACAACGCTTCAACAGATTCACCCGGCTTCTGTGTGAAGTTCTCATACTCACGCCGGTAGGTCTGATAGAGCCGAGCTTTGACCTGGGCTGTTCCCTCATGGTGTGCCTTGAGGGTGGCCCAGATCTCTCTCACAGTGGAGAGATGGATCACATGCTCAAACTCAGTGGGACCTAGACCAGAAAACAGAATGTTCACAGCTTTACTATTGCTTAGATGTTGGGCAATGATACTAGGAGTACCATGCTTAGCAACTGGCAAAATAACAAACGTATCGTGAACACAGATGTCCCAGATGTCCGAGCCTTGGCTCATAAGATAGGTTCGCATGCGAGTCTTCCAATAGTTATAGCCATAGGCTTCCAAGGACGGGACCTTGCCAGGAGACGTCATGATCACTACTGGGGTTTAGAAACTGGTTAAGGTATGGAAAAACCCTAACCAGGCTCTGATACCACTTGTAGGACCGAAAGTAGCGACCAGAGGGGGGGTGAATGGGCGCCTGAAAATTCTTTCGAATCAATGGCCTGCTCCCAACACCCAACGCACCTCAAACAACTAAACATCAAAGCAGGAACAGAATGCCTAAGTCTAAAGGTATCTAGCCTAGAAGAAACTGATGTTTAATCAACAGAGTCACACAAAAACAGTGCTAATAGACAGATTAACAGAATACACAAAACGTGGCAAGGAAACCTTCTCAGTACAACAATCTAAGTGCACAAAGAGAGGGAAGAAAAGTTACTGTTCCAAATTTGTCTCCTATTCGAAACTTGCCGAAGCCTGCTTCGCTGGTCGAAGCCTGCTTCGTTGGTCGAAGCCTGCTTCGGAGTTGCTTGTCAAAGTCAAACGAAGGTTATCGTTGACGTGCCGAAGGTTTGTTTGGTCTAGCTTAGTTCGTGTGGCAAAGAGCGAAGTATGCTTCGAAGCGAAGTATGAGAGTATCGAAGCTTGCTTCGAAATAATGTACTTCAAAGCCTAGACTTCGAACAGAAAGGTTTGAACAAGCTCACAGAAAAGCAACCTCTGAAAGATAGGCGAAGCCAAACACACGGCAACAAGACAAAGTCGAAGCCTACACTCAACCTTCGAAGCTAGGTTGGTCGAGGTATGACAACCGAAGTTGAGACCTTCGCTCCGAAGGTTAACTTCGAAAGACAAGCTCCGAACTTACACACTGTGAGCTTCGAAAATGATAGCAAGAAGGAACTCACGTTGAGTGAAGTCTACCAGAGAGAGTAGCTTCGAAGCCTATCGAAGTATTGACTTAGAACAACTCGAGACAGAGAACACCTTCGCAAAGACTGTCGAAGTATGTCAAGCTGACAGAGCACAAAACATACTTTGAAGCTAGAAACACAGTACACAAAGTGAAGTCGAAGTTCAAGCGAAGCCCTCGAGGATGTCAGATCGAAGCCTGCCTCACGGAGCTGAGGGACTTCAAACAGCGAGGAGGGGCTTCGCCAGAAACAGCCAGAAAAGGGACTTTGGCCCTGTCAACTCGATCAAAAAGCTACGCAGGAAAAAGCGAGCCTAGATTACTAGTGTACTGTTGCTACAGTGAAGTAGTACTACTTGCAAACAGCAAGAACTAGTGCTCCTCGTGAAGAACAGAAGCAACAGAAGCATAGACACTCAAGAAAAATGTCTATGCACATGAATCGAAGCCATAAAAATGCTGCAGATTCGCTGCAAACAACATGACCTGAATAGGGAATGGAAACTCATTGCATCAAGAAGAACAGAATAAATGCAGGAATAAGAATGCCATGAGCAGGAACCTGGCGGCACACAACAGGAGTGAAAGAGACAAAACAGGGAACAAAAAATGACCCAATAGATTGAAAAGTGAATTCTGGAAGGGTAGCATAACCCTAGGGATTGGGGCCCTATTTATAGGCTGCCCAACACTGAGGAATATTCCACCAGCCCCTTAGGGTTTTACAGACGCTAAAATAAAGGAAAAGACTAGACTGCCCTTAGGAATTTTTATAGACTCGACTAACTGACTGTGGGCCTAGATATACAGATGACTTATCCGGAAGCTAAGCTTTCGTAGTGACTACGGCTTCTCTTCTGGACAGTCCGATACAAAATCAACGGTTGTCAGTTTTGCGCTGAAACTGACAAAGCCTCCACCGACTTTGCACCAGGTACCCGGATTGGGCCGGCCCAATTCCGTAGCTCTCTCAGCTCGGCAATCACTCACCGCCCGTGTACCTAGGTCAATCCTGGTCAACATCCCAATGGGTCTTCTGCTGCTTCTTGCCCATGTACCCAGATTGGGCCAGCCCGACTTCGCAGCTCTCTCAGCCCGACAGTCACTCGCTGCCCGTGTACCTGAGTCACACGCGGCCCATGAAACAACAGATCTTCAGTCTTCATTTGTCCTCTTTGACTATCGTTGACAATGACTCATCACATCTAGAGCCATGAGGCCCACGCTATTCAGCATGACTCGTCACTGATCGACTGACCTCCGTGGAGCAGTTGTCACAATTAAAACCTTGAAGGGAGACACCAAAGGTTTCATATTGAACAACTAGCATGTTTACGGTAGCAAACCACATAGTTGCAATGACCATTGGGATTGCAGGGTGCCAGGAGAACAAAAGGAAATGATGTTCTTGAGATCTGTAGAAAGAAAAAGGTACGTCGAAGAGACTACTTATAAGCCTCACCTTCAATCATCCTAAATCCTAGAAGCATCACGGTTGCGCCATATATTACGCCTCCACGATTTCCAAAACAGCTAGAAGATTTCAAACTGTGCGGCGGAAGTTGAAGTAAAAAGTATTCGTTGCATTCATGCTATCCTCCAAAAGTGACATTGGAAGTTACGCAAATCTAGTAAGAATTGCCAATTCTTACAGGTTCCAGTCTGCATCAACAATCTATTGACGTCCTTTCACCAAGAAGCACTCAGACAACTCCACAAGGTGCTAATGCTTCAAACCTTCAAAGCATTTGAGACTGAAGCTTATTCTTTGAAGAAACTTCAATCTCAAGGGCTGCACTTGGTAGGTGCACCTAGACGGTGCACCAGTTAGGATGAACATATTATCAACAATTATTTCAAAGCTCTTTCTGCCTTCTCGGGATCTTTGACATGCCAAAAATACCTCAGGGGTTGTTGTTGGGGATGTAACCCCGGGTACCCTCCCGACTGGTTTCTTCATTGATTGCACAACGGTCGGTTACCTCTTCAAGACTGATGCTTCCGAGTCTGGACAATTGGACAAATTCTAGTCTCGCTGCTGGGATGGAGTATTTCTTAGTTATGCTTCGCATTCTAGACGCTTCCGAGTCTGGAATGTCGACACCCAATAGCTTGTCGAGACTTGTGAGGTTTCCTTTTATGAATCTATGTTTTCGATTACCCATTCTTTTGAGACTTCCGGAGATGATGAGCTAGGAGAGCACATCTTTGAGGATGAGGAAGATGCTCCTACTAATGGTGAGGGTGGGCCTTCTACACAGTCTGCAGACCCCACGTCCTCTAGGATGAGGAACCGCTGATTACTACGTCCACTTTGATCGAGCCCCCTTCATCGAGCTCAGAGGTGCCAGCTGCTGATTCTAGGGAGGGGACATCTGAGCTTCAAGGTTCTCGGGCCATTTGGCGTGATTATAGACCACAACTCATCATCGGTGACATCACTTCAAGATCACTGATATCTCAATCAGGTTCACTTATTGTTTTCGCTCAGTCTGCATTTGTTGCTACTTTTGAGCCTAGAGTTGTTGGACACGCTTTATATGATACAAATTAGATTAATTCCATGCAAGAATAGCTTGAAAATTTTTCTCGCAATTAGGTTTGGATAGCTGCCACCTAGATACAACCCCATTGGCACCAAGTGGTAGTTTAAGAACAAGCATGGTGAAGATGGGATTGTGGTGCCCAACAAGGCTCGATTAGTGTTGCGCCCCGATTTAATAAATCAGGACTTTTATTGAAATTCCATAGAAAATCAATAAAAACAAGACGTTCATCATGCGACCACGTACAATACGGGCAATCATTCACGGTTCGTAGACCGCATTAGTACAAAAGTGAATAAAGGTGATGAGAAACTAATAAAATGAATGTCCTAGATGAACGCCTCCTTCTAGTCTCGCCTTGACTGGGTCGCTACTCCAGACCTGCATCCTCCTCGTAGTAGACGGGCTCTGATGTTGTGAGTCAACGGGGTGAGTACAGGGGTACTCAACAAGCCACCGAATGCAAATATAATGCAAGGTAATAACAAGGGAGATAGTGGCTAATTTTGCGGAAGCGAGAAATTTGTAAAGCAATTTAATGTGAACAATTTATTAGTACTGAAACGTAAACATGTGTATGCATCATCATCTTCTAACTCGAGGGGTACAGTCAGCCCCACCTCGCTCAACAGTCCTTACATGCCATGAATAACTCAACCATTAAAACAATTGTAAACTAACTGCGAGTAGTCACACAACCCGCCCTTGACCGTGGGCTCGGCTTTTCGAAAATATTGATTTTACTCTGATCAGAGATGTACCACTGTACCCACAAGGCACGCACTCATCACCTACACCAAAGTGTAACGAGATGACCCATACCACGGGAACTCGTGCCAAAACCTTCCATATAGTCCTCCCCGACTCAACGGCACCCTCTTATAGGTTTCATATGGTGTCCCGACGCATCGGAGCCCCACCATACCCCCCTTGAGCCTTGTCGGTACAAGTCGCCCGCAGGCTAGCCCCTTGCCCCCTCCTCTATGGTGCATCGAGCCGGAGTATTCCATACTTCCAGTTAGGACTTACCCATTAGACTTGTGGTTGGTACGGAAGTGCTTTGCAACAGATCCCGCAGACCGGTCCTTATAGTGCCCCGGGTGCAACAAACCAATGCCCGAGCTTGCACCCGGAACCCACCATACTTATAACCTAGCCAACTCCAACAAAGTCCAGAGACAAGAATAACAGGGTATTTCATATACCAGAATCCATCTATCTACGACTCATTCTTTATATCCTATAGCAGTTGTGCCGGTACATTGGGCACTAGCTAATATTGTTATAGTAGAGTGACAAGGAGTTAAGGCTCAATAAGCATGGCTTGGGTTTGCACACAAGGACGGGGATCTAATAAATATAAGTGTAAGGCTTTGATGTTTGACTAATGCAATATTAACCTATGGGTTATAGCGATATTTTATTAAAACATGGGCTCAAATATGATCAACTGTTTCCACAGAGGTGGTCGATGACTTGCCTTGATAAGCAAATGGGGATGGAGGAACCTCGGGGTAGAACTCCTGCTCCTCGACGAACTCGTAGTCTTCTTGATACGGAAAAATAAACAGTACACATTCAATAAACAGACAAAAATTCACCAAATACTAAATATACACATTTGTGGGTTTTTATTATGTGGAATAAAGTTTTAATATTCTGATGTTTGGTGAATAAACAGTAAACTTAATTTCTTAGGGCTTTCTAATTTATTTTTCTGAATTAATAATTTATCCCTAAGGGGTTTTTATTCTTTTATTTGTTAAAAATATTTTGGGTAACAGTAACATACTGTTTTTATGGCATTAATGTGTAGAGGATAATATTCTGGTTTTAACTAAATTTGAATGGTGAATTTTGGAGTTAAAATGAGCAAGATATGGATTTTTGAAGTTTAAACCATTTTCTGAATTTTATTTAAAACGAGAAAATGGGCTCTGGTCCACGGTGAGCCAGGCCCACGGTGGACCGCGCCACTGTGCGCGTGGACCGGACTGATCTGGATCGTCCGATCCAGATCAAGCGGCCAGGCGCGAGGCGGAACGGTTAACTGAAAATGGACGGCTGCGATTAGATCCTGTGAAGCGGTACGACGTGGACGCACCAGATTGAGTCAACCTTTTAAATAGCGATCAACGACCAGGATTAAAGGGTACCGGTTTACCCAGATCTGAGGGCTCAGATTAGATCCTACAGGATCTAATCTGGACCGTTCACACCGGATCGTGCGGCTCGGATGAATTCCGGCACGGCACGTGGTGACGAGGGTACTTTACCCTTCGTCTCCGGCGACGGCGGGCTCGGGTGTGACTACGGCGGCGGCGGCGAGGTCCTAGGTGCCAAGCTAAGGCCAGAAATGGAACGCGGGGAGTAAGGGGGTCACAATGATACCTTCGGTGGCGAAGATGGGCGACAGACGGCGACGACGGCGAGGATAGACGGCGATGCCTCCTCGGGAGCTTGACGGCGATGACGATCCGGCGGCGTTCTTGGCCAACGGAGGGGTGGCCGAGGACGGGCGGGTGACGACGGGCACAACGGTGGTGACGGCTAGGGCGGATGTGGTCGGGATCGACGGCGAGGGGTTGCCGGAGGTGGAGCAGACCCGAAGTTCAAAAGTAGGGCGACGGCGCTCTGCTTTCGCTCGGGGAGGGCTCTGCTGGTGTGGCTAAGGGCGGTGGCCGAAGGGGGTTTATATAGGGGGTTCGCCGGCGTCTAGATGGAAGGAATCCGAGGGGTTCCCGAGAGCTCCGGCGAGGTTTCCAAAAGCTTCGGATGCACTGCCATAAGCGTGAAAATGCGTCGGCCATAGATGGAAGGGGAGCGGTGGTGACCAGGGAAGGTGATCCGGGGTCGATCGGGCGGGATCGGGCGGCCGGCGGCAGGAAATCCGAAGGAGATCACCGGAGAAAGGAAAGGGTATCCCTTGCCCGGGAGGAAGATGATCCTGACAGGTGGGCTCCACCTGTCAGTGAGCGAGCGCGAGGCCAATGGCGCCGACAGGCGGGCCATACCTTGCTAGAGGGAGAAAAGGGGGTGCGGCTGAGGCTGACAGGTGGACCAGGCGGGGGTGGGCGCGGGAGAGAGAGGAGGGAAGCGGCGCCGAGAAGCGGGCCCCACTGGTTAGTGACTCACGGTTTGGACTGGGCTGGGCTCGGTTACTTTGGAGGTTGAGGCCCGTTAAGCATTTTTAATTATTTTCTGATTTAAAATAAATCCAGTAATTCATGTATTTGATTAAGGGTTGAATCATTGTTGATAAAAATTTGTAAAAATTCCTAAAATTATATTTTGGCCTCTAGTTCATCTCATAAAATTTCCAGGTCCAAATTTTGAGTATTTCTCCCTGTTTGGCTTTATTTGGGTTCTTTTATGATTTTTCTTTAATAAATACATCCAGAAATGATTTAAAGAATATTTTTCTTTTATTTAATTTGTTTTTATTTCTTGGGGTGTTACAATCCTATCCCCCTTACAGAGAATCTCGTCCTCGAGATTCGGATCAATCCTCGAATAACTCAGGATGTTGTGCCTTGAGTTCATCTTTTTTTTCCCATGTAGCTTCTTCTACAGGATGATTGCTCCACTGCACTTTACAGAAGCGGATGACCCGACTCCTGGTGATCCTTTCCTTGACCTCCAATATCTTAACAGGCTTTTCCACATAGGTCAGATCCTCTTGAACATCCAACTGCTGTAGATCCACTTGATCTGTCGGGACGCGCAAACACTTCTTGAGTTGGGATACGTGAAATACGTCATGTACCCAAGCCAATGAGGGCGGTAATTCCAACTGATATGCAACTTCGCCTTGGCGTCGAACAATGGGGAATGGTCCAACATATCGAGGGGCCAACTTTCCTCTCATGTTAAACCGTTGAGTACCACGGAGAGGCGTAACTCGAAGGTAGACATGATCTCCTTCTTCAAAGGCTAGGTCTCGGCGTCGATTGTCCGCGTAGCTCTTTTGTCGTGATTGGGCTGTCTTGAGTCGGTCTCTGATGATCCGTACCTTCTCTTCAGCTTCACGAAGAATGTCTGTTCCGAATACTTGGGATTCACCAGTTTGGTCCCAAAGTAGAGGCGTTCTGCACTTATGTCCATATAGGGCTTCAAAAGGAGACATTTGAAGGCTGGCTTGATAGCTGTTGTTGTATGAAAACTCAGCGTACGGCAAGCTCTTGTCCCAAGTGGCTCCAAAATCCAGGACACATGCCCGCAGCATATCCTCTAATATCTGATTCACCCTCTCCGTTTGTCCATCCGTCTGAGGGTGGTAGGCAGTACTGAAATTCAATCTTGTGCCCATCTCCTCTTGAAGGTTCTTCCAGAAACGAGAGGTAAACTGACTTCCTCTGTCGGACACTATCTTCTTGGGCACTCCATGAAGACACACGATCCGGGCCATGTATAGTTCTGCAAGCTTAGGGCCACTAAAGGTCGTCTTGACCGCTATGAAATGCGCTACTTTCGTAAGCCGATCGATGATCACCCAAATAGAATCATACCCAAGTTGGGTCTTTGGTAGTCCGGTGATGAAATCCATACCAATCTCTTCCCACTTCCATTCAGGCACCTTAAGTGGCTGTAACAACCCTGCAGGTCTCTGATGTTCAGCTTTTACTCTTCTGCAGGTGTCGCATTTGGCGACGAACTGGGCAATCTCTCTTTTCATGCTGACCCACTAATAACGTTCCTTCAGGTCCTGGTACATCTTGGTACTGCCGGGATGAATGGAGTACAACGTCTCGTGGGCTTCTCTCAGGATAAGGGTCTTTATCTCTGGCTTATCTGGCACACATATCCGGGTTCCAAACCATATGGTGTCATTCTCGTCCTCTGAAAATCCTGGGGATTTTCCTTGCCTCATGTTCTTTCTAATGGCAGCTATATCCGGGTCTTCCAACTGGGCTTCGCGGATTTGCTCGAACAAGACAGGTTGAGTCTCCAAGGTGGCTAGATATGCTCTTGTGGTTAACCCAAGATTCAACTTCTCCATTTCTCTACATAACAGGGGTGCGTGTTCTTGAATCATCATGGCTGTGCAATATCCCTTGCGACTTAATGCATCAGCTACCACATTTGCTTTTCTGGGGTGGTAGTGAATACCTAAGTCATAGTCCTTTATTAGTTCCAACCATCGTCTTTGCCTCAGATTGAGGTCTGGCTGTGTGAAGATGTACTTCAAGCTCTTGTGGTCCGTAAAGATCTCACAGCGATTTCCGACCAAATAATGCCTCCAAATCTTAAGGGCGTGTACCACAGCGGCTAATTCCAAATCGTGGGTCGGGTAGTTCAACTCATGAGGTCTCAACTTACGGGAGGCATAAGAGATAACTTTTCCATCTTGCATAAGAACACATCCCAATCCTTGGCGAGATGCGTCGCAGTAGACATGGAAGTCTTTACGGATATCGGGTAGGGTTTGTATGGGTGCTGACACCAGACGGGTCTTGAGAGTGCGGAAACTTTCCTCGCATTCGGGAGTCCATTCAAACTTCTCTCCTTTCTGCAACAACTTGGTCATTGGCTTGGCTATCTTAGAAAAATTCTCAATGAATCTCTGATAGTATCCGGCCAAACCCAGAAAACTTCGTATCTCAGATACGTTCGTGGGTGGCAGCCAATCTGTAATTGCTTCTACGGTGGCAGGGTCTACTGCAATTCCTTGCGCAGAGATGATGTGTCCAAGGAACTTTACTTCCGCCGTCCAAAACTTGCATTTGCTGTACTTGGCGTATAATTGGTGTTCCCTTAGCTTCCCTAAGGTTAACCGGAGGTGAGTCTCGTGCTCTTTCTGGTCCTTGGAATAAATGAGGATGTCGTCTATGAAGACTACGATGAATTTATCCAAATACTCCATGAACACCTTATTCATCATATTCATGAAGAATGCAGGGGCGTTGGTCAATCCAAAAGACATAACCGTGCACTCGTATAATCCATAACGGGTGGTAAAGGCCGTCTTGGGTATATCTTCTTCTCGAATCCTCAACTGATGATAACCTGAACGCAGGTCGATCTTCGAGAATACTGTAGCTCCTTTTAGCTGGTCGAAGAGATCGTCGATCCGAGGCAACGGGTACTTATTCTTGATGGTTACTTCATTCAAAGCACGATAATCCACACACATACGCTTTGCCTTGTCTTCTTTCTTCTCGACAAAGATGACGGGGGCACCCCATGGCGATGTACTTGGTCTAATGTAGCCTTTCCTCTCGAGATCCTCCAATTGCTGCTTCATCTTAGCTAACTCATTAGCGGCCATCCGGTATGGTCGCTTATAAATAGGGGTGGTTCTGGGCACCAAGTCAATCCTGAACTCGATGTCCCTCTTGGGTGGCATCCCTGGTAGATCCTCTGGGAATACGTCCGGGTATTCACTGACTACTGGTATCTCCTCCAAGGTAATCTGATGTAGTCTTGTCCTTCCGGCCTTCATGCTTGGCATCTGGAATGTGACGATAGTCCCTTCTTCATTAGTCACAGTCACTTTTCTCTGGGCACATTCTATTACTCCTTGATGTTTATTTAGCCAATCCATCGCTAGAATGAGATCCAAACCGTGACATTCTATTAGAATGGGGTCGGCCCAAAATATCGTGCCTTGGATATCTACCCATACCCTTGGACTAAAAGAATAGGCGAGGGTTTGCTTGCCCGGGGTAGCTATTAACACTGGTCTGGGTAGTTCACTTATGTCCAGGGAATTTCTTTCCACAAAAGGAGTCGATATAAAGGAGTGGGTAGCTCCGGTGTCAAATAATACCACTGCAAGCGATGAATGAACCATAAACTTACCCATGACAATCTCCGGGGCGGCCTGAGCTTCTTCGGCGGTGACGTGGTTGACCTTGGTGCGGACGGCGGGGTTCGATGTTACGCCTTGAGTACGCTTGGGATGAGGGCACTGATGGGAGTAGTGCCCCTCCTGGCGGCAGTTGAAGCATACCACAGGCTTAACGTGCCTGTCTCTCAGAATCTCCGGCTTCTTGGTCGGGGCAGCTGGGGCGGCTAGTGTGGCGGGAGTGGGGCGAGTTTGTCCGGCTCCGATATTAGTGGCAGGTGGTGCTGGGCGATACACCGGGCGAGGGTGGTACTGCTGCGCTGGTGGGGGCGGAGTGAAACGGGGTCTCTGGGCCATGCCCTGGTTTTGCCGGAAGGCAATCATCCTCTTCTTTTTCAGGTCGACCTTGTTCTACTGGGTCTCCTGCATGATATCTTTGTTCACCAACTTTTGGAAGTTGGCGAAATCTCTGGAGATAAGCTGTAGGGACAGCTCATCCTTCAATCCCCGGAGGAACTTGGCCTGTCTGGCCGCATCCGTATGGACCTCCTCAGGTGCGTACCTGGCCAGACGGTTGAACTCGTGCAGATATTCTGTAACAGACCTACTCCCCTGCTGTAGGTCTCTGAACTCCTGTTGTTTCTGCACGATAATGCCGTCGGGGATGTGGGCGGCACGAAAAGCGGCCGAAAACTCTGCCCAAGTATGGGCGGGGCCCTCGGGCAGAGTCTCGCGAAGGTTGTCCCACCATTCTGCGGTGGGACCATGGAGTTGGTGGGTGGCGAAGGCCACCCTCTCCTGCTCAGTGCAGGTAAGGAGATCGAGCTTCTTCTCGATGGTCCTTAACCAATCCCCGGCCTCCATGGGGTTGGTGGTGCTTGAGAAGGTTGGTGGTCGAACTCGGAGGAACTCCGAGAGTTGGGAGGCGGGAGCGGGAGCTGGAGTGGCGGGTCAGGGCAGCTCGGGCTGTTGGTGGAGGCGGAAGAACTGAGCCTGCTGCTCCTGCATCTGCTATTGCTGTTGTTGCATCTGGTTCAATAAAGCAGTGACTAGCTAGTTTTGGGTGGCCATCATTTTGGCCACTGTAGGGTGATTAGCGATTGGGGCTTGCCTTTGCCCCGTGGCTCCACATTGTGGCAAGTTGTCACTCTCCCCTCCATTCTGGGGAGCGTCGGAACCCTGAGTGTTGGTCATCCTGGATTTCTCAAAGTAGACAACGTTTATTTTTAGAGAACTCTTTATGTTTTATTCCAAAAAGTACCGTTCTTGCGGTTACATTTATTTATTTCTTCATTCATGCCTTATATTTTGACATGAATGGTAATACAAGCAAGCAAAATGAAAAGCAATCAATCGTAAACTACGTCTAGGGTAGCTCGGGGGACGGCTCAATCTCGGGCTCGTGGGAGACGGTCGGGGTCGAGGAGCTGGATGGTCCGGCGGGTGGTGCACTGCGGGAGATCCTCTTGGGCCTCACGGTGGGGATCCGAAGAGGTTTCTTCTTGCGAGGCAGAAGAGGTGTGATCTCCTCAATGTCCTTCTTTAATTCTTCGATCTGGTGGCAGAGCTGTGGGTTGGTGGTGACTCGCTGCCGAAGGAGCTCATTCTGACGCCGTAACTCCTCTGCCTCGGCAGCCAAACGATGTCCCTGCTGGATGCGGCGACGAAGATCTCCGTTCTCGCGGTTCAGATCCTCAGAAGACTGTCGGTAAAAGCTGATTGTGTCGCGCTGTCCATTGGCGTCCTGCAGTGCCTCGTAATGGAGATCATCCATGGCCTCCAACCAGCGCATGGTATGACCAATAGCAGAATGACGCTGGGAGAGTGTGCTGACGATGACGCTGTGGGGACTCCCTGGAGTGCGAAGAGGCACGAAGCGAAAGTCCGTGTCGTAGAGCTCACTGTCATAGATCATCCGGAGCTCCGTGAGTGCCTGGAGGGCGGTGCGCTGACTGGCAACCAAGAAGGTAGGTCCTCCTCCGCGATAGGTGTGAGCTGTCTGAGGGGAGGGCTGGACGACGACGGTGACCTCGCAGAAGCTTTCTTCCTCGTCGGGGAAGACTCCATGGTACATCGGCTCATGCTCAAATCCGAGGAAACCAACGAGCATGCGCAGCTCGCGGATGAATCTGGCCTCGTCGCGAAGGTTCCCACTCATGGTACGGACCGGCATCTACAAAAGAGAGAAAGTTTTTGTGTGAAAATCTTGGAAGATGAGAGGATAAGTAGTGTTTTATAAGAAAATATAGTAAGTATAAGTCCTAAGGTCAGGTCTGTTTGGCTTCCTACAGTCAAGTCGGCTCTGATACCATCTTGTCGCGCCCCGATTTAATAAATCAGGACTTTTATTGAAATTCCATAGAAAATCAATAAAAACAAGATGTTCATCATGCGACCATGTACAATACGGGCAATCATTCATGGTTCGTAGACCGCATTAGTACAAAAGTGAAGAAAGGTGAAGAGAAACTAATAAAATGAAGGTCCTAGATGAACGCCTCCTTCCAGTCTCGCCTTGACTGGGTCGCTACTCCAGACCTGCATCCTCCTTGTAGTAGACGGGCTCTGATGTTGTGAGTCAACGGGGTGAGTACAGGGGAACTCAACAAGCCACCGAATGCAAATATAATGCAAGGTAATAACAAGGGAAATAGTGGCTAATTTTGCGGAAGCGAGAAATTTGTAAAGCAATTTAATGTGAACAATTTATTAGTACTGAAACGTAAACATGTGTATGCATCATCATCTTCTAACTCGAGGGGTACAGTCAGCCCCACCTCGCTCAACAGTCCTTACATGCCATGAATAACTCAACCATTAAAACAATTGTAAACTAACTGCGAGTAGTCACACAACCCGCCCTTGACCGTGGGCTCGGCTTTTCGAAAAGATTGATTTTACTCTGATCAGAGATGTACCACTGTACCCACAAGGCACGCACTCATCACCTACACCAAAGTGTAACGAGATGACCCATACCACGGGAACTCGTGCCAAAACCTTCCATATAGTCCTCCCCGACTCAACGGCACCCTCTTATAGGTTTCATATGGTGTCCCGACGCATCGGAGCCCCACCATACCCCCCCTTGAGCCTCGTCAGTACAAGTCGCCCGCAGGCTAGCCCCTTGCCCCCTCCTCTATGGTGCATCGAGCCGGAGTATTCCATACTTCCAGTTAGGACTTACCCATTAGACTTGTGGTTGGTACGGAAGTGCTTTGCAACAGATCCCGCAGACCGGTCCTTATAGTGCCCCGGGTGCGACAAACCAATGCCCGAGCTTGCACCCGGAACCCACCATACTTATAACCTAGCCAACTCCAACAGAGTCCAGAGACAAGA
Organism: Zizania palustris; assembly: GCA_019279435.1. Classification (NCBI taxonomy): domain Eukaryota; kingdom Viridiplantae; phylum Streptophyta; class Magnoliopsida; order Poales; family Poaceae; genus Zizania; species Zizania palustris. The sequence continues at coordinate 19,422,508 of JAAALK010000289.1, read as the reverse complement.
ATAACAGGGTATTTCATATACCAGAATCCATCTATCTATGACTCATTCTTTATATCCTATAGCAGTTGTGCCGGTACATTGGGCACTAGCTAATATTGTTATAGTAGAGTGACAAGGAGTTAAGGCTCAATAAGCATGGCTTGGGTTTGCACACAAGGACGGGGATCTAATAAATATAAGTGTAAGGCTTTGATGTTTGACTAATGCAATATTAACCTATGGGTTATAGCGATATTTTATTAAAACATGGGCTCAAATATGATCAACTGTTTCCACAGAGGTGGTCGATGACTTGCCTTGATCAGCAAATGGGGATGGAGGAACCTAGGGGTAGAACTCCTGCTCCTCGACGAACTCGTAGTCTTCTTGATACGGAAAAATAAACAGTACATTCAATAAACAGACAAAAATTCACCAAATACTAAATATACACATTTGTGGGTTTTTATTATGTGGAATAAAGTTTTAATATTCTGATGTTTGGTGAATAAACAGTAAACTTAATTTCTTAGGGCTTTCTAATTTATTTTTCTGAATTAATAATTTATCCCTAAGGGGTTTTTATTCTTTTATTTGTTAAAAATATTTTGGGTAACAGTAACATACTGTTTTTATGGCATTAATGTGTAGAGGATAATATTCTGGTTTTAACAAAATTTGAATGGTGAATTTTGGAGTTAAAATGAGCAAGATATGGATTTTTGAAGTTTAAACCATTTTCTGAATTTTATTTAAAACCAGAAAATGGGCTCTGGTCCACGGTGAGCCAGGCCCACGGTGGACCGCGCCACTGTGCGCGTGGACCGGACTGATCTGGATCGTCCGATCCAGATCAAGCGGCCAGGAGCGAGGCGGAACGGTTAACTGAAAATGGACGGCTGCGATTAGATCCTGCGAAGCGGTACGACGTTGACGCACCAGATTGAGTCAACCTTTTAAATAGCGATCAACGGCCAGGATTAAAGGGTACCGGTTTGACCAGATCTGAGGGCTCAGATTAGATCCTACAGGATCTAATCTGGACCGTTCGCACCGGATCGTGTGGCTCGGATGAATTCCGGCACGACACGTGGTGACGAGGGTACTTTACCCTTCGTCTCTGGCGACGGCGGGCTCGGGTGCGACTACGGCGGCGGCGGCGAGGTCCTAGGTGCCAAGCTAAGGCCAGAAATGGAACGCGGGGAGTAAGGGGGTCACAATGATACCTTCAGCGGCGAAGATGGGCGACGGACGGCGACGACGGCGAGGGTAGACGGCGATGCCTCCTCGGGAGCTTGACGGCGACGACGATCCGGTGGCGTTCTCGGCCAACGGAGGGGTGGCCGAGGACGGGCGGGCGACGACGGGCACAACGGTGGCGACGGCTAGGGCGGATGTGGTCAGGATCGATGGCGAGGGGTTGACGGAGGTGGAGCAGACCCGAAGTTCAAAAGTAGGGCGACTGCGCTCTTCTTTCGCTCGGGGAGGGCTCTGCTGGTGTGGCTGAGGGCGGTGGCCGAAGGGGGTTTATATAGGGGGTTCGCCGGCATCTAGATGGAAGGAATCCAAGGGGTTCCCGAGAGCTCTGGCGAGGTTTCCAAAAGCTTCGGATGCACTGCCATAAGCGTGAAAACGCGTCGGCCATAGATGGAAGGGGAGCGGTGGTGACCAGGGAAGGTGATCCGGGGTCGATCGGGCGGGATCGGGCGGCCGGCGGCAGGAAATCCGAAGGAGATCGCCGGAGAAAGGAAAGGGGATCCCCTGCCCGGGAGGAAGACGATCCTGACAGGTGGGCTCCACCTGTTAGTGAGCGAGCGCGAGGCCAATGGCGCCGACAGGCGGGCCATACCTGCCAGAGGGAGAAAAGGGGGTGCGGCTGAGGCTGACAGGTGGACCAGGCGGGGGCGGGCGCGGGAGAGAGAGGAGGTAAGTGGCGCCGACAAGCGGGCCCCACTGGTCAGTGACTCACGGTTTGGACTGGGCTGGGCTCGGTTACTTTGGAGGTTGAGGCCCGTTAAGCATTTTTAATTCTTTTCTGATTTAAAATAAATCCAGTAATTCATATATTTGATTAAGGGTTGAATCATTGTTTATAAAAATTTGTAAAAATTCCTAAAATTATATTTTGGCCTCTAGTTCATCTCATAAAATTTTTAGGTCCAAATTTTCAGTATTTCTCCCTGTTTGGCTTTATTTGGGTTCTTTTAGGATTTTTCTTTAATAAATACATCCAGAAATGATTTAAATAATATTTTTATTTTATTTAATTTGTTTTTATTTCTTGGGGTGTTACAATTAGTTACTTAGGGTTTTTGCCAAAAAGGGGGCATTGATTTTGAGGATACTTTCGCCCATGTTCCACATCATGAGTCCATTCACATTGTTTTAGAATATGTAGCTTTGAAAGGTTTTAATCTTTTTCAGAAGGATGTCAAGAGTTCATGTTTGAATGGGTACATAGAGGAGGAGGTATATGTTAGACAACCCCTGGTTTTGAAAACACTAAGTTTCCCAAACATGTTTTCAAGCTGCAAAAAGCTTTGTATGGTTTGAAACAAGCTGATGAGGACATCCCCCAAAATGTTGAAGACACCCCTCTATATCATTCCAGGACTGATTACTCACTCATGTGCTTAGAAACTGCATTATGAGGTGCGTTCGTTCCTTGTTATCCATACTAATATGAACGAAGATGGGATGCTACTTATGGAAAATATTTTGACCCTTAGGAACATGGGAGTTGCACTTTGGGACCTGCTACCCGACCACCAATCGACCGATCTGTGACACCAATCGGCCGATCAGCTCCACCACTCGGCTGAACACACTAATCGGTCGATCACCTCCACCACTCGGCTGACCATCCATCACTAGTCGGGCAAATTCAACTATTGACCTCAGCCACCGCTAAATGACCATCGACCGTCAATTCCATTAGGCCGATTATCGACCACTATCGGCCAAGAACCAACTGAGGAGTCATCCATCGGGAGTCACAGAGTCCAGTCGGGAGTTGTATTCCAGACTATGTGGAATCAGAGTCATGTTTTGTTTTTCAAGTCTGATTAGGTTTGAGTCCTTTTAGGGAATAACCCATATTCCTAGGGTACGGTCCATCCTAGTTTCTCTTACATTAATCTTCCATCACAGTTTCTCCGTACATCAGTTTGTGAGACCCCAAATTATTGTCTGCAATTTCAAATTGCATTTTCGTGTTCTCACTCGTGTTCTCAATTCACATGAAGGGATAAGACTTCTTGGCAAGGTCAATCGCGTTCGCATGTGGTTGATAACCAATAGAGCCGTGGTGTAGCGATTGCAGGGTTTGGATCAATTCTTATCAGAAGCTGGATTGTCAATGTTGAGATATCCACAAATCGTGTTTACTCTCCTAACGGAAGATTAGGCACCCCCTTGCGCTATCACAAGTCCCTAGGCCTTGGTATGATCACTTGAAGTAATTTTTGTTGGGGAAAGGCTTTGAGATGAGTTCTGTTGATAAAATGCTTTTCTTGCTCAAGCATGGCTCTGATTTCCTCATAGCTTAGATTTACGTAGATGATATCATCTTCGGAGGTTCTTTTGATGAGCTTGTTTCAAGATTTTATGAGCAGATGCATAGCGAGTTCGATATGAGCCTCATGTGGAAGCTCAAGTACTTCCTAGTGCTCTAGATCAAGCAGACCAAATACGACATCTTCATCCACCAGAGCAAGTACACCGAGGATAGGTTGAAGAAGTTCGACTTTGGTGGTGAGCTGAAGCCTTAGATGACCCCATGGGAACATCTAGGGCCTCGACAAGGATGAGAGCGGCATCAAGATCAATGAAAGAGAGTATCAAGGGATGATCAGATTGTTGTTGTACCTAACGGTGATGAGACTAGACATCTAGTTTACTGTGGGAGTGTGTGCTCGCTTCAAGTCTTCACTGCATGCATCTAATCGACATGTTGTCAAGCGCATTTTCAAGTATCTTACCTATGCACCCGATCTCGGTTTATTGTATTCAGCATCATCATCTATTGATTTGTGTGGCTTTTCGGATGCTGACTGTAGTGGGTGCCAGTTGGATCACACGTAAACTTCCGGTACCTATCAGTTCCTTGGCTCTTCTATTGTTTCTTGGTATTCTCAGAAACAATCTAGATTTGCACTTTCCGGTACCTGTAGCTGCTGCTCCCCGTTGTTTTCTATGATTTCTACATTTAGAGATTTTGGGTTGTCTTTCCCTGCTAGAGTGCCTTTGTTTTGTGACAGCACCAGTGTGATTAGTGTAGGGAAAAACCCATGTCTTCATTCAAAAACCAAACATATTGATGTGCGCTTTCAGTTCTTGATAGACCAATATGAGAAAGGTGTCATTTACCTTATTCATGTTGAGTCTCATCATACGTTGGCTAACATTCTAACCAAACCCCTAGATCAATCTAGTTTTGAGCGTTTGCGAGGGGATTTGGGAGTTGTGTATCCTTTTTAGAATATTTTGATTCTTTTCCTTCTTCTTTACTCTTTTATTGAGTCTTTTGTGTGAGTACATATCATGCATATTCATATATCCACACTTTGAGCTTGCTTCTATTATATGATTAAACTACTTTTACTTGTACCTTCTAGTATAAGCTTTTGGATATTTATCGATGATCATGCTTTGCTTCCATTCAAATGATATATCTGTTATCTATCATATGTATGGCTTTTGTGCTTTCAAAATTGAAAATGATCACCATTAATTATAGTAACTAGCATGTGTAGGTTGAATGCTTTTGCAATCTTTTACATACCTAGTAGCTAAAATCATTTACTTTGATGCAAATATGAAACTTGGACATCTATATGCTTTACATGGAAAATATTCTATAAAAATTATAAAAATCTTGAAAAATGAAAAATCCATGCCTTTTTATGCTTAAGTGAAAAGATCAAGGTCAGTTTGTTGTGTCGGATTGTCTTGTTCTAGACTGCTTACCATTGCACTTTGGTATGAACTCAGAAACTACAATGTGTGCCAAGCCTAATGCCTTAATCTTCTAATGGTCCTATTCTAACCTATGCTTGGCTTGGTCAGTTAGCATAAGGCTGACATGCAAATAACCACTGGCACTAAATCAAAAGAAAAAGGAATGAAAAAGCCTGAAAAATATAAAGATAACAAGTTTGCTAAAACACTAAGTTTTGGATGTGCAAACCTGGGTAGATAATAGCTAGCTCTTGTTATTTATGCTTTATCGTGTCTGTCAACTAGAAAATGTGGTGATGCTTTTATTTGCAAAAATCTAAAAATGCATGCGAATGACTTTCTTTGGATTATATTAGCCGTGCTGATCATGCCATGTTTATTAGACAATATTTCCTGCTATACTGATTAGATCTTGTAACTGTGGTTAATCATATCTGAGGAGCTTTCATTTTATACTAAATTTTTACACTTCATTTGCACCCTAGTTGCATTCATTGCATATTTTGACGGGGAGCTGCATTTCAGGGGGAGTTGAGTTGAATTGTGTCTTATTTTGAGTACTTTTAGTTTCACTTGTTGAGTCCAATTGTCAACAACGGGGAGAAATTTTGGGAAATTTGTTTTGGGATATTTGGCATTTTAGAAGAGTTTAGAGGGATATTTTGGCTTTCTCTAGGATTTGTTTTACGGGGAGTTTTATACTCTTCTAGATTTTAGGGGGAATTTTATTCTCTTTTGTTTTTACTCTTCTAGATATCCTTGTTGATAATTGAGAGATTGCATTCATTTGAGTTTTTGTATTTCAAATATTTGTTGATTTCTTTCCCGTTTAACCATTGTTGGGGGAATAATCCCATCAAGACTTGATGCTCTAGAGGTATATTTTGAAGTACGAAGGTGTGAAGCCTCAAGCTATCGCCGCCATGCTCTGGGAGGAGGAACTCGAAGCCCAGGCCAGATTCGAAGCATGTGCATAAACCCGGAGTGGCCTTTGCCTCCGACAATTGACCTCTTTACCCCCAACGGAGCCCTGAGAATAGTGTTCGCTATGGCGGTTGTAACTAGAGGGTATGATAGTCATTTCCTATTTGTATCCAAGCCTATAAATACCCCCCTTATTTACTGTAAAGGGGACATCGAAGACTAAGACGAATAGAAACACTTCGAGCTAACCCAAGGTTATTATCCCCAACGGAGGCCTGGATTGGTCCGCAGTCAATCACTTCAAGTAATCAACCCTTCGAGGTTATTCTAAACTTGTTAGCATAATCTTTTGCACCAACAGTTGGCGCCGCCCGTTGGGACCTTAGTACAAAAACTAACATCTCTACCACATTCCACTTCGAGCCATGCCTCCCAAGAGGATCAAGGCCTCCATCTCCGCCCAAAGGTGTGCCCGGATCTCCCGGCTAGAACCCCTAGACACAGCTACTAGGACTATAGAGCCCTCTATAGTCACTCCCCGCTCAACTCCCGAAGCGGCCACCTTCGCTCACCCCCAGCCCAAAGTCGGCGGCCCTTCGGAACCCACTAACCTCTTATCACGACAGCAGGCCCCAGTGCTACCGGAAGTCATCGGGCTTCGCTTTCCTAGAGGTCCCCCAGTTACCTCGACAATACTCCACACTTACTCCATCCAATCACAAGACCCAGAAGCTCACTCCGGAGGCAGCGGGAGCCCGCACAATGCCATGATCGTCGAAATGGCTCTACTCAAGGTGGAGCTGCAATGGTGGCAGCAAGCAGCGGCGGACCAGCCTCGCGCTCAAGACGAATCCAGAAGACAGGTGCCACCTTGCGAAGTCATCGCAATAAGCAACCCTAAAGATCAAGAAGCCCGAAGGAGCGGCCAAAATGCCTCCTTCGATGAAGATTCTCCACTACACCCTGACCTACAAAAAGTGCACTTTCAACCCAGGTTCTAGGCAACTAAACATCCCAAGTAATATGGAGAAGAGGACCTCGGGGAGTTTTCCCATTCATGTGCCCTAGCGATAGAAGCCAACGGCGGGGTCCGTGACACGATGGCCAAGTGTTTCCCCCTCGCGCTCGAAGGGGTAGCCCTTCGATGGTTTTGGTCCTTAAAACCGGGTTTAATAAAGTCTTGGGAGAAACTAAAAAAGAAGTTTGTGAATAACTTCCAGGGGACCTTCGTGGCACCATTGTCAACGGGGAGCCTTTTTCAAGTGAAGAAGTAGCTCAGGGAGACTCTACGACAATAATTTCAACGCTTTGCCCACACAAAGTCTCAGATAAAAGGGTTGTCCACTTCTTATGTCGTCGATGCTGCACACGAAGGCGTCACCAACACAGGCCTTCTCGACAAACTCCACCAAAAGCCCAACTCCTCGGTAGCCCAGTTAATGATGTACTTCAAGGAGTACGTCAGGTCAAAAGAAGGACAACTCTGGAGAACCATTTCAGTAGCCCCTACGTTTATCCAGGAGGTAAAAGTTACCGAAACAAGGGCCCCGAGCCCTCTAAGGGCTCTTCTCATCGAGCATCACCCGCATGATTCACGAAGATGGCGAAAGCACCATTGCTCGGAGGTGCTAAATATCGCTCCAAAGCAGTAGCATAAGTACTAGTAGAATCAAGGAGGTCGGGCCAGCGGCTCAAAGCCGGCTGCGAGGACCTCTGGTCCAAATCAAACTTTTTTTTGTAATGTCCATAGAAAGAATAGGAGTCATAACATCGATTCATGTAAATCCATTCTGGCCCTGAGAAGTGAGTACCTCGAATGGAGCTACGGCTGAGTCACTATTGATTAGGCACCCCTTCAATCCGCCAGGAGATGGTGCAAGCTGTCGGATGGATTGAAGGGCATGAAGTCCTCGAACACTCTCCGATATTGAAGGCCTTTCCATCAACCAAGGCTGAAGACACTCAAGACCGCTAGAAGCACGTTGTGTTTCCCATAATCGGAGGTGGTGCCTTGGGCAACATGTCCAAGCGGCAGCGAAGGGACTACATTTCTGAAGTAGGGCACATTGGGACATCGGCATCAGCAACGGCAATGCCTGAATGGTCTCATGTGCCCATATCCTTCACCACAGATGACGCAATTGGGATCAAGTTCCCCCATGTCGACCCCCTTGTCATCGCCTCTAACATCATCGGCGTTGAAGTCCAGAGGGTGCTGGTCGATGGAGGAAGCTCCACTGATATTATCTTTGTCCAAGCCTTCGATCATTTGTGCATATAACAGAAGCACCTACTCCCACTGGCTCAACCATTGCAAGGCTTCACTGGTCCCCCTCGATGCTCTCAGTCAAATAGGCCTCAAGGTCACCTTTGGGCAAGGGCACTTAGCGAGATCTAAGGAGGTCATCTTCGATGTTGTCGATGCTCCGTACGAGTATAATGCCATCTTCGGGAGGGGCGTGCTCAATCAAATCGGGGCTATAGCCCACCATAATTACCTATGCTTGAAGATGCCCACTCAAGGAGGAATACTCACCATCCTCGGCGATCAAGCTACGGCGCGAAGGGTGGAGTATGGCCATGTCGCCCTTTTGGAAGCCCGCCAAGTCAACAATGTACAAGAGCACCCGGAGGGTGCGCAATTGGCCCAGGCCTCGGAGAAAGGAATAGCCCACAAGCCAAGCATTGAAGGAGAAGTCATCACGAAGGTCATCACCAGGGGAGGCAAGGAGTACCTCGTTTAGTTCGGCAAGGGGATATCTCCCAAAGTCATGGCATCGCTATAAGGAGTGATCAAGGAGAATCTAGATATCTTCGTCTAGTCGAACGAAGACATCCCCGGAATCAACCGAAGCATTATCGAGCACTCCCTGCTCATCAACCCGAAGGCCAGAGTCATTCATCAAGGGCTGTAAAAGTTGTCTACCGAAAGGGCGGACTTCGCCAAGGCAGATGTGCAGAAGTTACTTCGGGCTGAAGTTATTAGGGAGGTAGGCCATACGGAGTGGTTATCTAACCCTGTCTTCGTTAAAAAGAAGAACTCCGGGAAGTGGCGCATGTGTATCAACTTTACTTCTTTGAATAAAGCTTGCCCTCGTGACCCCTACCCCATGCCTCAAATAGACCAACTTGTGGATTCTACGGCCAGCTCTAAACTTTTGAGTTTCCTCGATGCATACTCCGCCTACCACCAGATATGTCTCAAGTGCGAGGATGAAGCCAAAACAAGTTTTGTCACACCATCCAGGGTCGTCTATTATGTAAGAATGCCCTTCAGCTTGATAAATGCTGGGGCAACATTCTCTAGGTTATTTGCTAAGGCTCTGGCTCACCAAATATGCTGAAATGTCGAGGCCTATATTGATGACATTGTAATAAAAAGCACAAAGAAAAGCCAGCATAGCTTAGACCTAGAAGAGACTTTCAAGAGCCTCTGAGCATGTGGAATTCGCTTGAACCTCGAGAAATGTGTGTTCGGGGCATAAGCAGGGAAGTTGCTGGGGTATTTATTTTCAAGACGGGGCATCGAAACTAGCCCCGCACAAATAAGCGCGCTCCAGAGGATGGCTCCTCGGAAAATTTAAAACAAGTCTAGAAGCTAGCAAGCAGCCTCGCCACCTTGAGCAGGTTTCTCTTGAGTTCCCTAGAACGAAGCCTCACCATTTTCAAAGCTTTGATGTGCTCGGAGGACTTCACTTAGACCCCGAAATGCTAGAAGAGTTTTGAAGAAATCAAAGACTACCTTGCCAATCTGTCAACACCAACAACCCCCCTCGTGAAGGTTATGCCCAAGAAAATTCCATGTATCGAAAGTTCTGATAGCGAGTATGGGAAGTTCCGATTATTTTCTAGTCTCGATACAAGAGCAAATGTTGCTTCGGAAGTTCCAATATGGTATCGGAAGTTCCAACAAGCCAGAAGTTCAGATTCAGAATCGGGGAATGTTTGTACTGATCAGAAGTTTTAATATGGTTTCGGAAGTTCCAAGGTGGGTGATAACAGATTGTATCTGTTGCATGTCGTACTGCATCAGGAGACCTAAAATACCCTATTGGAAGTTCTGATCCAGGATCGGAAGTTTCGACATGGGCTAACAAATTGGATCAGTTACGGTTTTTAGGGTTTCGGTAAGAGCTCGACCAAGGGGCTCTCAGCCCTATAAAAGGAGAGGAGGAGGATGTCTTGGGGCAAGAAATAAGCCTAGATTAGACCTAGCCACCCAAGATTTCTCTCCTTCCTTTCTTGATCTCAGACGTTGAGGTCAAGGATCCTGTCTCTCACGTGCGGAGCTAGCACGCTACCGTGGGAGGTACTCCATCCCTATACATGTGGACTCTATGGAGGCTTTGCTCCAATAGCAACACTCATGGATATCTACATTGCGAATGACTACGTCATCTTCATCGAATGAACCAGTGAAGGACGGTAAGGATGAAGCGAGGAGAGGCTTGACGCACTGCTCCAACATCTTCTTCCACTATACCTAGCGTGTCTCATGCTAGAAGGTACCAATCCATGATCTCACACGCGCATGAGTCTTGGGCCTAGGACGTAAAATTTTGAATTTACCGGCTAGCGTAGCTCCCCTATTCCCCAATAGTGGTATCAGAGCCTACGTGCATAGTGTTCTATTTGTATCCCTCATGTATGGAGATACATGGTGGAAAAGCATATTAGATTTGTTTATGTCTACGGCAGATCAGAAGTTCCGATGTGATCGGAAGTTTCGATGGCGGATCAGAAGTTCTGATAGTGATCTGATGTTCCGATATCGAATAATAATTTGATACTGAAGGCAATTGTTGCGATGCGCGATTCCGATATTTATAAGAAGTTCCGATGCTAGATCGGAAGTTCTGACCCACGCGATTTTGAAAAACCCAGCCTGTTGACCCGAGTTTTTTAGATCCAGAATCCACTAACTTGTAGATTGCTCGCCTAACTTTGTTTTGCAGAGAATGACGTGACTGGCATGGCCTTGGATAAATGTGATGTATGAGATGCATGTAATGAATGTAAATTTAATATGGCTTGCGTGTCATGGTTATTTACTGCCCAAGGATGATGTAAAATTTATTACGGCTTGCATGTCATTTCTGTGGTGCCATGGCCCATGTAATTAGTATAGACTATGTGATATGGACTATTACTCTACATGGAGGCTAGGAGCACGCACTCGATGACGGGAGCCATGGAGATGGAGATCGCAATGTGAAGAAGGTCATGCTATGTCATAGTTAATATGATTTCCTGTGATGCTTTCTTATGTTCCTGTTATTCTATTCTTGCATGTTTCGTGTGCGTTAGGGACATTACGATGCTAGAATAGTTTTCTCTCAGAAAATTAAGTGTCTATGCTCTTCCCAAAAGCTGCACCCACCAAGGTTCGTGCTCATCGATAGTGGGTCTTCCAAAGCAGGGTGCTATCTTTTATCTCGACCAGTTGGGCGGAAGTCGGACTTCTACACGCATAGTGTTGGTTCACTTGACAAGGCTATCAAAACAGTTTTGGGTCTTGGAGCATAGGAGTTGGGGTCGAGCATTGGATGCTTCTCCAATTACAAGAGTCACATACCATGTGATTAGCAAGGAGTTGCTTACCTATGTAAACTAGCTTCTAGCAGTGATGTCAAAGCTCACTAGGAGATATTGTGACCATGGATCTTGCGCCACTATTAGTCATTGGAGGTAAAGTGACTGGTTTAGATAGTGGAACATCTTTTATTGGATAGAAGATAAACATTGCATACTGTTAAACCTCACATTTAATCTTTTGTCGATCATGGCACCTACTACGCCTACTGTTAAGAGCACTCTAGTTTTTAATTTGTGATCTATTCTTGAACGAGATAAATTGTCGGGAATGAACTTTATGGATTGGTATCAAAACTTGAGAATTGTTCTCAAGAAAGAGAAAAAGGATTATGTTCTAGAGGAACCTCACCCTGATGAACCAGGAGAGGATGGTGCTGTAGCAGATAAGCGTGCTTATGAGAAGCATGCTAGTGATTCCGTGGATGTCAGCTGCCTGATGCTTGCCTGCATGTCCTCTTAGTTTTAGAAACAATATGAGGAACGTGATGCTTACGATATGATTGTAGGTCTTAAGGGCATGTGACCAAGCAAGGGCAAAAAGATACAATGTGTCTAAATGCTTGTTTGGTAGCAGGCTGGCTAAAGGGAGCCTAGTGAGACCTCACGTGATCAAGATGAATTATAACATGGTTGGACTGTAAAAGACACTAGCTGAGTTGCATGGGATGGTAACATCTGCTGAGGAGAGTATCAGGAAGACTCTGAACCATGTGATGGTCGTTCTGAGAAACCAAGGGTTGGTTTCGGTGTTTTGTGATGAGTGATTGACAGGCCTTTTACCCTCTGGTTCGAAGGGTGTTTGGAGGTGGTACCTCCGAAGGTGTTCGAAGGAGGGTACCTCTGGAGTGTGTTCGGTGGCTGGTTGCTGCAGCTGTGCAGCGGAGTGTGCGTGTCGGAGGGGTCCGACAGTACACAATGACTGGGTGTGTACCGATGGCTTCGGTACTTTGGGCAGTACACCGGAGTGTGTACCGGACGTTGCTAACCCGGAGAGGTCTCCGGAGTACTGGATACACTTGTTTGCTTGTCTATGGTGCGCAGGGGCTTCGGAGGCGACGGACGAACGTAGCAGGTGAACCTGGGTCAAGCGGGAGGCTTGATGCCAGGGGAGCGGGGAGCTCCGTCACGGTGGCTGCGAAGGTGGTCCGGGTCGATCCTCGGGTCGAGGCGCGCCAGGTGAAGGCAGAGAGTGCGGAGCGTGGCTCCGGCTGAAGGTTCTCCGAGACAAAGTCCTCGGAGGTGAGGCACTTCGAAGGTACTCCGGATGGAGTAACTTCGGAGTTGGATGGAACAAGTCCTCTGCGGAGGCAAGGAGTTCGAAGTGTGCTCCGGAGGGAGACATTCGAAGGTACCCGATGAAGGTCTCAGAAGTCGAAGTGCATCGAAGGCATGGTCCGGGTGAGGCTCATCGAGGAGTGTGCTCGGGGAGAGACACTGCGATGAAGTGCTCTTGGAATGCTTCATGCGGAGGCCTTGGACGAAGGAGGGACTTCGAAGGGTGGTACTCCGAAGGTGGGGCTTCAGAGTGAGGAAGGCTTCGGAGCGAGGCTAGCTCCGGAGCGAGGTTGACTTGAGGTGCTTCGGCCTGCATGGGTTCGGTACACGGACTGACGGAGTTTGAGCTGGGTGAAGCTGCGAAGCCGTGGTGGTCCACTCCGGAGGTGCTGGTGCGAAGGCCCAAGGGCTTTGACGGCTTCGGCTCAAAACCGTCACTGTATCGGAGGTCATCTTCGGCGAAGCGAAGGCCACCAGGCTCAAGGCTTCTCGCCGAAGCTACCGCACCCTCGCGTGCGAAGGGAGGCTGCAGAAGGTCAAAGACTGCAAAGGCTGACACTGTCTGCTCTACAAAAAGCTGACGCTGTCCCCTCTGCAAAGCTGACAGAGAAGCCTCCAGAATAAAGGTGGACTACCTTTTGTACCCCTTAGTTCTGTAGAGTCAAAATCAATGTAAACCCTAGGGGTAAAGTAGTCACTTCCTTTGGGTGAACTGTGGGCTATAAATATGGGGGCTCGGTAGGTAACATTTAACACTTTGAGCATTTACTGTTGAGCTCCTGTAGCCACATACCTCGCTGTATTCATCCAGAGTTCAATTTTATTGTGTTCCTTGTTCAAGCGGCGAAGCCTTGCTTCCTTGTGCTTTTTTGCTTGAGCTCGCGTTACATACCTCGCTAGTTGTAGTGCACCGAAGCCTGTCGAGGCGAAGGTTGACTTTGTGCGAAGCGTGTTTTTCAGTGTGCTGTCGCTCTGTGTAACTTGAGGCAAGTCCTCACAGCTTACTAGCGAAGCCCTGATCGAGGCCCGTTTTGCTTCTTGTGTCGAAGCCTCTAGCGAAGTCCGTTTGTGTGCGTTTAGACCTTCGTGTACGAAGCCCAGCACCAGTTGCTGCCGCCAAGTACTTGGTCAAAGTCCTCAGTAGGGTGTCCACTCTTGCGAAGGGTGAAGTGCGAAGCCTGCTCGAAGCACCCTGCGTGCGGAGCCTGCACTAACTTAGCAGAGTAGATTTTCGAGGGTTGTAAGTGGAGCGAAGTCTTCTTGGCTTCGAACTTTTGCTTCTGCGAAGCCTGTGTTCGGAGCTGTCGAAGCACCTCCCAACCAGACCTTCGAAGGTTGTGTTCGAAGCTTGTTCCGCACAAAACAGGATTAAAACCGAAGGCTGTTTTTAGCCTAAAATTTTAAAAGCTCCCATTCACCCCCCCTCTGGTCGCCGTTTCCGGTCCAACAATTTGTATCAGAGCAGGTTAAGATCACCAGTTGACCTTAACCGGTTTTGTGATCTGTTGGCGACATGGATAGAGGCAGTAAAATTCCTCTGTCCGATGGGACAGATTTTGCATACTGGAAGGTGCGCATGGAGGCTTACTTGTTAAGCCAAGGAAATGCAATTTGGGAGATTGTGGACTCACAATACTCCATCCCTGATACTCGCACCACTCAAACTGAAAAAGATCAGTATAATGCCAACTCGAAGGCAAGAAACATACTGTTCATTGGTTTGAGCCGGAGTGAGTTTGATAGGGTGCAGCACCTTAGGACTGCTAGGGAGATTTGGACAACACTCACTGTTTTCATGAGGGCTCTACTCAGATTAAGGCCAGGCGCCAAAGCACGTACAATCAACAGTATCAGCTGTTTGTGCAGGCACCTGGTGAATCTATAGATGCCATGTTTTCTCGCTTTGATGCAATAGTGAGTAACTTGCGATCCAACGGGACGCTTGCTTATAGTGATCATGATAGGGCTATCAAGCTTCTCTATGCTCTTGACCGTAGCATATGGGAAGTGAAGATATCCAGCATTGAGGAGTCCACAGGCTATGACACCTTGACCTGTGATGAACTCTTTAGCAAGCTGAAGTCCACAGAGATTGCCAAGGCATCTCTTGCAGTGCACAGAAGCTCTTTGCCACAACCTTTGGCATTGGTTTCAAGCACTAGCCGTGGCACCACTGCAGAACCAAGCACATCTGGCACTTGTGTTCTTGCAGATGGTTTTGCTTTGTCCTCCCTGGTCTCCGTCACAAAGGAGCATGTGGATACTCTAGATGATGATGAGCTTGCTCTCATTGCCCGTAGGTTCACCCGCTTTCATCATGAGAGACGGGATCAGAGGAGAAGTGGTTTTAGTGGTTGCTTTGAATGCGGTGACACTTCTCACATCAAGGCAAATTGCCCAAAGCTCAAAAAGAGAGATGAGAGTGAGCACCCTAAATACCACAAAAAGGAGAGGATGCCCTTTGTGAAGGGCAAGCGCGGCAAGATGGCTAAGAATGTAGCCAAGGCCTCTTCCAGAGCCTTTGTTGCTGCTCTCAGCGACATCGACACATCCTCAACTGAGGAGTCGAGCTCTGAGGAGGAGAAGTCCCCAAGGAAGGAGGACAAGAAGGTCAAGAAGGGACGAGACTTCACCATCCTTTGCTTCATGGCTGACAGCGATCACAGCGGCGATGAGCTTGAATCATCTGAGGTAACACTTTCATCTGACCAGCTACTAATTAAATTAGATGAGCTGAATGAAGTAGTTCTTGGTCAGGATAGATTACTTGTGCAAGCCGCTAGAGAAAGAAAAGACCTTAGACTTAGGCTAGAAACTATTTCTACTGAATATGCCATGCTTAAGTCTAAATTTGATGATGCTGAATGTGAGTCCTGTTCTGTTGTCATGAGTGAGCTTGCTCAGTTGCGTTCTGTTCATGCTCAAACTCTTTCTGAGCTTGAGACTGTACAGAAGCAGCTTTTGGAGGTGGATTCTAGACCTCATGATGTTATTGATTGCATGAACTGCTCTTTATTACGCGATAGCATTAATTTACGTGATAAGCATGTTCATGATTTAGAGGCTAGATTGGAGAGAGCCGGTAGTTCCAAGGATGTGCAGCCTGTGTGTGACACATGCATTACCCTTAAGGACCAGCTAGGCACTGTTAGAGAGCGAGCTGAAAATCTCATGTCTGAAAATGAATACCTCCTTTCTGTGGTTAATAAATGCACTGAGGGAAAGGGTAGGATGGATTTGCTCTTGGCCAAGACCAAGTTGTGTGCTGACAGAGCAGGGGTAGCTCTAGGTTTGGGTTTTGAGAGGATACGTTCAGACAGTAAGACCAAAACTGTTTTTACCTCTCCCACTACCTTAGAGAAAGAGAGAGCTCTGTTAGACACTCCACCAGCCAAGAAACCTACCCGAGCTCCAAAGAAAACCACACCTCCTGCCAAGAAAATCCCTCCCAAGAAAACCACTCAGAAAAAACCCAAGGAGCTTGTGAGAGTTGCTCCTATGACCCATGAGAGTGCCCCCAGGAGAGTGTTTCATTGTTCCTATTGTCAGCGGGCGGGTCATTTGGTTGGGTTTTGTTTTCATCGCATCAAGGATGAGCGACGCTCTCAGGCGATGAGTTACCAGGACATGCATTACCCATCTTTAGGTATGCATGAGTCTGAGTTTTACTATCGTCCTGCTTTTGAGGCTCCTCGTGCTTCTCGGAGAGGTTTTGCTCCTCGAGGTGTTCACCATGTTCCATATGGTGGTAAACCTCGGGCGAGTAGCTTTGTACCTCGTCAGAGTAGGAGACCTCGACATGTTGTTCGATCACAGCATGTAGGTAGACCTCGCACTTTGCATCATTTCGATTTTCCTGTGCGTAGACCGTCTACTTTTACTATGCCTACTACTCGTGTCACTCAGTGCTGGATGCCTCGTCATTATTTCACTCACTCCAGCACTGAGCGATCGAGATATTCTTATCTTGTGTAGGCGACAGATCGAGGCTTGGAGGGCACGTGGATCATGGACTCCGGTTGTTCGCGCCACATGACCGGAGATGCAGCTTGGTTCTCCAGCCTCACCACAACCAAGCAAAGGGAACATATCACCTTCGGAAACAATCGAAGGAGTAGAGTGAAAGGTAAAGGTGTGGTAAGAATTAATTCGAATTTCACTCTCAAAGATGTTGCTTTGGTTGAGAACCTGGGATACAATTTGCTGTCTGTATCTCAGTTGCTTGATGAGGGCTTCGAAGTGCGATTTCATCGCGATACTACGCAAGTGCTCAATTCTGATGGCGTTGTGGTGTGTAAGATCTTTAGAGTTGGGAGAGTTTTTGGAGCTGATTTTTCAGAGTCATCTGGTTCTTCTCATTGTCTTGTTGCACATTCAACTTCTGAGCTTTGGAAATGGCATAGGAGACTAGGGCATATGAGCTTTGAGTTGCTCGCTTGTCTGAGCGCCCTAAGTCTGATCCGAGGATTGCCCAAGCTCAAGTTTGAGAAGAATTTAGTTTGCGCTCCTTGTCGACATGGAAAAATGGTTGCCGCTTCGCATTCGCCAGTCACCACAGTGATGACTGAACAACCCGGAGAACTTCTCCACATGGACACTGTAGGTCCTTCTCGGGTTAGTTCTTTAGGCGGCAAGTGGTATGTATTAGTTATTGTCGACGATTTCTCTCGCTACTCTTGGGTCTTGTTTCTTGCCAGCAAGGATGAAGTGTTTTCACACTTTCGGAGCTTGGCTTTGAGACTTTTTACTGAACTCCCCGGTGCATTGAAATTTATTCGAAGTGATAATGGCACTGAGTTCAAAAATAGTCTCTTTGTTGACTTTTGCATGGAGCATGGCATAGAACATCAATTCTCTGCTCCGCGGGTTCCTCAACAAAACGGTGTTGTTGAGAGGAAGAACCGCACTTTGGTTGAGATGGCTAGGACGATGCTTGATGAGCATAGGACTCCTAGAAAATTCTGGGCTGAAGCCATGAACACTGCATGTTACATCTCAAACCGTATATTCTTGCGCTCAATTTTAAACTTGACATCTTATGAGCTACGTTTTGGGAGACAGCCCAAAGTTACTCATCTTCGAGTTTTTGGCTGTCGCTGCTTTATCCTAAAACGTGGTAATTTGGATAAATTTGAGTCGCGCTCTTCTGACGGGATCTTTTTGGGTTACACTACTCATGGTCATTCTTATCGTGTTTATAATTTAGAGACTAACACTGTCATCGAGTCATGTGATGTGACTTTTGATGAATCAACTCCCTCTGTTTCTGCTTTTGAACAGGCAAATGAACACGACATGGAACATACCTTATTTGAAGAAGAAGATCCCGGAGAATTCGAGAATGAACCCCTACTACCCTCGACATCAATCCCTGAAGCCGACCCCGCTTCGACTACTTCGGCACGAGGTCTCGAAGGGACTACCTCAACATCGGTCATCTTGGACCACTCCAACGCACAAGTTGAGGGGGAGACTGCATCCCGCCGCGAGGCTCCACATCATGTTCAAAGGATGCACCCTCCCGAGCAGATCATTGGTGAGCTTGATCAAAGGGTAACTCGTTCACATGCCCATTTCACTAATGCTGCTTTTGTTGCTTCTTTCGAGCCCTTAGATGTTAGTCATGCACTTTCTGATTCTAGTTGGATCAATGCCATGCATGAGGAACTTGAAAATTTTGAGAGAAACCAAGTCTGGACTTTAGTTGATCCTCCACCAAATGTTCATTTCATTGGAACAAAATGGATTTTCAAAAACAAACAAGGGGAGGATGGGACTATAGTTAGAAACAAGGCTAGACTTGTAGCTCAGGGCTTTTCTCAACTAGAAGGGATTGATTTTACTGAAACTTTTGCAACTGTTGCTCGCCTTGAGGCCATTAGGATTTTGCTTGCCTTAGCGACATCCCGGGGATTCAAACTCTATCAAATGGATGTCAAAAGTGCTTTTCTTAATGGCTTCATAGGTGAAGATGTTTATGTAAAACAACCCCCTGGTTTTGAAAACCCCAAGTACCCACATAAAGTCCTTAAACTTCACAAGGCTCTTTATGGACTCAAGCAGGCCCCTCGGGCTTGGTATGATAGACTTAAGTTTTTTCTGCTTGAGCGAGGGTATTTGATGGGCTCTGTTGATAAAACTTTGTTTACTCTCTAGCATGGCAAAGATTTCCTCCTAGTTCAGATTTATGTGGATGATATCATCTTTGGTGGCTCTTCTCATGCTTTGGTTGCCGAGTTTGCAGATACCATGAGCAGGGAATTTGAAATGTCAATGATGGGTGAACTCACCTTTTTCCTTGGTTTGCAAATCAAGCAAAGCAAACAAGGTACGTTCGTCCACCAGACGAAGTACACCAAGGACCTGCTCAAGAAGTTTGACATGTTCGATGCGAAGCCCCTCGCCACTCCAATGGCTACATCTGTAGCATTGGACCCTGACGAAGATGGAGAAGCCGTAGATCAGAAGGAGTTCCGGAGCATGATTGGCTCCCTCCTCTACTTGACTGCCACGAGGTCAGACATACACTTCGCAGTGTGTCTGTGCGGTAAAGCGCATCTTAAGGTATCTCAAACATACCCTTGAATTTGGCATATGGTATTCAACATCTTCATCTTTATGTCTTCGAGGTTATTCCGATGCGGATTTTGCTGGGTGTAGAATTGATAGGAAGAGTACCTCTGGTACTTGTCATTTTCTGGGTACTTCTCTGGTTTGCTGGTCTTCCCGCAAACAGTCTAGTGTTGCACAATCGACGGCTGAGGCCAAATATGTTGCTGCAGCTAGCTGTTGCTCTCAGATTTTGTGGATGGTTTCCACTTTGCGGGATTTCGGGTTAGATTATAAGAGTGTTCCACTTTTCTGTGATAACACTAGTGCTATTTGTATTGCAAACAACCCGGTTCAGCACTCCAGAACCAAACACATCGATGTACGGTATCATTTTCTCAGAGATCACAATGAGAAGGGTGATATTGAACTTCAATATGTTGATACCCAACACCAGCTTGCCGACATTTTTACAAAACCCCTCGATGCTTCTCGATTTGCTTACTTGCGTGGGGAACTTGGCATTTGTCACCCTTACGGCATTTTGTGAGGGGAAGCTGTTTTAGATGGATGTGCATTTGCTAATTATGTGTTGAAATTGCATTTACATCTTTTGCACTTATATGCCTGCTTATAATCCATGACATCATGACAGCTCAGCTCTTTTTAATTTATCTGGAACATTCATGTGCATGATGCTTTCTTTTCAAAGTCGAATCGTGCTCACTGCTTAGTCTTGAATCTGGCATGTTTAGGGAGGACTGCTTTAGCTATCTTTTATCTACTTAATGGCAAGACACATTTCTTTGGATGCTAAAAATTGCAACTTGAAAAATTGTTCTACATCTTCCTGGATATTCATAAAATGCCAATCAATTGGTACACTTAGTTAAAATCAAAAATTCCATGATTTGCATGCTTTAAGTGAAAAGATCCAGGTGGGTTTGTTTGTCACACTATCCTATTCTAGACTGCTTACCATTGCACATTGGTCTGAACTGGAATAGTGTAGTGTATGCCAAAATCATTGCCTTAAGCTTCTTATGGTTTTTATGCCTAGGCTTGGCCTGATTGGACAGTATAAGGTGGACAAACAAATAACCCCTGGCACTAAGAAAAGAACAACAAAATTCATTGATTATCAAGGTTGCTTCTCATGCTCCATTTGAACTGGACTTGTCTGTCTAAAGTAGAAATTGACTAGTTTTGCGCAGCCCTTGCTTTTACTTGTCTAGTTTCCTTGACTAAGTGGTGATGCTTTTATTTCAAAAATGATCAAATCTCATGCTTCATCATGTTTTTTAGAGAATGTTAAATTGAGTTGCGCCCATGATTATTGGTGTTATTGTTGGCATATTTTTGCTTTTTATGTCTTTGCAATTCTGATCATTTCGAAGCTTTGCATCTTTTACATGCTCCTTGATGCTTGCATTGCCAAAGGGGGAGAAATTCCTAAAAAGGGAGAGACTTGCTTCCTTCTCTGCCGCAAGGGGTATAATTTCCAAAAGGGGAGAACATTTGACATAAAGAGGGAGAAGGTTCTTTATTGCCAAAGGGAAAATTTAACTCAGGGGGAGTTTTTATTGCCGAATGGGCTTTTTACTCTTTTGAGAAAGGGGGAGGAAAATTCTTCTGTCAAGTGACATGATTTGGCTCTTTTCTGAGTTTTTATGGTCACTTGTGTGCTGAACGTTTTCATATTTTCTTGGACTTTAAAGTTGGTTGTCAATGCACTCATCAAGGGAGAGATTGAGAAACCAAGGGTTGGTTTCGGTGTTTTGTGATGAGTGATTGACAGGCCTTTTACCCTCTGGTTCGAAGGGTGTTTGGAGGTGGTACCTCCGAAGGTGTTCAGAGGAGGGTACCTCCGGAGTGTGTTCGGTGGCTGGTTGCTGCAGCTGTGCAGCGGAGTGTGCGTGTCGAAGGGGTCCGACAGTACACAATGACTGGGTGTGTACCGATGGCTTCGGTACTTTGGGCGGTACACCGGAGTGTGTACCGGAGGTTGCTAACCCGGAGAGGTCTCCGGAGTACTGGATACACTTGTTTGCTTGTCTGTGGTGCGCAGGGGCTTCGGAGGCGACGGACGAACGTAGCAGGTGAACCTGGGTCAAGCGGGAGGCTTGATGCCAGGGGAGCGGGGAGCTCCGTCACGGTGGCTGCGAAGGTGGTCCGGGTCGGTCCTCGGGTCGAGGCGCGCCAGGTGAAGGCAGAGAGTGCGGAGCGTGGCTCCGGCTGAAGGTGCTCCGAGACAAAGTCCTCAGAGGTGAGGCACTTCGAAGGTACTCCGGATGGAGTAACTTCGGAGTTGGATGGAACAAGTCCTCTGCGGAGGCAAGGAGTTCGAAGTGTGCTCTGGAGGGAGACATTCGAAGGTACCCGACGAAGGTCTCAGAAATCGAGGTGCATCGAAGGCATGGTCCGGGTGAGGCTCGTCGAGGAGTGTGCTCGGGGAGAGACACTGCGACGAAGTGCTCTTGGAATGCTTCATGCGGAGGCCTTGGACGAAGGAGGGACTTCGAAGGGTGGTACTCCGAAGGTGGGGCTTCGGAGTGAGGAAGGCTTCGGAGCGAGGCTAGCTCCGGAGCGAGGTTGACTTGAGGTGCTTCGGCCTGCATGGCTTCGGTACACGGACTGACGGAGTTTGAGCTGGGTGAAGCTGCGAAGCCGTGGTGGTCCACTCTGGAGGTGCTGGTGCGAAGGCCCAAGGGCTTTGACGGCTTCGGCTCAAAACCGTCACTGTATCGGAGGTCATCTTCGGCGAAGCGAAGGCCACCAGGCTCAAGGCTTCTCGCCGAAGCTACCGCACCCTCGCGTGCGAAGGGAGGCTGCAGAAGGTCAAAGACTGCAAAGGCTGACACTGTCTGCTCTGCAAAAAGCTGACGTTGTCCCCTCTGCAAAGCTAACAGAGAAGCCTCCAGAATAAAGGTGGACTACCTTTTGTACCCCTTAGTTCTGTAGAGTCAAAATCAATGTAAACCCTAGGGGTAAAGTAGTCACTTCCTTTGGGTGAACTGTGGGCTATAAATATGGGGGCTCGGTAGGTAACATTTAACACTTTGAGCATTTACTGTTGAGCTCCTGTAGCCACATACCTCGCTGTATTCATCCAGAGTTCAATTTTATTGTGTTCCTTGTTCAAGCGGCGAAGCCCTGCTTCCTTGTGCTTTTTTGCTTGAGCTCGCGTTACATACCTCGCTAGTTGTAGTGCACCGAAGCCTGTCGAGGCGAAGGTAGACTTTGTGAGAAGTGTGTTTTTCAGCGTGCTGTCGCTCTGTGTAACTTGAGGCAAGTCCTCACAGCTTACTAGCGAAGCCCTGATCGAGGCCCGTTTTGCTTCTTGTGTCGAAGCCTCTAGCGAAGTCCGTTTGTGTGCGTTTAGACCTTCGTGTACGAAGCCCAGCACCAGTTGCTGCCGCCAAGTACTTGGTCGAAGTCCTCAGTAGGGTGTCCACTCTTGCGAAGGGTGAAGTGCGAAGCCTGCTCGAAGCACCCTGCGTGCGGAGCCTGCACTGACTTAGCAGAGTAGATTTTCGAGGGTTGTAAGTGGAGCGAAGTCTTCTTGGCTTCGAACTTTTGCTTCTGCGAAGCCTGTGTTCGGAGCTGTCGAAGCACCTCCCAACCAGACCTTCGAAGGTTGTGTTCGAAGCTTGTTCCGCACAAGACAGGATTTAAACCGAAGGCTGTTTTTAGCCTGAAATTTTAAAAGCTCCCATTCACCCCCCCTCTGGTCGCCGTTTCCGGTCCAACACGTTCAAAATGAGGGAAAAAAGAAGAGGAGGAAAAAGACTAAGATTACTGATGCGATCTCTAGTGCGAAGTCCAAACCGACTAGAAAGTCTAGGTCTGGTCCTGCCAACTCTGATGTGTGCCACCATTGCCACAAGCCTGGACATTGGAAGCGCAATTGCAAGGTGTACCTGGAAGAGCAGAGGAACAAAAAGGGAAGTGGGACTTCCGCTTCGGGTATTAATGTTATTCAAATTAATCTTGCTACTCGTCCAAATGATTCATGGGTATTTGATACTGGATCGATGATTCATACTTGCAAATCATTGTAGGGGCTGAGTAGAGTAAGAAAGTGTGCAAGTGGCGAGCTGGATATCTGCATCGGGAATGGTGCGAAGGTTGCAGCGTTCGCCGTCGGCGTTTATTCACTATCGTTATCGTCATGATTAGTTTTGGAGTTAAATAATTGTTATTTCATTCCCGCCTTAGGCAGAAACATTATCTCTTCTTCATGTTTAGAGGATGATGGTTTTGAATTCGTAATAAACAACAAGAGTTATTCAATATTTTCGAATGGAATGCTCTATGGTGTTTGTTTATTAGTGAATGGATTGTATATTCTGAGTCTTGACAAAGCACACGTTTATAACATTAGTACTAAAAAAACAACGACTCAATGATTTGAATCCCACCTATGTCTAGCATTGTCATTTGGGTCATATAAATGAGAAGCGTGTACAGAAGATCCATAGTGATTGTTGGGGGAATATATTTCCCTTGAACAGGGGCCAAATGACGTCAGCCTCCGACAAGTTCGGCCCAGAGCCCAGCACTGTCGGAGCCTGTTTTCTCTCTAAGTGTTGTTTTCAGGTCCCAAGGTGCCTTTCAGGCCCTGTAGCTCCGGAGCCCTCAGATCGGGAGGTCCGACTCGGAGCCCCAGTTCGGGCGCAGGAGGCCGCCTCCCGGAGCCAGTCCGAAGGACACCCTCCGGGCGCAGGATGCCGGAGGCCACCCTCCGGGCAAAGAGTGCCGGAGGCCACCCTCCGGGCGCAGGACGCCGGAGGCCACCCTCCGGGCGAAAGATGCCGGAGGCCGCCCTCCGGAGCATGCTTCGGAGCCCCCCTCCGGGGTACACTTCGAAGCCTTCTCCTCCGCAAGCCAGCCTTCGGACCCTGTCAAGACTGTTCGAAGCCAAGGCTCCGAGACCCCAGTTCGGAGTTCACCTTTGATCCCTGTTCGGAGTTAGCCTTCGAGCCCTGTTCGGAGTTAGCCTGCGGGCTCCCTTCAGAGCTCCTCAGAGCAAGCCTCCGGACCCTTTCCAGCCTGTTCGGAGCTTTGTTCGGAGCCTTGTTCGGAGCATGCTTCGAAGCCCCCCTTCGGGGTGCACTTCGAAGCCCTCTTCGCAGCCTCTGCCAGAAGGACTCCGGCCCCTACTTCGAAGCTCAAGAAATATCTATGTATATAGGCCATACAGGGGGCCCCGCCGCCCCTGGTATGTCGTTTAGCCGGTCAAAGCCTGGCGCAGTCTGACACGCCTGTAAAGCTGTAAAGCTGCAAAGTACCTTTGTACCGTAGCTAGCCCCTTCTCCCCTCTTTGCCCCTGTAAGCCTAGGGCTCATAGAGGGCATCCCGGTCCTTTCCTTTGGCCTGTGCGCCTATAAAAGCAGGGCCAAGCCCTTGTAACAGGAACACAGGCTCCAGGGGGCCAAGAAACCCTGATGTCGCTCCATTCTGGGGCATGCCATGCCAAATCCACTACAAACTGGACGTAGGGTTATTATCTCTCAGGAGAGGCCCGAACCAGTATAAACCCTTTTCTCCTTCTGTTAGAACCCATCGAGGTTCATTCTCCACATCACACTCCACTACACAGAAACCTGCTGGAACTAAAGCAATTGTTCCAACAGTTGGCGCCGTCCGTGGGGACCTTAGTCCTAGAAGCTAAGTTCTCTACCACTGCCTGCAGCCCGAAGTGCACCTGAGGGGGGAGCTTCGAGGCGTTCTTGCTTCGCGCACCCTCCGGCAAGGGGCTTCGAGTGCAGCTCGAAGGCCACCTTCGTCTTCCTCCATCCTTCACATACCGGAGCCCACTCTCCGGCAAGGGGCTCCGCTCCACGCTTCAAAGGTCGTCAAGCCCCAAGGGCTACAAGGTACGTACCGCCCGAAGCCTTACTTCGATGCATCAATCTGCAATTACCTTAATATAAGTTCGAAGCCCTCCTTCGCCTTTGCTCCATCTTGTTGAAAAACCAAAGCCATGCTTCGCCTTATTTGAAACCGAAGCCATGCTTCGCCTTATTTGAAACCGAAGCCATGCTTCGCCTTATTTAAAATCGAAGCCATGCTTCGCCTTATGTTAAAACCGAAGCCATGCTTCGCCTTATTTAAAACCGAAGCCTTGCTTCGCTTTACAAAATCCGGAGCACCCCTCCGAAGCCTACACAGCGCCCCCGGGCCCGTAGCAGTGGGCTTTGAGACTTCCGAGCGACGGCTCGGCAAGTCCGGGATTCCAGGCTCCGGCTTGATGCATCCCCGGGTCGAAGGTGGCCCAGGGTCATAGGTGGCCCAGAGTCGAAGGTGGCTCAGAGTCGAAGGTGACTCACATTATCACAGGTTCGGTGAATCCACACCAAAAATATCCTTCTCATTACAGGACCAAGTTCCGAATCCTTGCTTCATTATCCAAGCACGCTCCGAAGCCTGGCTTCGCGTGCTCATATACTATACGCCTAAGCATCCCGAAGTCATACTTCGCTAAAATCTAAGTGCGTTTCAGAGCCTCACTCACGCACAACATCCAAATCCTAGCATGCCGAAGCATGCTTCGCTTAACTTGGTTGTGCTGAAGCCTTGCTTCGCACCAAGTTAGCGCGATCGAAGCCCAAAAGAGGCCTTCGCTCAGTGAAATTCCGAACAGCCGAAGCCCTGCTTCGCACCAAATTAAAGCATTCAAAGCCCAAAGTGGCCTTCGCTTAAATAAAATTTCATGCGTCGAAGCCGCTGAAAGGCGCACCCTTCGCATCTCTTATTTCTTGCCCGCACCAGCAACGGCTAAATCCCTAGCTGCCACGAGCAAAGGGGGGAAGCATGTATGCGAGGTGTGCGAATGTAATACGCAATACGAGCGTGACAAGCTAAAACGATCGAAGCCAATCAATACGAAACATACAGACGAAGTATGCAAATATAACAAACTCCATTCATTGTATATTGAGAAGTGTGCTACAAACATACTTCGAAAGCAAAACTACGTATAATCTGTATCTAAACCTAAGAAGAACCGCGTGCGAGGCCCCAACCCTCGCTTGCCTCTTTTTTGGCCAGGGCCACCTCGGCTGGACGTTGCCTCGTCGGAACCCGCTCTCCCTCGACCAGCCCGTCCAGGCTCTGAAGCCCGTAAGCTCCGTCTTTCACTTTGCAGGTCACTCCAAGTTAGCGAAGCAGGCGGTGCCGTATCGAAGGCAGAGAAGTCTAGGGCTTCGTCGCCTGCTAAGGCCGTTCGCGAAGGCAAAGACAAAGGGCCCTGGAGGGACTCCGTCTTCACAGTGGCTAGTAAATCCTGAGCTACTTCGGAGATGGCTTCGCCGTTAGGCCCCCTCGGAAGCTTAAACCGAGGGGGGCCTTCGGAGCTAGCTACTTCAAGGATCGCCCACAGCTGTTGAAGCTCTTCGGAGTCCTCGAGAACTTCGAGGTCTACGCTCGGAGTCTGAGCCTGGGCAGGTATAAAAAACCCCCGCATTCATATTAATAAGCTGATAGAATTTTTACAAGCCTGCAGCTAAGTATTACAAAAGGCCTAAGGAGATCTACACCTTCGGAGGCGGAGGTGCCGAAGTCGAAGGCTGATCAGGCGCCGCAGGCGCTTTGGCTCGGCGATGTCGAAGGGCCTTCTGGAGGTCGAGGACTGCTTCGCAGCCTTGCTCCTTCCAGGGTTCCTGCAGCCGCCGCCAGGCTCCACGAACTTCGGCTGGAGGCGTCACCAAGTGCGAACCCCCGAAGGCCACTGGGGTCACGGAGGTTGCCGCCCGAAGGTGGTCGCAGCCCACGGCATGGAGCATATGCAACACCCCTTGACCCGCGACGTGGCCGGCCATAAGAGCGAAGCCCGTCAGCGCTTCGTCTGCTATCGAAGCCGCAGTCTTCAAAAAATCGGCGCGGTCCCCAATCGGGTCCTAATCGCCAAAGTCCGGAGCCCGGCACTTGGTCCCTATTTTCTCAAGGACCTCGGTCAGGCTCTGGGTGGCCTCGCCAAGATTGGCCACGACGAAGCTCTCAAGATCCTGAGCCCGTTGGCGGAGCTCCTCGTTCTCCTTCGCCTGTCGGGCCTCGGCATCCTTCGAAGCCTGGAGCTCCGCGCGAAGCCGAGCCATCTCCGAGGCCAAGGCTTCCTTCGCCTCAGCAGCCGAAGCCTCGGCCCGCCTCCGCTTCTCGGCTTCCTCTAAGACCCCGCGGCGAAGGGCCTCCTTCTCCTCTGCGAGGCTCTCCATCCGCCTGTCGGCAGCAGTCGAAGCGGCTGCGTTCAGTGCGAAGGCCTGCAGAAATTCAGGAAGTCATAAGTACCAACGAAAAGCTAACATATAGTTCGAAGCTGCAAGGGTCTTCGCTCACCCGCATGATGACTTCATTCGAGCTGACAAAGAGATCCGTGGGGTCTCGGTGGCTAAGCTGGGCCACCAAGTCCCCCTCCTCCGCAGAAGCACAAGCCTTGCGGAAACCGCGGATCGCCGCCACCGTCACGCACCCCCTTGGCTTGAAAGGGTGAACCACGGCCACGGTCGCCTCTGCGGGCTCCGGCGAGGCAGGGCTCAAGCCCACCACGTCCACTTCTTCTTCACCTCCAGGGACCTCGCGGCCACCGCTGCCTTCGTCGTCGGACGAAGCACTCTCGGAGTCCGAATCGCTGTCGTTGCTACTGCTGCCGCCGCCGCTGCTCAAAGCTTCCGTGGGCTTCGCTTCGGCAGGCGTCGATCCACCTTCACCTGCCGGCTTCGCCACGGTGGGCCTCGCATCGTCTTCGTCCTCTGCAGGGAGCCAAGTCAAAATCCGCATATTGAAGAAAGCATGCAAAAGAAAAAAGGGTTTACCATCGTCGGAGATCTCTTGAAAGGAGGATGGGGCCAAGTGTGCCCTCCAGCTCCTTCGCTACGAAGCTGGCGCATCCACCTCCGCGCCCGAGGTTGGTTCCGCCGGGGCATCCGTGGCATCCTTGGCGGCCGGAGTGCGCGCATCGGCCTTCACCGCCGAAGTCCTCGCCGCCAGGTGCTTCGCTTCCTTCATGGAGGCCGGAGTAGTTGTGGGCTTCGCCGCAACCTCCCCCGAATTAGAAGCTTTGGCCGCGGGGACCTCTGGCCGAGGTCCCGAAGAATCCGCGTCGTCCTCATCCCCCCTCTTCCTCTTGGCTCCGGCCGATGAGGTATCCAGGTGGGCGAAGTCTAGCAGGGCAGGGAGCCCTCCGAGGTCGAGCGCGGTCCATACCCTGTTCCAGCGCTCCCAGGACCCCACCAGTGCAAGGCGCTGGTTCTGCTCCTCGGGGGTCGGAGTCCCGACGACTCGATCCGCCGCCGCGATGGCCTCCTCCGGGGTCCTCATTTCGAGGTCGGCTTCATGAAAAGTTTGAGTTAGAAGCGAAAATCTACGAAGTATTAAAAGCAAAGAAATTGCGAAGCCTTACAGAAGCGGTCGAAGGCCAACTCGCTAAGTTCACCTCGACCCGAATCCTGAAAGAGCCCCTCCGGCCAAGAGCGCGCGAGGGGACTAAGCCGGAGGGTGATGAACGCCTCCACGAGGTCCCTCATACTCATCTTCGTCGCCACTCTCCGTAGCAGCGAGATCCTCGAGCGAAGGATGTCTTCGCTGGTCTTCACCACCCCTTCGCGCCGGTACAAGATGTGGGCGTTAGTACTCCGAAGGGGGGAGTTCGCGCCGACGGAGGCGTAGAACCACTCCTGATCCCACCTCGAGTACCATTTGTTGTTTACAGCCCTCGCTGGGAAGGCGTCTTGGTACTCCTTCCGAAGCTGGAAGTTGGCACTGTCGAAGGCCAGCGCCCTCTTGACGCGGTCCATCCCCTCCCTCGGCTTCGGTTGGCAGTTGGCGTCATGGAGGGCGACAAAGACATCCGTGCGGCCCTCGCAGCCCTCGGCCCTCATGGCCCACTCGAAGACGGCTAACCTCGCCACTGCGTTGGGCGAAAGCTGAGGGAGCTCAAGGTTGTAAGCCTTGAGGACTTCGCTCAGCATCCCCACCGCAGGCAGTCCGAGGCCGGCCTCGAAGAAGGCCTCGAACACCACCACCTCGTCAGCACGAGGCCTCGGCTCAGCCTCCGACTTCTCCGGGACCCGAAGCTAGATCTTTGCCGCGATCTTCCCTTCGCAGGCCCTCCGGACCGACTCCTCCGTGGAGATCGAGGCCCTCATCTCCAGGGTCTGCTCGAACTTGTCGGAGGGCGTCCGAAGGTCCCTCGGCCCCAGCCGCCTAGGCGCAGTCTTCGTCGCCGCAACCGCCGCTGCCTGCACCTGGGCGGAGCCCGAGCTCGAGCCCAAGGCCAGAGACTTCGCCACCGCCTTCTTCGGCATGTTGACGGGACTTCGCCGCGAAGGGCTAAGACTAGCGAAGCTAGGAAGAAGAGGAGAGCGAAGGCTGTAAGGCGACGAGAAGGAAGCAAATGAAGGTGTGCCGGAGCCGCACGCGGTAAGCCCCTATTTATAGGCGCGGTAAGAATTCCAACCGTCGTGGGCCGAACCCACCGCCAGGTGGGCCTCCAACGAAAGAAAATCGGCCCAGAGCAAGGTAACGGTAACTTTTTTGACCGTTGCGGAGCCGTTTGGGCTTCCCGAGGCCATTCTGGCAACTAGCGCGGGCATTTATTACCCCCGGTTATCGAGGTCACCTTCGGTCCAGGCTCCGAAGGTATGTTTTCTCTGATGTTGTGTTTTCAGGTCATTTGTCCTAAAGGGCGCGTGCACCCCTTCGTCCCGAAGGCCTACACGCGAGGGGCTACTGTTGGGGGAATATATTTCCCTTGAACAGGGGCCAAATGACATCAGCCTCCGACAAGTTCGGCCCAGAGCCCAGCACTGTCGGAGCCTGTTTCTCTCTAAGTGTTGTTTTCAGGTCCCAAGGTGCCTTTCAGGCCCTGTAGCTTCGGAGCCCTCAGATCGGGAGGTCCGGCTCGGAGCCCCAGTTCGGGTGCAGGAGGCCGCCTCCCGGAGCCAGTCCGAAGGCCACCCTCCGGGCGAAAGATGCCGGAGGCCGCCCTCCGGGAGCCAAGTCCGGAGGCCGCCCTCCGGAGCATGCTTCGGAGCCCCCCTCCGGGGTACACTTCGAAGCCTTCTCCTCCGCAAGCCAGCCTTCGGACCCTGTCAAGACTGTTCGAAGCCAAGGCTCCGAGACCCCAGTTCGGAGTTCGCCTTCGAGCCCTGTTCGGAGTTAGCCTTCGAGCCCTGTTCGGAGTTAGCCTGCGGGCTCCCTTCGGAGCTCCTCAGAGCAAGCCTCCAGACCCTTTCCAGCCTGTTCGGAGCTTTGTTCGGAGCCTTGTTCGGAGCATGCTTCGAAGCCCCTCTTTGGGGTGCACTTCGAAGCCCTCTTCGCAGCCTCTGCCAGAAGGACTCCGGCCCCTACTTCGAAGCTCAAGAAATATCTAAGTATATAGGCCATACCGGGGGCCCCGCCGCCCCTGGTATGTCGTTTAGCTAGTCAAAGCCTGGCGCAGTCTGACACGCCTGTAAAGTTGTAAAGCTGCAAAGTACCTTTGTACCGTAGCTAGCCCCTTCTCCCCTCTTTGCCCCTGTAAGCCTAGGGCTCATAGAGGGCATCCCGGTCCTTTCCTTTGGCCTGTGCGCCTATAAAAGTAGGGCCAAGCCCTTGTAATAGGAACACAGGCTCCAGGGGGCCAAGAAACCCTGATGTCGCTCCATTCTGGGGCATGCCATGCCAAATCCACTACAAACTGGACGTAGGGTTATTATCTCTCAGGAGAGGCCCGAACCAGTATAAACCCTTTTCTCCTTCTGTTAGAACCCATCGAGGTTCATTCTCCACATCACACTCCACTACACAGAAACCTGCTGGAACTAAAGCAATTGTTCCAACAGTGATGAACTTTTGGAGTCATTTGATTTTGAAACATATGACACATGTGAGTCTTGCTTACTTGGCAAAATGACAAAGACGCATTTCACTGGACAGTGTGAGAGGGCGAGTGAGCTATTGGCCATAGTACATACCGATGACTTTAGTAGATGTGGCTATGTCTACTTGATGAGGCATAAGTGGGAATCCTTCGAAAAGTTCAAGGAGTTCCAGAATGAAGTACAAAATCATACGTGCAAGACAATTAAATTTCTATGATCAGATCATGGGGGTGAATATTTGAGACATGAGATTAGTGATCATCTGAAGTAGTGTGGAATTGTTCCACAGCTAACTACACTCGGCATGCCCCAATGGAATGGGATGTCTGAGCGGAGAAACCGCACTTTGTTGGACATGGTGCGGTCCATGATGAGTCACGCTGAACTTCCATTATCCTTTTGAGGTCATTCTCTAGAAACAACAGCTTTCACGATTAATAAAGTTACATCTAAGTCAGTAGAGAAGACACAGTTTGTCTTTTCTAAAGATTTGGGTGTGTGAGGTGTATGTCAAATGTATGACGTCTGACAAGCTCAGTCCTTAGTCTAACAAGTGCTTCTTTGTGGGGTATCCTAGGGGAACCAAAGGGTATTGTTTCTATAATAGAGAGGAGGGCACAGTGTTTGTCGCTCGAAATGGTGTGTTCCTTGAGAAAGTGTTTCTCTCAAAAGGAGTTAGTCGGAGGACTGTGCATCTCGAAGAGGTTCGAGAGCCACTGTAAAGTGTTCCAGATCCCACTGAACAAGAGCAGGACGCGCAAGATGTTGTAGACCCCGTTCTGGATGCGCTAGCCCCATGAAGGTCTAGGAGAGTAGTCCGTGCGCCAGAGAGGTACATGTTATTGACCACTAGGCATCACGACGTGTTGTTGTTGGACAACGACGAGCCCAAGACCTATTCAGAAGCAGTGATGGGACCAAACTCTACGAAATGGCTTGGATCCATTGGATCTGAGTTGGAGTCCATGTGAGTTAACCAAGTTTCGAACTTGGTTGATCCACCCGATGGTGTAAAAACCATTGAGTGTAAATGGATCTTAAAAAAAGATAGGCGTTTATGGAAATATTCACATCTATAAGGAACGATTGGTGGCGAAAGGTTTTAGACAGATTGAAGGTGTTGATTATGATGAAACGTTTTCGGCCGTCTTTATGCTTATGTCTATTTAGATCATCCTAGCTATTGCTGCATTTTATGATTATGAGATATGTAAAATGGATGTCAAGACGGCTTTCCTGAATGGAATCCTAAGTGAGGATGTGTACATGACACAGCCTGAAGTTCTTGATAGTCCAGGAAATGCTGGGAATGTTTGTAAGTAGCTAATGTCCATTTATGGATTGAAGCAAGCTTCTCGGAGTTGGAATCTTCGCTTTTATGAGGTAGTCAAAGGGTTTGGCTTCATAAAGAATGAAGAATAACCTTGTGTTTACACGAAGGCTAGTGTGAGCTCACTTGTGTTTCTGGTCCTATATGTGGATGACATAGTGTTAATTGGAAACAACATTCCTTTGTTGAATGTTGTCAAGACTTCATTGAAAAATAGTTATTCGATGAAAGATCTTGGAGAGGCAACATACATTTTGGGCATAATGATCTATAGAGATAGATCAAAATGGTTAATTAGATTAAGCCAAAGTATGTACATTGACAAGGTTTTGAAACGGTTCAAAATTCAGAATTCTAATAAGAGTTTTCTACCAATGTTGCATGGTATTTCTCTTAGTAAGACTCAGTGTGCTGCGACATCTGATGAGCTAGAGAAGATGAGTGTGATCCCGTATGCCTCCGCAATTGGATCCATCATGTTTGCCATGTTATGTACACGCCCAGATGTGTCATATGCTCTAAGTGTTATGAGCAGGTACCAATTGAACCTGGGTGAAAGTCATTGGGCTGTAGTAAAGAGTATCCTTATGTACTTGAGAAGGACTGAGGACTTGTTCCTAGTATACGGTGGTGAATAGGAGCTAGTTGTAAGTGGTTACACGGATGCTAGCTTTCAGACCGATAAAGATGATTCTCGATCACAATCTAGTTTTGTGTTCTGCCTCAATGGATGCACAGTGAGTTGGAAGAGTTCCAAGCAAGAGACAGTGGCCGAGTCTACAACATAAGCTGAGTATATCACTTCTTCAGAAACTATAAAGGATGTCGTTTGGATTTGAATGTTTGTTTCTGAGTTGGGTGTTGTTCCTAGTGCGTCTAGTCCAGTGGACCTTTATGGTGACAATAGTGGTGCAATTGTGCATGTCGAGGAGCCTAGATCACACCAGAAATCCAAACATATACTTCAGCGATATCACCTGATTCGTGAGATCATTGAGAGAGGTGATGTGAAGATTTGCATGGTGCACACAGATTTGAACATGGAGGATCCATTGACGGAGCCTCGTCCATAGCCCAAGCATGAGGCGCACATGAGCTCCATGGATATTAGATACTTGTGTGAGTGAGTCATGTGTTTGTGGAAGATGCTAGTAGAGTCTATGCTAATGTATGAGGATAATTGTTATCTTGTCCCTTGAATAAATATCATTTGCATTTAATTGATGAGTACGACTTATTATGTGAAACTATTTGCTTTATGATGATGTTGTTCAAAAGGGTCCCTAATCTTGTCATTTTGTGGGGCAGTGATGATACATGGATTAGTACATCTGACTGATTGATGATTGTGTTTCACATATCATAAACATAGAGATGTCAAATCAGTGATGTGGACACATGTTGGTGAACATGGTGTTGGATAGACCCACTTGAGATACTGCTGGGATTGTTATTGTAATGTGCCAACAGTTGTCATCTCAAATGGTGTACTTGCAGAGTCCTTAGACCTGAGATCGTCATTTGATTCCAAAATGCATAGTGACACACTTAAATGCTTCCTAACGCTATTCCATAACAGGGTAGTTATAAGGGTTGTTTTCATGTGTGTTGTGAAACATGTCTTGTGATATGAGCGGTCAAGATGGAATTTACCCCTCCGAATAATGGGAGAGTCTTCTCTGGGCCCCTCAAGGTATTGGATTGGAAAAGTGCATGGCCATGCCACTATGACTAAGGAGTTAGTGATGATTTGAATTCGATACTTGATCGAGTGAAAATGTAAAGTTAACCAACAAGGGTGGCATGTATCTCGCCTTGAGCTTGACTGACGGCATGTGGTAAAGGGACTGGTGCTTGTGTATATCAAGGTTCATGAAAATTTGATTTTGTATGCTTTCGGGGGTCAATATGTGTTGCTAGGTATCGATATTGATCAGTGAGTCGGAAACGGTTTCCCATGAACATCCACTAGTGTATGAACCTATCAGGTCACACACTTAAGGGGATGGATTAAAAACATGCAAAGAATTGGTTCTTGTGCAAGTGGGAGATTGAAGGTTATGCCCAAGAAAATTCCATGTATCGGAAGTTCCGGTAGAGAGTATCAGAAGTTCCGGTTATTTTCTGGTCTCGATACAGAGAGCAAATGTTGCTTCAGAAGTTCCGACAAGACAGAAGTTCCAATTCGGAATAGGGGAATTTTTGTACTGATTGGAAGTTCTGATATGGTATCGGAAATTCCGAGGTGGGCGATAACAGATTGGATCTATTGTGTGTCGTACTGTATCAGGAGACCTAAAATACCCTGTCGGAAGTTCCAATCTAGGATCAGAAGTTCCGACGTGGGCTAACAGATTGGATCTGTTATGGTTTTTAGGGTTTTGGGAAGAGCACAACCAAGGGCCTCTCGGCTCTATAAAAGGAAAAAGGAGGACATCTTGGGGCAAGCAATAAGCCTAGATTAGACCTAGTCACCATAGAGTTCTCTCCTTTCTTTGATGATCTCAAACGTTGAGGTCAAGAATCCTCGTCTCTCACGTGCGGTGCTAACACGCTGCCATGAGAGGTACTCCGTCACTGTACGTGTGGACTTCATGGAGGCATTGCTCCAATAGCGTTGCTCATGTATATCTACATGCAAACAACTACGTCGTCTTCATCAAATCGATCGGCCAAGGACGGCAATGACGAAGCGAGGAGAGGCTTGATGCGCTACTCTGACATCTTCATCCACTGCACCTAGCACATCTCATTCTAGAAGGTACTGATCCATCATATCACACACGCATGAGTCTTGGGCCTAGGGCGTAAAATTTTGAATTTACTAGCTAGCGTAGCTCCCCTATTCCCCAACACCTCGCTGATGATACCCTGCTGCGGTACCTTGCAGCAATAGGCTTCACCATAAGTTTCGTGCTCATTTGGGAAGCGGAAGTAGATGGGAAACCTATTCAAAATACGGTATACTTCGTTTCCGAAGCGTTACCAGGGGTGAAGACAAGGTACTCTGACCTTGAAAAATTTTGTATGCACTTTTAATGGCTTCGAGGAAGCTGCGGTATTATTTTTTAGCCCATAATGTAATCGTGCCACATCTTACCCCCTCGAAGACATGCTCCGCAGCAAGGACTCCACCGGGAGGATAGGGAAATGGGCTATCGAGCTAGTCCCTTTCGCCATATCCTTCACCACGCAAACAACAATTAAATCATAGGTGATTGCCGATTTCGTGGCATAATGGACTCCGCTTGCCATTTGGGATCCGGAGGGGCCAAGCAAAGGAGTGTGGACCATTTACTCCGATGGCGCATACGAGGTTTCTGAAGCAGGTGCTAGAGCCATGATCATCTCGCCTTTGGGCCAAAAGGAAATGTATTCTGCGAGGCTCAACTTTAAAGCCACAAATAATGTAGCAGAGTATGAGGGAGTCTTATTGGTCCTCCAGAAAGCGTGCGCACTTGGCGCCGCTCGAGTTACTGTCAAAACAAACTCCCATATTGTTGTGGGGCACATGGATAAAAGCTTTCAAGCTCGACACCCTAACCTCATAGCATAGTTGGTCGAGATCCAGAAGACCGAAGCAGCATTCAGAGGAATAATTTTTCAAAGCATTCCAAGGGGAGACAACAAAGAAGCTAATGCCTTAGCCGAGGCAGTAGCCGGAGGCCAGGATGTCCCGGCAGGGGCTTTTTTTGAAGTAATATCCACCCCTTCAGTGCCACAACCATCCCCGACCAAAGTCCTTTGTGTGCCTAACAACGATTGGTGAAGTCCAATCATGAGCATGCTACGTGACGAAGCCATTTTTCCCGAAGGCCCTGACCTATCAAGATTGCAATCAAGGATTCAATGCTACCACATCATCAACAACATCCTCTACAAGTCTGGAGTGTGCTCATCGCTAGTATGATGCATCACCCAGCCCGAAGGTGAGGAAATACTTTGTGATATTCACGAAGGGCTATGAGGTAGCCACTTGGCGCATCGGGCCCTTGCCGAGAAAGCACTTTGTCAAGGGTTATATTGGCCAACAATCATGGTTGATGTTGAAGTCCTCATGCACACTTGTCAAGGGTGCCAGTGTATGGGAAGGCGAATCCATCGCCCCTAGTATCCTTACAGGTCATCGCCCTAGTCTGGCTCCTGGCCAGATGGGGGATGGACTTAATCAGACCCTTCCCAAAAGCAAAAGGGAGTTCGAAGTTTGTAGTAGTTGAGAAACCAAGGGTTGGTTTCGGTGTTTTGTGATGAGTGATTGACAGGCTTTTTACCCTCTGTTCGAAGGGGTACCTCCGAAGGGTGTTCGGAGGTTGGACCTCCGAAGTGTGTTCGGAGGTGGTCTCACCGAAGTATGTTCGGTGTTTGCTTGCTGCAGCTGTGCAGCGGAGTGTGCCTGTCGGTGGGGTCCGACAGTACGCGATTATTGGGTTCGTACCGAAGGGTTCGGTACTTTGGGCGGTACACCGGAGTGTGTGCCGGAGGTTGCTAACCCGGAGAAGTCTCCGGAGTACTGGAAACACTTGTTTGCTTGTTGGTGGTGCGCAGGGACTTCGGAGGCGACGGACAAGGTTCGCAGCAGGTGAACCTGGGTCAAGCGGGAGGCTTGATGCCAGGGGAGCAGGGAGCTCCGTCACGGTGGCTACAAAGGTGGTCCGGGTCGGTCCTCGGGTCGAGGCGTACCAGGTGAAGGCAGAGAGTGCGGAGCGTGGCTCCGGCTGAAGGTGCTCCGAGACAAAGTCCTCGGAGGCGAGGCACTTCGAAGGTACTCCGAATGGAGTGACTTCGGAGTTGGTTGGATCAAGTCCTCTGCGGAGGCAAGGGTTCGAAGTTTTCTCCGGAGGGAGACACTCGAAGTTACCCGACGAAGGTCTCAGAAGTCGAGGCGCATCGAAGGCATGGTCCGGGTGAGGCTCATCAAGGAGTGTGCTCGGGGAGAGGCACTGCAACGAAGGGCTCATGGAATGCTTCATGCGGGGGCCTTGGACGAAGGAGGGACTTCGAAGGGTGGTACTCCGAAGGTGGGGCTTCGGAGTGAGGAAGGCTTCGGAGCGAGGCTAGCTCCGGAGCAAGGTTGACTTGAGGTGTTTCGACCTGCATGGCTTCGGTACACGGTCTGACGGAGTTCGAGCTGGGAGTAGCTGCGAAGCCGTGGTGGTCCACTCCGGAGGTGTTAGTGCGAAGGCCCAAGGGCTTTGACGGCTTCGGCTCAAAACCGTCACTATATCGGAGGTCATCTTTGGTGAAGCGAAGGCCATCTGGCTTCAGGCTTCTCACCGAAGCTACCGCACCCTCGCGTGCGAAGGGAGGATTCCAGAAGGTCAAAAGACTGCAAAGGCTGACACTGTCTGCTCTGCAAAAAGCTGACGCTGTCCCCTCTGCAAAGCTGACAGAGAAGCCTCCAGAATAAAGGTGGACTACCTTTTGTACCCCTTAGTTCTGTAGAGTCAAAATCAATGTAAACCCTAGGGGTAGTGTAGTCATTTCCTTTGGGTGAACTGTGGGCTATAAATATGGGGGCTCGGTAGGAAACATTTAACACTTTGAGCATTTACTGTTGAGCTCCTGTAGCCACACACTTCGTGTACGAAGCCCAGCACCAGTTGCTGCTGCCAAGTACTTGGTCGAAGTCCTCAGAAGCGTGTCCACTCTTGCGAAGGGTGAAGTGCGAAGCCTGCTCGTAGCACCCTGTGTGCGGAGCCTGCACTGACTTAGCAGAGTAGATTTTCAAGGGTTGTAAGTGGAGCGAAGTCTTCTTGGCTTCGAACTTTTGCTCCTACGAAGCCTGTGTTCGAAGGTGTCGAAGTACCTCCGAACCAGACCTTCGAAGGTAGTGTTCGAAGCCTGTTCCGCAGAAGACAGAACTGAAACCGAAGGCTAGTTTTTAGCCCGAAATTTTAAAAAGCTCCCATTCACCCCCCTCTGGTCGCCGTTTCCGGTCCAACAATTGGTATCAGAGCGGGTTAAGATCACCAGTTGACCTTAACCGGTTTTGTGATCTTTTGGTGACATGGATAGAGGCAGTAAAATTCCTCTGTTCGATGGGACTGATTTTGCATACTGGAAGGTGCGCATGGAGGCTTACTTGTTAAGCCAAGGAAATGCAATTTGGGAGATTGTGGACTCACAATACTCCATCCCTGAGACTCGCACCTCTCAGACTGAGAAGGATCAGTATAATGCCAATTCCAAGGCAAGAAACATAATGTTCATCGGTTTGAGTAGAAGTGAGTTCGATAGGGTGCAGCACCTTAGGACTGCTAGGGAGATTTGGACAACGCTCACTGTCTTTCATGAGGGCTCTACTCAGATTAAGGCCAGGCGCCAAAGCACCTACAATCAATAGTATCAGCTGTTTGTGCAGGCACCTGGTGAATCTATAGATGCCATTTTTCTCGCTTTGACGCGATAGTGAGTAACTTGCGATCCAACGGGACGCTTGCTTACAGTGATCATGATAGGGCTATCAAGCTTCTCTATGCTCTTGACCGTAGCATATGGGAAGTAAAGATATCCAGCATTGAGGAGTCCACAGGTTATGACACATTGACCTGTGATGAACTCTTTAGCAAGCTGAAGTCCACAGAGATTGCCAAGGCATCTCTTACTGTGCACAGAAGCTCTTTGCCACAGCCATTGGCATTGGTTTCTAGCACTAGCCGTGGCACCACTGCAGAACCAAGCACATCTGGTACTTGTGTTTTTGCAGATGGTTTTGCTTTGTCCTCCCTGGTCTCCGTCACAAAGGAGCAGGTGGACACTCTAGCTGATGACGAGCTTGCTCTCATTGCCCGGAGGTTCACCCGTTTTTATCATGAGAGACGGGATCAGAGGAGAAGTGGTTTTGGTGGTTGTTTTGAATGCGGTGACACTTCTCACATCAAGGCTAATTGCCCCAAGCTCAAAAAGAGAGATGAGACTGAGCGCCCCAAATACCACAAAAAGGAGAAGAAGCCTTTTGTGAAGGGCAAGCGCGGCAAGATGGCTAAGAAAGTAGCCAAGGCCGCTTCCAGAGCCTTTGTTGCTGCTCTCAGCAACATCGACACGTCCTCAACTGAGGAATCGAGCTCTGAGGAGGAGGAGTCCCCAAGGAAGGAGGACAAGAAGGACAAGAAGGGACGAGACTTCACCGGCCTTTGCTTCATGGCCGACAGCGATCACAGCGGCGATGAGCTTGACTCATCTGAGGTAACACTATCATCTGACCAGCTACTAATTAAATTAGATGAGCTGAATGAAGTAGTGCTTGGTAAGGATAGATTACTTGTGCAAGCCGCTAGAGAAAGAAAAGACCTTAGACTTAGGTTAGAAAATGTTTCTACTGAATATGCCATGCTTAAGTCTAAGTTTAATGATGCTGAATGTGAGTCTTGTTCTGTTGTCATGAGTGAGCTTGCTCAGTTGCGTTCTATTCATGCTCAAACTCTTTCTGAGCTTGAGACTGCACAGAAGCAGCTTTTGGAGGTGGATTCTAGACCTCATGATATTATTGATTGCATGAACTGCTCTTTATTACGCGATAGCATTAATTTACGTGATAAGCATGTTCATGATTTAGAGGCTAGATTGGAGAGGGTCGGTAGTTCTAAGGATGTGCAGCCTGTGTGTGACACTTGCATCACCCTTAAGGACCAGCTAGGCACTGCTAGAGAGCGAGCTAAGAACCTCATGTCAGAAAATGAATACCTCCTTTCCGTGGTTAATAAATGCACTGAGGGAAAGGGGATGGATTTGCTCTTGGCCAAGACCAAGATGTGTGCTGACAGAGCAGGCGTAGCTCTAGGTTTGGGTTTTGAGAGGATACCTTCAGTTAGTGAAAACAAAACTGTTTTTACCTCTCCCACCACCCTAGAGAAAGAGAGAGCTCTGTTAGACACCCCATTAGCCAAAAAGCCTACCCATCCACCAAAGAAAACCACACCTCCTGCCAAGAAAAATCCTCCCAAGAAAACCACACAGAAGAAACCCAAGGAGCCTGTGAGAGTTGCTCCTGTGACCCATGAGAGTGCCCCCAGGAGAGTTTTTCACTGTTCCTACTGTCAGCGGGTCGGTCATTTGGTTGGGTTCTGTTTTCGTCGCATCAAAGATGAGCGACGCTCTCAGGCGATGAGGTACCAGGACATGCATTACCCATCTTTAGGTATGCATGAGTCTGAGTTTTACTATCGTCCTGCTTTTGAGGCTCCTCGTGCTTCTCGGAGAGGTTTTGCTCCTCGAGGTGTTCACCATGTTCCATATGGTGGTAGACCCCGGGCGAGTAGCTTTGTACCTCGTCAGAGTAGGAGACCTCGACATGTTGTTCATTCACAGCATGTAGGTAGACCTCGCACTTTGCATCATTCTGATTATTATGTGCGTAGACCATCTGCTTTTACTGTGCCTACTACTCGTGTCACTCAGTGCTGGATGCCTCGTCATTATTTTACTCACCCCAGCACTGAGCGATCGAGACGTTCTTATCATGTGTAGGCGACAGATCGAGGCTTGGAGGGCACGTGGATCATGGACTCCGGTTGTTCGCGCCACATGACCGGAGATGCAGCATGGTTCTCCAGCCTCACCACAACCAAGCAAAGGGAACATATCACCTTCGGAAACAATCGAAGGAGCAGAGTGAAAGGTAAAGGTGTGGTAAGAATCAACTCGAATTTCACTCTCAAAGATGTTGCTTTGGTTGAGAACCTGGGATACAATTTGCTGTCTGTATCTCAGTTGCTTGATGAGGGCTTCGAAGTGTGATTTCATCGCGATACTTCGCAAGTGCTCAATTCTGATGGCGTTGTGGTGTGTAAGATCTTTAGAGTTGGGAGACTTTTTGGAGCTGATTTTTCAGAGTCATCTGGTTCTTCTCATTGTCTTGTTGCACATTCGACTTCTGAGCTTTGGAAGTGGCATAGGAGACTAGGGCATATGAGCTTTGAGTTGCTCGCTCGTCTGAGCGCCCTAGGCCTGATCCGAGGATTGCCCAAGCTCAAGTTCGAGAAGAATTTAGTTTGCGCTCCTTGTCGACATGGTAAAATGATTGCCGCTTCGCATTCGCCAGTCACCACTGTGATGACTGAAAAACCCGGAGAACTTCTCCATATGGACACTGTAGGTCCCTCTCGGGTCAGTTCTTTAGGCGGCAAGTGGTATGTTCTAGTAATTGTCGACGATTTCTCTCGCTACTCTTGGGTCTTCTTTCTTGCCAGCAAGGACGAAGTGTTTTCACACTTTCGGAGCTTGGCTTTGAGACTTTTTACTGAACTCCCTGGTGCATTAAAATTCATTCGAAGCGATAATGGCACTGAGTTCAAAAATAGTCTCTTTGTTGACTTTTGCATGGAGCATGGCATTGAACATCAATTCTCTGCTCCACGGGTTCCTCAACAGAACGGTGTTGTTGAGAGAAAGAACCGCACTTTGGTTGAGATGGCTAGGACGATGCTTGATGAGCATAGGACTCCTAGAAAATTCTGGGCTGAGGCCATGAACACTGCTTGCTACATCTCAAACCGAATTTTCTTGCGCTCAATTTTAAATTTGACATCTTATGAGCTGCGTTTTGGGAGACAGCCCAAGGTTACTCATCTTCGAGTTTTTGGCTGTCGCTGCTTTATCCTAAAACGTGGTAACTTGGATAAATTTGAGTCGCGATCTTTGGACGGGATCTTTTTGGGTTATACTACTCATGGTCATTCTTATCGTGTTTGTAACTTGGAAACTAACACTGTCATCGAGTCATGTGATGTGACTTTTGATGAATCAACCCCCTCTGTTAGTTCAGCATTTGAACAGGCAAATGAACACGACATGGAACAAACCTTATTTGAAGAAGAAGATCCTGGAGATTTCGAGAATGAACCCCTGCTACCCTCGACATCGACCCCCGAAGCTGACCCCGCTTCAACTACTTCGGCACGAGGTCCCGAAGCGACTACCTCAACATCGGTCATCTTGGACCACTCCAACGCACAAGTTGAGGGGGAGACTGCATCTCGCCGCGAGGCTCCACATCATGTTCAAATGATGCACCCTCCCGAGCAGATCATTGGTGAGCTTGATCAAAGGGTAACACGTTCTCACGCTCATTTCACTAATTCTGCTTTTGTTGCTTCTTTCGAGCCTTTAGATGTTAGTCATGCACTTTCTGACTCTAGTTGGATCAATGCCATGCATGAGGAACTTGAAAATTTTGAGAGAAACCAAGTCTGGACTTTAGTTGATCCTCCACCAAATGTTCATTTCATTGGTACAAAATGGATTTTCAAAAATAAACAAGGGGAGGATGGGACAATTGTTAGAAACAAGGCTAGACTTGTAGCTCAGGGCTTTTCTCAACTAGAAGGGATTGATTTTACTGAAACTTTTGCACCTGTTGCTCGCCTTGAGGCCATTAGGATTTTGCTTGCCTTTGCGACATCCCGGGGTTTCAAACTCTATCAAATGGATGTCAAAAGTGCTTTTCTTAATGGCTTCATAGGTGAAGATGTTTATGTAAAACAACCCCCTAGTTTTGAAAACCCCAAGTACCCACATAAAGTCCTTAAACTTCATAAGGCTCTTTATGGACTCAAGCAGGCCCCTCGGGCTTGGTATGATAGACTTAAGTCTTTTCTGCTTGAGCGAGGGTATTTGATGGGCTCTGTTGATAAAACTTTGTTTACTCTCAAGCATGGCAAAGATTTCCTCCTAGTGCAGATTTATGTGGATGATATCATCTTTGGTGGCTCTTCTCATGCTTTGGTTGCCGAGTTTGCAGATACCATGAGCAGGGAGTTTGAAATGTCAATGATGGGTGAACTCACCTTTTTCCTTGGTTTGCAAATCAAGCAAAGCAAACAAGGTACTTTTGTCCACCAGACAAAGTACACCAAGGACCTGCTCAAGAAGTTCGACATGTCCGATGCGAAGCCCCTCGCCACTCCAATGGCAACATCTGTAGCACTGGACCCTGACGAAGATGGAGAAGCTGTAGATCAGAAGGAGTTCCAAAGCATGATCGGCTCCCTCCTCTACTTGACTGCTACGAGGCCGGACATACACTTCGCAGTGTGTCTGTGCACTCGTTTTCAGGCTTCACCACGAGCTTCGCACCGCCAAGCGGTTAAGCGCATCTTAAGGTATCTCAAACACACCCTTGAATTTGGCATATGGTATTCAGCGTCTTCATCTTTATGTCTTCGAGGTTATTCCGATGCGGACTTTGCTGGGTGTAGAATTGATAGGAAGAGTACCTCTGGTACATGTCATTTTCTGGGTACTTCACTGGTTTGCTGGTCTTCCCGCAAACAGTCTAGTGTTGCACAATCAACGGCTGAGGCCGAATATGTTGCTGCAGCTAGCTGTTGCTCTCAGATTTTGTGGATGGTTTCCACTTTGCGGGATTTCGGGTTAGATTATAAGAGTGTTCCACTTTTCTGTGATAACACTAGTGCTATTTGTATTGCAAACAACCCGGTTCAGCACTCCAGAACCAAACACATTGATGTACGGTATCACTTTCTCAGAGATCACAATGAGAAGGGTGATATTGAACTTCAATATGTTGATACCCAACACCAGCTTGCCGACATTCTTACAAAACCCCTCGATGCTTCTCGTTTTGCTTACTTGCGTGGGGAACTTGGCATTTGTCACCCTTACGGCATTTTGTGAGGGGGAGTTGTTTTAGA
This sequence comes from Zizania palustris, assembly GCA_019279435.1. NCBI lineage: Eukaryota > Viridiplantae > Streptophyta > Magnoliopsida > Poales > Poaceae > Zizania > Zizania palustris. The sequence goes on along the minus strand of JAAALK010000289.1, from coordinate 19,378,385 downwards.
TGGATGTGCCTTTGTCTAATTGTGTTGAAATTGCGTTCACATATTTTGCACTTATATGCCTGCTTCTAATTCATGAAATCATGTCAGCTCAGCTCTTTTTAATTCATCTGGAACATTCATGTGCATGGTGTTTTATTTTCAAAATCAACTCGTGCTCACTGCTTAGTCTTGAATCTAGCATGTTTAGGCAGGACTGCTTTAGCTATCTCTTATCTGCTTGACAGCGAGACACTGTTCATTGGATGCTAAAAATTGCAACTTGAAAAATTGTTCTACATCTTCATGGATATTCATAAAATGCCAAACAATTGGTACACTTAATTATAGTCAAAAATTCCATGATTTGCATGCTTTAAGTGAAAAGATCTAGGTGGGTTTGTTTGTCGCACTACCCTATTCTAGACTGCTTACCATTGCACATTGGTCTGAACTGGAATAGCGTAGTGTATGCCAAAATCTATGCCTTAAACTTCATATGGCTTTTATGCCTAGGCTTGGCCGGATTGGAAAGTATAAGGTGGACAAACAAATAACCCCTGGCACTAAGAAAAGAACAACAAAATTCATTGATTATCAAGTGTGCTTTTCAAGCTCCATTTGAACTGGACTTGTCTGTCTAGAGTAGAAATTGACTAGCTTTGCGCAGTCCTTGCTCCTACTTGTCTAGTTTCCTTGACTAAGTGGTGTTGCTTTTATTTCAAAACTGATCAAATCACATGCTTCATCATGTTTTTAGAGAATGTTAATTTGAGCTGAGCCCATGATCATTGGTGTTATTGTTGGCATATTTTTGCTTTATATGTCTTTGCAATTCTGCTCATTTCAAAGCTTTGCATCTTTTTCATGCTCCTTGATGCTTGCATTGCCAAAGGGGGAGAAATTCCGAAGAGACTTGCTACGTTCTCTGCCGCAAGGGGGCATAATTTCCAAAGGGGGAGAAAATTTGACATAAAGGCTCTTTATTGCCAAAGGGAAAATTTAACAAAAGGGGAGTTTTTATTGCCGAAGGGGCTTTTTACACTTGTGAGAAAGGGGGAGGAAAATTCTGTTGTCAAGTGACATGATTTGGCTCTTTTATGAGTTTTTATGGTCACTTGTGTGCTGAAAACTTTTAATTTTTCTTGAATTTGAATGTGGTTGTCAATGCACTCATCAAGGGGGAGATTGAGAAACCAAGGGTTGGTTTCGGTGTTTTGTGATGAGTGATTGACAGGCTTTTTACCCTCTGTTCGAAGGGGTACCTCTGAAGGGTGTTCGGAGGTTGGACCTCCGAAGTGTGTTCGGAGGTGGTCTCACCGAAGTATGTTCGGTGTTTGCTTGCTGCAGCTGTGCAGCGGAGTGTGCCTGTCGGTGGGGTCCGACAGTACGCGATGATTGGGTTCGTACCAAAGGGTTCGGTACTTTGGGCGGTACACCGGAGTGTGTGCCGGAGGTTGCTAACCCGGAGAAGTCTCCGGAGTACTGGAAACACTTGTTTGCTTGTCGGTGGTGCGCAGGGACTTCGGAGGCGACGGACAAGGTTCGCAGCAGGTGAACCTGGGTCGAGCGGGAGGCTTGATGCCAGGGGAGCGGGGAGCTCCGTCACGGTGGCTACGAAGGTGGTCCGGGTCGGTCCTCAGGTCGAGGCGTACCAGGTGAAGGCAGAGAGTGCGGAGCGTGGCTCCAGCTGAAGGTGCTCCGAGACAAAGTCCTCGGAGGCGAGGCACTTCGAAGGTACTCCGAATGGAGTGACTTCGGAGTTGGTTGGATCAAGTCCTCTGCGGAGGCAAGGGTTCGAAGTGTGCTCCGGAGGGAGACACTCGAAGTTACCCGACGAAGGTCTCAGAAGTCGAGGCGCATCGAAGGCATGGTCCGGGTGAGGCTCGTCAAGGAGTGTGCTCGGGGAGAGGCACTGCGACGAAGGGCTCATGGAATGCTTCATGCGGAGGCCTTGGACGAAGGAGGGACTTCGAAGGGTGGTACTCCGAAGGTGGGGCTTCGGAGTGAGGAAGGCTTCGGAGCGAGGCTAGCTCCGGAGCAAGGTTGACTTGAGGTGTTTCCGCCTGCATGGCTTCGGTACACGGTCTGACGGAGTTCGAGCTGGGAGTAGCTGCGAAGCCGTGGTGGTCCACTCCGGAGGTGTTGGTGCGAAGGCCCAAGGGCTTTGACGGCTTCGGCTCAAAACCGTCACTATATCGGAGGTCATCTTCGGTGAAGCGAAGGCCATCTGGCTTCAGGCTTCTCACCGAAGCTACCGCACCCTCGCGTGCGAAGGGAGGATTCCAAAAGGTCAAAAGACTGCAAAGGCTGACACTGTCTGCTCTGCAAAAAGCTGACGCTGTCCCCTCTGCAAAGCTGACAGAGAAGCCTCCAGAATAAAGGTGGACTACCTTTTGTACCCCTTAGTTCTGTAGAGTCAAAATCAATGTAAACCCTAGGGGTAGTGTAGTCATTTCCTTTGGGTGAACTGTGGGCTATAAATATGGGGGCTCGGTAGGAAACATTTAACACTTTGAGCATTTACTGTTGAGCTCCTGTAGCCACACACTTCGTGTACGAAGCCCAGCACCAGTTGCTGCTGCCAAGTACTTGGTCGAAGTCCTCAGAAGCGTGTCCACTCTTACGAAGGGTGAAGTGCGAAGCCTGCTCGTAGCACCCTGTGTGTGGAGCCTGCACTGACTTAGCAGAGTAGATTTTCAAGGGTTGTAAGTGGAGCGAAGTCTTCTTGGCTTCGAACTTTTGCTCCTCCGAAGCCTGTGTTCGAAGGTGTCGAAGTACCTCCGAACCAGACCTTCGAAGGTAGTGTTCGAAGCCTGTTCCGCAGAAGACAGAACTGAAACCGAAGGCTAGTTTTTAGCCCGAAATTTTAAAAAGCTCCCATTCACCCCCCCTCTGGTCGCCGTTTCCGGTCCAACAGTAGTAGCAATGGAGTATTTTTCGAAGTGGGTCAAAGTCGAACCCCTGACATCAATCACTTCGAATAATGTCTAGAAATTATTCTGGCAAAATATTAATTGCAGGTTCGGAGTACCAAGAATCTAACAATAGATAATGTCACGCACTTCGATGTCGAGCCCTTTAGAGAATTTTGCGACGACCTCGGCATTCAGCTATGTTTTGTGGTTGTAATACACCCCCAATCCAATGGAACCATTGAGTGAGCCAATGGGAACATCTTGTCTAGTTTAAATCGCCGCATAGTAGGCCTCGCAAAGGGGCTTTGGACCGAAGAGTCACCAAAGATTCTATGGTCTATTCACACTACTCAAGCCAGGTCAACGGGATTCACTCTGTTCCTATTACTATTTAGAGATGACGCCATGACTCCGACGGATCTTAAGGGGGCTCATTACGAATGACGGGACCCGAAGATGAGGACGAAAGACACACGTCACTGGACTTATCTGAAGAGACAAGGCTTCAGGCTGTGGAAAACCTGACGAAATATCAAGACCAGATGAAGCGTTCTTCGAGCTTCGGGCTTAAGGAAGTAATACCAAGACACCTCATTCTTCGAAGCGTTGTTGCTCCGGGGAATTTAGTTAACAAGTGGGAAGGCCCGTACCTTATACTTCGGTCAGGGTGACCAGGATCATTTAAACTAGCCAATTTATAAGAAGAAGAGTTGAAACATGCCTGGCATGCGGAGCACCTTAAACGCTACTTCACATAAGGGAAATTGTAAAGCAAAAGTCCATTCTTTTTAAAATAAAGGCTCCAATTCAACTCATGCACACCCCAAAACTAGACCCTACCGCGGTGGACACACCAAGGTACGGGAGGTATTGTTGTGAGGTATGGCATCTTCTTAACCAAACAATGGGATTCTTGACCATCGGTCCGAAGTATCCTAAAAAGAGTCAAAAGCGACCAAACAATGGGATTCTGGACCACCAGTTCGAAGCATCCTAAAAAGAGTCCAAAGTGACCAAACAATGGGATTCCAGACCACCGGTACAAAGCATCCTAAAAAGAGTCTGAAGCGACAAAACAATGGGATTATGGACCACTGGTCTGAAGCATCCTAAAAAGAGTCTGAAGTGACCAAACAATGGGATTCTAGGCCACTGGTCCAAAGCATCCCAAAAAGAGCCCAAAGCGACCAAACAATGGGATTCTGGGCCTCCAGACTAAAGCATCCTAAAAAAGGGTCCAAAGAGACCAAAATAAACAATTCCGGGCAATCAGGCCGAAGCGTCCTAAAAAGGGTTATAAGATTATGGGTCATCGTCCCGAAGCAACCTAACAATTACTATACAACCCCCTTCGGGAATGAACCCTTCCCAACCTACGAGATGTAATCCAAGCAATGCTAAGCATTGCACACGACCCACACCTACTTACAAAGGATGTCAGCCACCCGCAAAGGAGGGCAAGGGGTACAAGTACAATCAGACAACATCTCGTAAGATTGATCAATTAATGCCTTGTAAATTTTATTTCTTCGAAAACAAATATCTTACAATTACAAATCAATGATTAACAAGTTCTGATACTATGAAAACTCCGTATCCAACTTGAGGAGGAACCGAAGACCCCTTCGATCACAAAGGCTAGGCTGGTTCCTTCCGGACGTTGAAGCCCTTGCAGCTACCAAAGGTTTCTTAACCCTCTTCGTAGCTCCGTTCTTCGATCATTTCCCTTATTGGAAGCCTACAAGACCCTTTGCTCCTCTTAAAGCTCTACCTAGGTATGAAGCCTTTCGGGGCTAGGCTCCATAGGAACTGGCCTTTTCTCTCCGTCGGACCAGTCTGTGTCGAACCAGTCTACATACTTCGATGACGAAGAGGATATCTCTGCTATTTTCTACCCCTTTTCCTCCACTTTTATGATGGAAAACACCTCGTTAAGAATATCAAGCGCAATTTTTCCTAAGTCATCACGAGGAATAGAAAAGTGGGGGCATCTATCGGGTCTTAGGGCTTCGAAAATGGCCCACTAATGACGAAGCCCTTTAGTAGCATCGAATACCTCAAGATCGCAAAGCGAAGAGCAGGCTCGGCCCTAAATGCAAACACCCCCCAAAAAGTCCTTTTATTCATTAACTAAGAAACTTTATAGGACTTTACATGTAGTCCCTAAGGAGACTGCACCTTCGGGTCCGATGGAGGAAGGTCTGGGGAAGTTATCAGAGGAGGCTGTGTCCGCGCATGCTTTTGGCGATGGGTTTTGTCGATCCAAGCCTTCGTTGCCTCTCGGCCATCGGCTTTCTAGGCTGCCTAGAAGGAATTCCATGTAGTAGCAGCATTAGGCAAAGGAGACAGCAAGCGCTCGCCTCTAAAGTTGATGGGTGCCACCTCCATTACCGGAGAAATAGGCCCTCTGACATCCTCGAGATGATGAAGGATGCTGACAGCAGCCACCCTCCAAAAGATCTCCCCGTACCTAGCTGTGGTGGTCTCCATCATCCTCACCGCCACTTGGATAAGCTTCAATCGGTGAGCCAGGGGCTCATTTACAATGAAAAAATATAGAGGGCATGAAGTGCCAAATGCTTGAAGACGCCCTGAAGGACGTCCATAGTCTCGGTCACCACCCCATCGCACTTCGCCTGCTCCGCATGCAAGGCCTCCATCAAAGTCCTCAGCCTGGTGGTCAAAGCTCATAGCTCAGAGGCCTTCGTTTCGAGGATGGCCCTGTAAGCGCTCAGTCATTTCACCTCGGACACTAAGGCACTCCGCCCGGCCCAAAGCTTTTCAACCTCAACCTCGGAGTTTACCCGTTCGGCTCATAGGTTTTTGACTTCAACCTCAAAGGCCGCCCTCTTCTGTTGCTCTTCTTGGAGCGCTATGGTCAAATTCTTCTCCTCTGCATCAGCAAAGCGATCCCGAAGGGTTGTGGCTTCCTCCGTGAGATGACCGCACTCATTGTCGTAAGAATTCATGGCCGAGTGAGCAAGGACAACGAACTACAAAAAAGGGGAAAGGGGGTAAGTATGAAACATGACTTTAATAAGCAAAGACAACAGCTAAAGCGATAGAGGCCAACATACCTGATACGTGGCCCACTCGAGAGCGATGCCCAGGTCAGCCCCCTCGGCTCGACTCACTTCGACTACCATCTCAGGTCACCCACCTCCCGGCAAACCCAATCCAAAAGCTCTAGCATGCCACAAAGACTAGTTCTACGAGCAAAAAGGGAGCCAAGAGAGGAAGCTTTGCCAACGCCCTTCGGTCGTCCACAGAAGGAGAGGGCTCTGAGTGACGAGAAGTCCCCTCTGAAGCCACCTCTGATTGGTCCTCATCATTTGAGTTAGACAGGATCACCACCAAGGCAGGGGCTTTCCCCTTCGGTTTTACTCCCTTCGCCATAGTCGAAGAGACTGTTGAGGGGCCCTCCACCAGTATATTTGAAACAAATTTAAATACGTATGAATGGTTAATTAAAGCAATTTGTCCAGGAATAATAGGTATGGAGCCTTGTTAGGAAAAGAAAGTACCTCTTCCATCGCAAACTAGATACTTATCCGGACTGTTCATATGCTCGAACATCTGGAAAAAGTCCGCGCTAGAATCCGCCAAGGTCCCAAGTGCCGAACCAGCCACTTGGGGCCCCACTTCTTCTGTCGTGACTGCTTTGGCCCCCACAGATGCCGAGGCCCCAGGCTCTTTCGCTCGAGCCCCCTCGGCATTTTCCTGGCTAAGGGCCTCCAACTCCACCGCCTAGGCCCCTTCGGTATCCGCCTGCACAAGGTCCTCTAGCTCCATCGCTTGGGCCCCTTTAGCATCTGCCTGTGCAGGGTCCTTCAGCTCTGTCGCATGGGCCCATTCGGCCGCTTTAGGCCCCATCATCTGGGCCCCCTCCGGCACTGATGCCTTCAGCTCCACCGCTCGGACTTGGCTCTTTGGCTTACGAGCCGTCCTATTCAAAGGGGGCTTCGGTGTGCTAGCAGGCCCTGGGTCTGCCTTCCTCTTCCTCGGGATAGGGTCGGGGACATCTAGGTCCAGAAGAGTAGGGGGATCGCCTTCAATCAAGCCCCATACTCTATTAAATCTCTCCCAGACTCCCACCAGCTCGATCCTCCACTTCTTCTCCATAGGAGTAGGAGCTCCGACTACCTTTTCAGTTACCCAGACTATCTGCTTCGGAGTCATAGTTACTCATGAGCCTGTGCGAGCCAAGGTATAGTTTTTACTAAAAATATATGAATTAAACATTGGTGAAAAATATATAAAGTTGTAGGAAAATGTTGGGAAATGTACTTATGAGTCGGAGGGATTTTCTCGAAGGCCCTCGTCCTCGGACCCTCGGAAGGCAATAGGCCAACTGGCCTTGAGGGGAGGAATTCAGAGGGAGATAAAATACTCTGCCAAATCCCACATGCTCATGCAACAAGCAATGATGTCCATAAGGCGGAGGTGGGCCCGAATGGCACTAACATCCATCGAGACCTCTGCTTCTGTTCGGTACGAGATTTCTCGGATAGGTCCCGTGAGCCCGAAGTCTACCCCTACTTTGGCGTAGAACCACTAGAGGATCTAGTCGGAGTACCATCTCTCATTGGTAGCCTTCATAGGGAAGTTGTTTTGGAACTCCTTTTGGAGTTGGAAGTTGATGCTCCCGAAGGCCAGCAGCATCGTTGAGCCATCAATACCAAACTGCCTATTCTATTGACAGCTCACTTCGTGCATCGTGGTGAAGACTTCTGCCCTTCCTTCACACCCCTCGTCTCACATGGCCCACTTGAAGATAGCCAAGCGGGCGATGGCGTTCGGGGAGAGCTGAGGGAGCTCCGCGTGATATAGCCACATGACTTCAGCCAGAAGCTCCGAAGACGGTAGCCCAAGCCCCGCGTCGAAAAAGGCTTCGAAGACCACCACTTCTCCTTCACACGGCATAGGGATGACCTCGTCACCGGGGACCCTCACTGCAACCCTAGGTCCTAATCGCTCAAATACCGCATCCTTTATCATCTCTTCGGTGTAGGTAGATTGATCAAAGATAAAAGGTTTGATCGGGGTACTTCTCAGAGGGAGGCCTGAGGTCCCGAGGTCCATAAACCCTAGGAGACCCAGAAGCTCCTAGCACTGCCATCATCGACGCTATGGCCGCTTGTTGCTGGACCAGTGAAGAACCCGAAATTGGCACCTTGGCGCTTGTTTTAGCAATTTGCAGAGAAGATTTTTGAAGAAAAGCAAAAGGTTTCGCGATAATGGGGCACGTCCTCTCCCTTTTATAAGGGTTTGTTGGCTTACACCTCAAGTCTTGACAGCAACGATTGTTTTCACCCACCCAATGATTGACCCCATCACTAACAAGTAGGGCCGCTAACAAAAAATATCCGAATACAAGATCTTGGGATATCCACGGTGGTTGGTATCTCGAGGTAGTAACTCCTTGTCAGGAACGGCGATCGGTTACCCAAGGCAATCTATGTTAGTTATTGAAACATACGTTTGGAGAAATGGTGCAGCCAATGGCCCTCTGAAGCCATGAACGAGTACCTCACTTTACGCTTAAAGCCGCACCAAGATATTTGTGAGTACCTCTGACTTTCTGAGTCTGGGAGCATAAAATTATTTCTTGCATATACTGCCTCCCCACTATGCAGGGCATTCGGAAAAGGGGTATTCGAGGGGCTACTATTGTGGGGAAATAATCCTGTCAAGACTTGATGCTCCAGAGGTATATTCTAAAGTATGAGAGGTGTGAAGCCTCAAGCTGTCGCCGCCATTCTCTGGGATGAAGAACTCAAAGCCCTAGGCCAGATTCAAAGCCTATGTGTAAGCCGAGAGTGGGCTTCACCTCCGAGGCATGTTGCCTTTGGAGGATCCCTATCACCAAAGTATTCTCGAAGTCTCCTACTCCGAAGGGGCGCCATCAAAAGGGACAAGACGCCTGCTTTATCTACATGTTCACACTACGTTTGACCTCTTTACCCCTATGGAGCCCTAAGAACATTGTCCGCTATGGTGCTTGTAACTAGGGGGTAGGATAGTAATTTCCTATTTTGGAAGGGACATCAAAGACTAATACGAATAGAAACACTTCGAGCTGATCCAAGGTTATTATCCCCAGTGGATGTATGGATCGGTCCGCAGTAAACCACTTTGAGTAATCAACGCTTCGAGGTTATTCTAAAACTGTTAGCGTAATCTTTTGCGCCAACAACCATAATGAAATTTTATGGCTTCTTGTTTGGCTTTTGGTCACTCAGGCGGCCTAGAAGAACGAGGGCCGGGAGGTGGCCAAAGCTCGGATCAATGAAGCCCATCGCTAGAGGCTGGCGCGGACACAAGCTCCGTCGACAGCTTCGCCAAGCCTTCATCCTTCAAACCCGAAGGTCTACCTTCTTTTAGGACCCTGCATGTAAAAGTCTTATGTATTTCCCAGTTCTTATTAATGAAAAATACTTCTTTGTCAGCGTGTTTTGAATTCAGGGTTTGTCTTGCATTCCGATTAGTGACCTCGAGGTGCTAGAAGCTAACGAAGGGCTCTGCCATCAGGGGGCTATTTTCGACGCCTTAAGACCCTATAGGCGCCCTCGTTTTTCTGTTCCTCGTGGAGATCATGGGCAAATTTCCCCTGATGTGCTAACGAAGTAATTTCTTTTATTAAAGAAGAGGAAGAAAGGAAAGAAGTCATGGAACTATCTTCTTCGCCATGGGAGCATGTGAATTGGTCCGATGTAGAACTGTCTGATGGAGAGCAAGGGTCGGCCTCAGTGGAGCCTAACTCCGAAAGGCTTCAGAGTTGGGCCGAACTACAACAAGAGCAAAAGGATTGGAGGGCTTCGCAGAAGGGAATGTGGCCCCGGACCAAATCTACTAGAGGATCTAGGAGGTATGCAGCTGAGCCAAGGGCTATGAACTTCGTAGGGAGGCAGCCTAACCTTCGGAAATGAATGAGCCTCTAATTTTACTTTGGTTTGGACACCAATTTTTCATAGTGCCCGAGTTATTGTACCTGAATATTTTCTGGAGTAATACTACTTTGATTGTGTAATTTATATTATGACGTCGATCATGTAATGCAATTTCTAAGAACATATTAGATTGTGACTTTACCCCTCGCCCCTCATTGCGGGCAAGTGGCTATTTAGTTATGAAAAAGTTGGTCGCACACAATGCTTGTACGTTTACAAGTATGCTTCGTAGATTGCATGACCGATGACCACAAAGTAGGTCCTCATTTTTTTTGTTAAATGGATGCTTCGAACCGGTGGCTTAGAATCCGTTAGTTTGGTTACCTTGGACGCTTGTATGGATGCTTCGAACCAGTGGCTCGGAATCCATTATTTTGGTTGCTTTGAACTCTTGTACGGATGCTTCGAGTCGGTGGCTCGGAATCAATTATTTTGGCCGCCTTGGACTCTTTTATGGATGCTTCGAGCCAGTGGCTCGGAATCCGTTATTTTGGTCTCCTTGGACTCTTTTACGGATGCTTCAAACCAGTGGCTCAGAATCTGTTAGTTTGGTCACCTTGGACTCTTTTACGGACACTTTGAACTGGTGGCTCGGAGTCTGTTAGTTTTGTCTCTTAGGACTCTTTTATGGACACTTTGAACCAGTGGCTCGGAGTCCGTTAGTTTGGTCACTTCGGACTTTTTTACAAACGCTTCGAATCAGTGGCTCGGAGTCCATTAGTTATGTCACTTCGGACTCTTTTACAAACGCTTCGAACCAGTGGCTCAGAGTCCGTTAGTATTGGTTACATATGAATAATGCTTTACCTCACAAAACTCTTCCGTTCCCTAGTACGTCCACTAGGGTAGGGATTTGTTTAAGGGGCATTCATAATTCGAACCATCATCTTTATCACTTCGAAGGGGTGTTACAATGTATTACAACGAAGCCTTAGGCGAAGGAGCGCTTAAGGTGCTCCGTGTGTCAAGCATGTTTCAACTCTTCCCCTTCTAAGTTAGGTAATTTGAACGAGCCCGGGCGTCCCGAACGGAGTATAATATATGGACCTTCCCATTAATTTCCCAACTTCCCTAGAGCGACCACACTTTGGAGCACTAGGTGTCCCAGCCTTAGTTCTTTTAACTATATCTTAGGGTCGTACCAGACCTTCGTTTGGTATTGGCACTTTGTCATATTGGTGACAACTCGAAGCCTTGTTTGTTCTTACAAATCGAGCGAGGCACGCCTTTCTCCTTCGTCTTCTAGCTCCGTGGAGCGTAAGGAGCTGCCTTTTAGATCAGTCGACGTCATGGCTTCATCTCTAAACAGTAGCCGGAACGGGGTGAAACCTGTAGAACTTGCTTTGGTGGTCCGAATGGACCACAAAATTTTTGGCAACTCTTTAGTCCACAACCCTTTCGCCAGTCCTACTGTGCGATGATTTAGACCAGAGAGAATGTTTCCGTTGGCACGCTCGACTGCCGTCCCATCCACTAGCACCCTTGGCAAGTGCGCACCAAGGCCTCGGCATCAGCCATAATAGTGGGCCAATATAGCCCCTGGCAAAGTGTTTTTCCCGGTAGGGCTCGAGGTGCTAGGTGGCTCCCGTACAAGCCTTCGTTGATGTCTTCGAGTATCTGCTGGCCTTCGGACTTGTTGATGCAGCGTAGGAGGGCCAACACACTCCGGATTATATAGAATGCCATTGATAATATGATAGCGTCGGACTCTGGACTGCAGTCTTGACAGCTCTGGACCTTCGGGTAGAATGGATTCATCTTGCAACATGCTCATGATCAGACCACGCCAATCATTGCTCGGTATGTAGAGTACTTATGCTTGGGGAATTAGCGTCACCTAAGGGGTAGATAGTTCTTTGAAGAAAGCCCCTGTCGGGATGTCCAGACCTCCGGCCGTAGCCTTTGCAAAAACATCGGCATGCAAGTTGTCAGCACTTGTGATACTTTGAATAGAAATTCCTTTAAAACCCGCTTTGGACTTGCAAATCTCGACCATGTATGACGCAAGGTGAGGGTGCCGAGCTTGTAAAATTTTATCTACATGGCCCGCAACAATTTAAAAATCTATCTTGATGATGACCCGAGAGGCGCCAAGTGCATTTGCTTTGCGAAGTCCAAGGAGTACTCCTTTGTACTTAGCTACATTGTTGGTGGATTTAAAGTTGAGCCTTGCAAAGTACATTGCTTTTTGGCTCAAAGGTGAGATTATCATGGCTCTGGCGCTGGCTCAGGATGCCTGAAATGCACCGTCGGAGTAAATGGTCCAGACCCCTTCGCTTGGTTCCTTCGGAGCCCATACGGCAGACGGGGTTGACTCCACCACAAAGTCCGCAACCACCTGCAATTTTATGGCGGTTCGTGTAGTGAATGAAATGCCGAAGGGGCAAGCTCGACGACCCACTTTCCTATTCTTCCAGTGGAATCCTTTCTACGGAGCATATCTCCGAGGGGGTAGGAAGTTTGGATGATTACATTATGTGCCAGAAAATAATGTCACAATTTCCTCGAGGCCATTACCACTGCATAAGCGAACTTTTCAAGCTCGGAGTATCTTGTCTTAGCTCCAGACAAAGCCTCCGAAACAAAATATACTGGATTTTGCACCAGCTTCCCGTCGAAGTCGACCTCCCAGATGAGTACCGCGCTAACAGCAGAGCCGGTAGCTACAAGCTATAAAAGCAAAGTTTCGTCAGTGAGGGGCACTGTGAGCGTTGCCAGGTTTCCGAGAGAGTCATTGATTTCTTTGAAGCTTATTTGGCACTCCGGAGTCCAGGCGAAGTCCTCTGATCCTTTCAAGGCTTTAAAAATGGGGAGGCTTCGCTCTGCAGACCTGGCGAGGAACCTGCTGATAGCAGCGAGGCATCCGATAAGCTTATGGACTTGCTTTAAATTCTCTAGTGGGGCCATTTTTTCAATGCACTTATCTGCGTAGGGCTAGCTTCGATGCCTCGGCTGGAAACTAAATACTCGAGCAATTTCCCTGCTTGTGCTTCGAAGATGCATTTTTTGGGGTTGAGACGAACTCCACATGCTCGAAGGCTCTCAAAAGTTTCCGCTAAGTCTAGGCTATGCTGGTGCTTACGAGCACTCTTAATTACAATGTCATCCATATAGGCCTCAACATTGCGGCCTATCTGGTGCACTAGAGCATTAACGATTAACCTTGAAAAAGTTGCCCCGACATTTCTTAGGCCGAAGGGCATCTATACATAACAGAAGACTTCAGAAGGAGTTACAAAACTTTTCTTGGCTTCATCTTCGTGTTTTAACCATATATGATGATACCCGGAATATGCGTCGAGGAAGCTTAAGAGCTCGGAGCCGGCTGTTGAGTCTACGAGCTGATCGATGTGAGGCATGGGGTAGGTGTCATGGGGGCATGCTTTATTTAATGAAGTAAAGTCAATACACAAGCGCCACTTGCGGGAGCTCTTCTTTTTGACAAAGACTGGATTAGATAGCCACTCCGTGTGACCCACTTCCCTAATAATTCCAGCTCGAAGAAATTTTTCTACCTTCGCCTTGGCGAGGTCTGCCCTTTCAATGGATAAATTCTGGAGCCCCTGATAGACAACTCTGGCTTTGGGGTTGACGAGCAGGCAGTGCTCAATAATGCTTCAATCAACTCTGGGGATATCTTCGTCCGACCAGTCGAAGATGTCAATATTTTCCTTAACCGCTTCTTCTAGTGAAGCGGCAACTTTAGGAGGCAGCCCCTTGCCAAACTAGATGGGGTACTCCCTGCCTTCCTTCACGATGATCTTTGTGATGATGTCACCTTTGGGGTTTGGCTTCAAGGCCAAGCCCTTCAAGGGTCGAGGGGGTGACATGGCCATATTCCACTCGTCGTGCCGTAGCTTGGTCACCGAAGATCGTAAGTACGCCTCATTGCGTGGGCATTTTCACAGCCAAGTAATTGTGGTGTTCTACGGCTCCGAATTGATTCAGCATACCCCTCCCAAAGATGGCGTTGTAGGCGTACGGGATGTCGACAACGTTGAAGATGACCTCCTCAGACCTCGCTAGGGGCCCCTCTCCGAAAGTGACCTCGAGGCCTATCTGGCCAAGGGCATCGAGAGGGGGGCCTATGAAGCCTTGCAATGGGCGGGCCGTCAAGATCATGTGCCTTCGAGTAATGCAGAGCTTGTCGAAGGCTTGGACAAAAATAATGTCAGTGGATCTCCCACCATCGACAAGCACTCTTTGCACTTCGGTGCCCATAATATCAGCGGTAATGATGAGGGGATCGGCATGAGGGAACTTAATCTCGATTGCATCATCTACGGAGAAGGATATGGGCACATGGGACCATTCGGGGCATGGCTGCTATGGACGCCGAAGTCCTGATGTGCCCCACTTCACGTACATACTCTCTTCGCTGTCACTTGGACATGCTGCTCAGAGTCCCTCTTCAAGTAATGGGTAGGACCACACGCTTCTGGTGGTCCTAGAGGTCTTTGGCCTTAAGAAGTGGCAATGCATTTACCACCAAGGTGTGGCTAGAGGCTTCGAGTCCTTCAATGCGCCCGACATCCTGCACTGTCTCTAGGTGGGCCATGGGAGGTGCTTGGTCAGTAGTGCCTCAACCGGAGCTCCTCTTGAGATACTCACTTCACATGGCCAATATAGATTTTCATGAATCGGTGTTATGGCTCCGATTCTCCCCGTGCACATTGCAGAAAAAAGCAGGGGTGGAGATGTTCAAGTCCTCCGAGCGATGATGCTTCGGCCCCCTTCGTGAATCGAATGGCCGATTGTCGAAGGGGGAGGTTCTCACCTGGCTCGGTACACTTAGCTCTGCAGGCTTTGCGTTCTATGTGAATGTAGGTGGGAATGAAGCAGACCTCTAAAGTTGTCCTTCTTCTGACCAAGCGTACTCCTCGAAGTACATCATTAGCTGGGCCACCGAAGCAATGGGCTTCCGGTGAAGATTGTCCAGGAGGCCCATGTTGGTCACATCTTCGCGCGCGGCATCCACAACGGACGACGTGGATAGCCCTTTGATCTGGTACTTCGTATGGGCGAAGAGCTTGAAGTATTGATGCAAGGTTTCTCCGTGCTGTTGCTTCACCTGGAAGAGACTTCCTTTGGACATTGGGGACACAAAGGTCCCTTAGAAGTTATTAACAAATTTCATTTTGAACTGCTCCCAAGATTTTATCGACTCGGGATTCAAAGACTAGAACCACCGAAGAGCCACCCCTTCAAGCATGAGGGGGAAACACTTAGCCATGGTGTCTCGAACCCCTCCGTTGCCTTCTATTGAGAGCGCATATGATCGAGAGAACTCTTTGGGGTCAGCTTCCTCGGAGTACTTCGGAAGCTTCACTGCTCGGAACCTGGGGTCGAAGCACACTTTTTGCATGTTGGGGTGCAGTGGAGATTCTTCATCGAAAGAGGCATTCTGACTGCCCCTCCAAGCTTTTGGGGCTTCGGGCTCAACGACTGCAACGGCTTCGGGTGGCACTACTAGTCTTCTGGCTTCGTCTTGAGTAGGGAGCTAGTTTGCGGTTGCCTGCCACCACCTTTGTAGCTCTGCCTTCAACTGAGCCATTTCAGTGGCCATAGCATCGGGGGGCTCCCGCTTCCTCCGAGGGTGTCTTCGAGATCTTGGGATCTGACGAAGTTTGTGCGGAGTATGGTAGGGGCCATAGAGGGGCCTCCGTACCGATAAGGACTGGAGGCTACTTTAGGAATCAGAGGTGGAGGAGCTGCGGAGGGTTCCATAGCCCGTAAAGAATTGGAGATCCTAGTCCGAAGATCTGAAGGGATCTCCGAGGGGATTAGGGCCTTTGCTTCTCTTAGGAGGCATGGATTCGGGAAAGGATTGGTAGAGACTGTAGTTTTTGTACTAAGGTTCCCACGGACGGCGCCAACTATTGGCATAAAAGATTACGCTAACAGGTTTAAATAACCATGAAGGGTTATTAAGTGAGATGATTATTTGCGGACTATTCTAGGCCTCCGAGTAGGATAATAGCCGAGGACAAGTCAGAGTATCTATTGATTATATCTGGATTTGATGCTTGTACCTCAGTAAATAAGGGGTATATTGATGGGGGAGTGGTCCCGATCTTCCGCTAGGTAAAGGATAAACTTGGGTTGGTGGAGAATCTCGACGTTGGCGATCCAAGGCTCCGGTCCGGCGGATCAAAACCTTGCAATCGTTACACCACTGTCTCCGTTGGTTATCAACCACGCAGAACGTGATTGACCTCGCCACGAAGGCTAATTCCTGCAAGCGAACCTAAGAACACAAGCAAGAACAGGAAGGATACAAATCGAATGCCAAATCACAGACAAACGAAGATAAGGTGAGGTTTCACAAACGCCAATGCAGCAGCCAATCGGTCCGGTGCAAGAGGCGGGATCTAAACACAACAGTGTAGATGCAACAAAGCAAAACCTAACCCTAGAAGTGGCTGGCGTGAGAATATATAGGGCGGCGGCCTGTGGAAGGCGAAACAGACATGGGCTGTGGGCTAGAAGACGTACAGACTCAGACTATGGGCCAACATGGCCCAGTTCTGTCACGCAGGACGGTTTCGGTCACACAGAACGACTCGAGACTCCAAACGATGTGAAACCAACGGCAAACGATCAGTCTTCTCCTCATCTTTCCAAAAAGTCAAAGAACGCGCCAATCGGACTTCGTATGAGGAAGTTATGGCCATTTTGGTGCAGGGTGGTCGATGTAGTCCGAACCAGCGAAATCTTGACTTCAAACATCCGTGCGGCTCCGTCTTCAACTCCAACTCTCCTATTCCATCTCCCATGTTCCTAAGCAACAAAATATCACTAGTATTCAGTAGCATCCCATCCAAACAAATATTGACATAGTTGCTAAGGAAAGAATTAACCTCATGGTTCAAGCGACGGGCACGGGCGCGTGTGATTCGTCCTAGTAACTGAATTGTAGGTGGAGGCTCCATGTGTGTATCATGTGAATTGATGTCCTCATCATCCTCCCCTTCTTGAATTGGAGTCGTCCTCGACTCAAGCTCATCGTCAGCTCCCAAATAGGGTTTTAAATCATCAGCATGGGGCATCAATTTAAACTTTCTCAAATCAGAAAAATGATCCTTGCGCAAGTACAACCAAACAAGATCTCCTGGTTTGAAAAACATCTTCTTTCTTCCTTTATTCGTCTTTTGAGCAAAATAGCGTGCCTTCTTTTCTATAACTTCCTTGGTCTTTAGAGGCATAGCTTTCACAAACTCTGCATGCTTTGTTGCCTCCATGTTTGCTCTCTCTTGAAAAGGAAGTGGCAGCGAATCAAGTGGTGTGATTGGCTTAAAACCATACACCACTTCAGACGGGCACAATTGTGTTGTTGAGTGGACATCTCTATTGTATGCAACTTCAACATGTGGAAGACAGTCCTCCCATTCTTTCAAGTTCTTCTTAATCATTGTTCGCAGCAACATGGAGAGTGTACGGTTTACCACCTCTGTTTGACCTTTAGTTTGCGGGTGACAAGTTGTTGCAAATAGCAATTTTGTGCCAAGCTTGGCCCACATTGTCTCCCAAAAGTAACTCATAAACTTCACATCATGATCTGAAACAATGGTTCTAGGCATCCCGTGCAATCTCACAATTTCCCTGAAAAATAAATCAGCAATATGTGAAGCATCGTTGGTCTTGTGACAGGGAATAAAGTGTGCCATTTTAGAAAACCTATCCACTCTTACAAATATGGAGTCTCTCCCCCTCTTTGTCCTAGGCAATCCCACAATAAAGTTCATGCAAATATCTTCCAAAGGTGCACTAGAAACAGGAAGTGGAGTATACAAAGCATTTGGGTTATGTTTGGACTTAGCTTTATGGTATGTGGCACAACGCTGCACAAATCGTTCAACATCTCTCCGCATCTTTAGCCAATAAAAATTATTGGACAGCAGGGCCAAAGTCTTTTCTCTCCCAAAATGTTCCATTAAACCACCGCCATGTGATTCCTGCAACAACAGCAAACGTACGGACGAATCTGGAACACATAGCTTGTTAGCATGGGACAAGAAACCGTCATAAACATGAAATGTTTTCCAGTCTTTCCCCTCATTACATTTAGTGAATGGTTCAGCAGATTCTTTATCTATAACATACAAATCTTTCAAGCTTTCCAAATCTGGAACGTTAATATCAAGTTGAGATAAAAGAACAACCATGCGAGACAATGCATCAGCAACCACATTTTCTTTGCCATTCTTGTATTTCACAATGTATGGGAAAGATTCAATAAATTCAACCCATTTAACATGTCTACGGTTCAGTTTAGCTTGCCCTCTCAAATATTTGAGTGTGTCATGATCAGAATGTATAATAAACTCCTCAGGCAAAAGGTAATGTTGCCAAGTCTTAAGCACATGCACTAAGGCATATAATTCACACTCATAGGTAAAATAATTCAATTGTGGACCATGCAATTTCTCACTAGAATAGGTCACGGGTTTACCTTCTTGTAGCAGCACATCTCCTATGCCAAAATCACTAGCATCACATTCTAACTCAAAAGGCTTACTAAAATCGGGTAGCTGAAGTAGAGGTGGACGTGTAAGGCGATCCTTGAGTGTGGCAAGAGCTTGTTCTTGTGCTGACTCCCAAGTAGAAGTAACTCCCTTCTTGGTCAATTCAGGTAAAGGACTAGCTATGGTGCTGAAATCTTTCACAAAACGCCGGTAGAAACCTGCAAGACCAAGAAAACTACGTACTGCAAGGTTAGTTTTAGTGGCATGCATGACACATCCTTTCAAATTAATAACTTGTGATGAGGGAGGAGAAACAACTTTTTCTTTTTGTTGCCTCGAAAGTGTTTTAGCTACTTGCTGATTTTCAGAAAGTTGTTTGCTCTTTTGTGCGTCCCTAGCACGTTTTTCTTGTTCAAATTTCACAATTTCAGCAGGAGTCATAGGAAGCAATGTAACTTTCTTTCCTTTATACATAAATGTGTACTTATTGCTCCTACCATGGTGTGTAGCATCAGTATCATATACCCAAGGTCTACCAAGTAATAGAGAACATGCTTGCATTGGTACTACATCAAAATCAGCACTTCCGAAGTATGTACCAATGGAAAATTCGATGTGAACAGTTTGTGTTACCTTGACCTTACCGCTGTCGTTGAGCCATTGCACATGGTAAGGGTGTGGATGTGCACGTGTGGGAAGTTGAAGCTTAGTTACCACGTCGAGGCTCACCAAATTGTTGCAACTACCGCTGTCGATGATGACACGCGCACGACGGTTATTGACGAGGAAGATGGTCTGAAATATATTGTTCCGTTGTGCCTGGTCGTCCTGGTCCATGTGAGTGATCAAGTCACGTTGTACAATAAGTGTTGCCATGTTAGTGAAAAGATAAAGCAACAAAAAATAATCCTTATGTAAAACAGCTAGGTCTGGTGGTGGGTGTGGGGTGGAAGCAATCCGTCAAGCACCTTACCCACGCTTGCAAGTGTTCTTACCACGCCGCAGGGAGGTCACCGGCCTACAGGTGATGAACCAAGTGGAGGGTGGTGTACAATTGCAAGAAATGATCCTGTCCTGATCAAGAGAAATGTGTAGCTTGGAAGGCAAAGTTAGTAGCAAGGATTAGCGATAATAATAACAGTTAAACCAAGTTCAATAAGTATTCCCTAGTACTCGTCAAGTTGCTGACCGTAGTGCTCCCAAAGTGAAAATTCAAGCAATAGAGGGAAACTATGTGCCCAAAAATCAAAAAGGAAGCAAAAACAGGTCAAAATCAGCTCTCTATAGATCGGACAAGGGATCGGACAAGAGATCGGACAAGTGATCGGACAAGGGTATGTGCAATTTTTTTTTCTCTCTGCTGCTGTTCGGATCGGACAAGAGTTCGGACAAAGGTTCAGACAAGAGATCGGACAAGCAGCAAACAGCCAAAGACTGCCTCAGATTGGACAAGAGTTCGGACAGGAGTTCGGACAAGAGTTCGGACAAGAGTTCGGACAAGCAACTAACAGCCCGCTTCTCCTTTTTTTTTTAATTTTTTTTCTCCTTTTTTTTTCACTCTATTTTTTTTTGAAACAAGGATGACCAGAGGAGTAACCACAAAAATTGGCACCTACAACTGAGGTGGGATGTGGCTCACAAAAATTCAAACAAGTTCGCTGTCCGGCGAGCAAAAACTTTGTCCAATTTTTTTCTTTATCTTCCCGATTTTTTTTGGCGATTTTGGTGAGGGCTAACCGACCATTGTCGGTTAGGGTACCCTCCAAATTGAGTCAGGAACACGCTCAAACAATTTCAGATTTTTCTGCCAAACAAACGAAAAGTTATGCCTGCTTTACCGAAGGGGGGTCACAAAAACTGGATGTGGAAAACAAAATAGGGTTGCGGAAGGGGGGGGTTTTCGGTGGGGAATTTTTTTTCTGAGACACAAGAACAACTACTACTCAAACGACACAGAGGGATGACTAAACCAGCAACAAGACTCGACCAAGAACACGAACTCAACAAAGTTAAAACTGAAATTAAAATCGCAAGGCACAAAGGGGTTCTCGGTGGGGAATTTTTTTGGTGCGGTTTTCTGGACTCTGGGTAAAACAAAAACAGATCGAGATTACCTAACGGGAAATCTGAGCTCTGATACCAGCTGATGGGGGAGTGGTCCCGATCTTCCGCTAGGTAAAGGATAAACTTGGGTTGGTGGAGAATCTCGACGTTGGCGATCCAAGGCTCCGGTCCGGCGGATCAAAACCTTGCAATCGTTACACCACTGTCTCCGTTGGTTATCAACCACGCAGAACGCGATTGACCTCGCCACGAAGGCTAATTCCTGCAAGCGAACCCAAGAACACAAGCAAGAACAGGAAGGATACAAATCGAATGCCAAATCACAGACAAACGAAGATAAGGTGAGGTTTCACAAACGCCAATGCAGCAGCCAATCGGTCCGGTGCAAGAGGCGGGATCTAAACACAACAGTGTAGATGCAACAAAGCAAAACCTAACCCTAGAAGTGGCTGGCGTGAGAATATATAGGGCGGCGGCCTGTGGAAGGCGAAACAGACATGGGCTGTGGGCTAGAAGACGTACAGACTCAGACTATGGGCCAACATGGCCCAGTTCTGTCACGCAGGACGGTTTCGGTCACACAGAACGACTCGAGACTCCAAACGATGTGAAACCAACGGCAAACGATCGGCCATTTTGGTGCAGGGTGGTCGATGTAGTCCGAACCAGCGAAATCTTGACTTCAAACATCTGTGCGGCTCCGTCTTCAACTCCAACTCTCCTATTCCATCTCCCATGTTCCTAAGCAACAAAATATCACTAGTATTCAGTAGCATCCCATCCAAACAAATATTGACATAGTTGCTAAGGAAAGAATTAACCTCATGGTTCAAGCGACGGGCACGGGCGCGTGTGATTCGTCCTAGTAACTGAATTGTAGGTGGAGGCTCCATGTGTGTATCATGTGAAGTGATGTCCTCATCATATATATAGGCAAGAATAAAGGGAAAATTACTCGCATGCCATTATAATTTTCAGAAATTGCCTATATGTCACTGTCAGTGACTGTGGCGGTCCCCACTTGTCAGTGACACACCGATGGCATATTGGCAAACCGTGAAAATTATAATGGCACGGAAAAAATTAACCCAAGAATAAATAAGGAGAAGACCATTTTACGCTCTAGTTACAACCATCATAGAGGGCATTGTTCTTTAACCCTCGTAGGGCTAAAAAGGTAAAAAGGTCATGTGGACACTTAGAAAAAATAGACGTCCCAACCGTCTTGGCGGCGCCTCTTCGGGAGGATGCCCTTCAGGGAATTCTCCTTGATCGAAGCCTCATTGAACCCTTCAGAAAAGCTCCATTCATCAAAGCCTTGTCGATCGTCTGCATCCCTGGGGAGTGAAGCTTTGGCTCCTCATTCCCATCGAAGGGAGCCTCCGGAGAAGCCTCCTATTTACCATTTGGATGGAAGTATTTCCCCCAACAATTTAATTATCTGTTGGCAGTTGTTATAGTACCATCCTCTTCATGGACATCAAATATGTCAAACAACTCAAATTGTGTAAAAGATGATGTCTAAATGAGTAGACGCAACTATGTAAAATAAGGACAAGCAAGTATAAAAAACACACATTAGTCACTCTCTGTCTCTAAGCAAGAAATTGCCCCAACACACCACAAGGCCACACAATCGGATCAACTTCAATAGTAACAATACAATTTCACTGTAGAATCAACAAATAATCAGCAAACACAAACATAGATTGAGAAACAACATCACTATAAATCAGTGTTAGAAAAATCGCTGATCGGTAACTACTCGGTCAACTACCGAGTAGGGATTAATAATTAGATAATCGGAAATTAAAGGAAATAATCAGACAATCAATTAATTGATCCATTAAATTGTTAAATTATAAATTATAGTGTTTATATTTAAAATTTCTTGCGGCAACAAACACATTTATCATGTAGATCTAATTCTCTCTCCTATCTTTTCATTCCTTTACCACAATATCGCAACATACTTTTCTTTTCATTATTTTTCACCTATCATCACATCATGTCATGTATGTGTATCCCTTTACCCTTTCCTTTCTTTTTCACCAAAACATCACAAGCTCACAACATTCTTTTTCCTTTCTTCTCTCTCTTGTTCTTTATTAGCTATGCTTCTCTCTTTCACCACAAAAAAAGACTGGTGTGGCAGGGCATATAGTGATTTCAACATCAAACAACAATTTTAAAACAAATTAATCAGAGATTGAAATAGCAAATAGGAACTTTCTTGATCTGAAAATTTAAACTGAAAGTTTCTTTTGGTTGAAAACTGGCTGAATCTTAGGTCTCTCTTTCTTAGCAACCAGAGATAAAACACTAAGTAATTGATGGGTTTCTTTTAATTCAAATCAGATTGATAATTAAAGTGTGCACAAAATATTCAGCAAGGCAAATAGTACACAATGATGAACAGTATTGTAGAATTCAGAACAGTTTATGGAAGAACATTTCAACTAGAATCTATCTAATCCTGCAATTTGGCAAAATATAAACAGCAATTCTTCAAGTGGCTGGTAGCTATGAAATCACAATGCATCAACTATTACTGTATCATTTGTGACAAAAACAACTGAATCCAAAAACAACTCAGAAACTCACAAGTTTCTCTTCAAAACACACTTCACACTCAATACTGAATACAAGTTGAAAAATTGTTCTTGCTTAAGACTTGTACTCAACAACAATGGTACTTAAAATAGGATGTTTTTTCTAGCAGTATGTAGTGTGACTTAGTGCAGTGATTCAGGACCAAAAAGTTAATCAATCAAAACACTTCTGCTCAAAATATCTTGTGCTAGATGATGAATAGAACACATCTGAAAATGTTTCTCAGTTCTGTAATATTAAGCCATGAAATTCACTGAAATAAAACACAACAGCTAGCTGATCTTGGAAAATTCATGACAAAAAACATACCAGAATTATAGATCACAAATCCAGAGAATAGGACCATGGCAACAACTGAATAGTGAACAACAATCAATTAAGCCTGGATCAGTTTAGAAGCTAGAGGCAACACACAACAATAACAGAAGCAAAAAAAACTCCTCTAAATCTTCAAGCTATCAGCCTCTTTCCTGTTTCTATTCTAGCAAAACTAGTATGACAATAGAGAAATAGAAACTCACAGCAGTGACTTCATTGTGAATTTGAAGTACTGTTCTGTTTGCTCCTCACAATAAGGCAACCAAAAACACAGAGACTGGCCATTGAAAGAACACAGCAGAAAAAGCTTTCACAGCAGCAACAAAAGTTTTGTTGCAGAAAAAGATCAGTGAGAGATTGCCAAGAGCACAAGCTGATGTTCTAAGAAAAATTCAGATCACAGAAGAACACATCATCAGAGAAGCCAAAAACAGAACAGAGAAACTCAGCAGAAATCAGACATTTTCCAGAACTTTTTAGGCACTTTGTTGGACAGAAAAATATATGCGGTAGTAGCCAAAAACTTTTGCAAACTTCAAAAGTGGAACCTTGGACACCAAAAGTTGTGAAGAACTCAGATCCAAAAACTGCACCAAAATCTGTTTAAAAAGCA